>CM048745.1:434106757-434549257 GCA_026315105.1 Locusta migratoria
CCTGCTGGCGTCTGGTATCCCTTTATGTGCCTGATTTTGCTCCAGACCTGTGAGGTGGATGTACCTGTCCCAATAGTGGAGATGTACCCCTCTCAACACTCCTGTTTCCATCTTTTGATAAGTTGGCTGACACGAGCACAGATCTGTCTAAAGGCTATGAGGTGCTCCAAAGAAGGATGCCACTTGTATTGCTGTAAGGCTCACCTGCGGTCTTTAATGGCCTCAGTGGATTCCGGTAACCACCACGGCACTGTCTTCTGCCGTGGGCACGCTGAGGGACGAGGAATTGTAGCTGCTGCAGCCAAAACAATGGATTATTTGACAGTCTCTACCACCATATAAATGTTGTCGAGTGGAGAAGGTTCAGTGATAGCAGCAGAGGTGTAGGCCTCCCAGTTAGCCCTGTTTAGAGCCCATCTGGGCAAGCACTTTGGGGACTGATGCTGTGGGAGTGACGGGAAAATGATCACTGCCACACAAGTCATTGTGGGCTACCCAGTGAACAGATGGCAGAAGGCTGAGGCTGCAGATTGATAAATCGATGGCCGAGAATGTTCCATATGACACACTAAAGTGTGTGGGGGCACCAGTATTTAAGAGGCAGAGGTCAAGCTGGGATAGTAAATCTTCGATAACTCTGCCGAGGCCAGTAGCCCAGTAGTAAGAAAGGTGGGGGCAATTGAAATATAAGTGCAGCCAAAAGGTTCTAGGAGACATCACCATCTGGAGGGAGGCAGACTACAGACAGTGATCTCCTGTGTTGTCCTTTTCCTGACAGCCACTGCTTCTAGTGATGTTTGAAGGGGCATGGGTTCACTATTAACAGATGTAAGAACTTACGCACACATTCCACATGAGACCCTGTTATACAAGCTGCAATTGCAATAATATCCCCAGTAACCATGAAGGGCAGGGGTCCGCATTGCTGAAACCAAGTCTCCTGTGGGGCAGTATAGAGGGCAGGTGTTATGCTCAAAAGTTGTCGCAGCTCACCCAGGTTAGTAAGAAGCCACCACAGTTCCACTGGAGGATGGTGCTGTCCTCTATCTGAGTAGACATGAATGATAGGAGGGATCTAATTACACCTCAGTAGAGATTCCTTGTTATAGATGTTTCAGCTTCAACATCAATTGTTTCTGATGCATCCTCAAGAGCAAGGTCTTTGGCAGACGCAAGAATTTCCACCTCGTCGTCAGAGGTGGAGGGGATGGAGGCGTGGTAGCCACTGCCAGTTCTTTCTTTTTTGTCTGTTTCTTTTTCCTTTTTTTTTTTTTTTTTTTTTTTTGACTCTCGCTGTCTCTAGGTCTCTCAGGCTGGGAGGTCTTCGCCGTCTCATTCTCAGGGACTGCGGAAGTCCTCGAAGTCCTACGACCAGCAGTTAGCGGTACTGTCCGCCACTCGCTGGTATCCACTGTTGCAGTGGGAGAAATCTCAGAAAAAAAGGTTCCAAGCGATCCCTTTCTAGCAAGAGGTGCCAGAGAAGGTTGTTTCTCCTCTGGCTGAGGGATGGGGACTGGTGTCCCCTGTGTGTTGGGGTTATTACTCCAGAGATGAGTTTGGGAGCAACAGATACATGATATGTTTCTTGCGTGCATGCGCACACACACACACACACACACACACACACACACACACTACTTAGATTTTAATCACAGCCTACATCAGAAAAGAACAGATAAATTCAAACAATCTCATATGTGCAACACAGCAACTCAGAATGGGGAGGGGAGAGAAAGAGTGAGGGAATAGATGCATGGCAAGAGAGGGAATACAAATAATAGTCCTACCTGGCAGTGTTTGTAGGAACCAGATTAATGGAACAAGACACAGCTTAGGAACACAGTGGGGGAATAGAAAAAATTGGAAAAGTAGTGCAACAATTATTTCAGCCGGCCGTGAAAGCCTTCACTGCGTGAGTAGTACAGACAGTTTGGAATGAGTCATGAATTGAGGGGAGAGATACTGTAGGATTTGTGTGGTCAGTTGGTTATCATATACTGCAGAGCCTATGAAACTGGTACACCTGTGTAGGGGCCATGTGACTACACAGAAGTGCTGCAAATGACGTGCTAAGGACTCAAATAATGTCTGAAGTAGTGCTGGAGGGAACTGATACCATGCATCCTAAACAGTTGTCCATAAATCTGTAAGAGTATGAGGGGGTGGAGATCTCTTCTGAACAGCACATTGCAAGGCATCCCGGATATGCTCAACAATATTCATGTCTGGGGAGTTTGGTGGCCAGCGGAAGTGTTTAAACTTGGAAGAGTGTTCCTGCAGCCACTCTGTAACAATTTTGGACATGTAGGGTATCACATTGTTCTTCTGGAGTTACCCAAGTCTGTCAGAATGAACAGTGGATATGAATGAATGCAGTTGCTCTGCCAGGATCTATCTATATGTTTAAGGGTCAGATATCACTCCAACTGCAGACGACCCACATCGTTACAGAGCCACCACCAGCTTGAACAGCCCCCTGCTGACGTGCAGGGTCTGTGGATTCACGAGTTTGTCTCCACACCTGTACACTTCCATCTGCTCGATACAACTGAAAACGAGACTAGTTACACCAGGCAACATGTTTCCAATCATCAATAATCCAATGTCAGTGTTGATGGGCCAAGGCGAGGTATAAAGCTTTTTGTCGTGCATTCAGCAAAGGTACAAGAGTGGGCCTTTGGCTCTGAGAGCCCGAATCAATTATGTGTCATTCAATGGTTCACTTGCTAACAATTGTTGATGGCTTAGCATTGAAATCAGCAGTAATTTGAGTAAGGGTCGCATTTCTGTCACACTGAACGATTCTCTTTAGTTTTCATTGGCCCCATTTTTGTAGGATCTTTTTCCAACCATACGAATGTAAAAATTTTATATTTTCACCAGAACCGGCACACAATTTTAATCTGCCAGGAAGTTTCATATCAGTGCACACTCCGTTGCTAAGTGAAAGTTTCATTCTGGAAACATCCCTTAGGCTGTGGTTAAGCCATGTCTCCACCATATCCTTTCTTCCAGGAGTGCTAGTCTTGCATGGTTCGCAGGAGAGCTTCTGTGAAGTTTGGAAAGTAGGAGGCGTGGTACTGGCGGAAGTTGTGAGGCAGCATCTTGAGTCGTGTTGGGATAGCACAGTCGGTAGTGTGCTTGCCCGCGAAAGGCAAAGGTCCCAGGTTCGAGTTCCAGTTCCAGCATACAATTTTTTTGGGTGTGGCGGGAGATGTGCAGGGAAGAGTCCTCTGCAATTTTAATCTGCCAGGAAGTTTTATATCAGCGCACACTCCGCTGCAGAGTGAAAGTTCCATTCTGGATGTGTTGGTTTGCTTGAAAGCCAGAATAAATGAAGAGTGGCAAATGAAGATTTGGGTGTGGCGGGAGATGTGCAGGGAAGAGTCCTCTGCAATTTTTATCTGCCAGGAAGTTTCATATCAGCGCACACTCCGCTGCAGAGTGAAAGTTCCATTCTGGATGTGTTGGTTTGCTTGAAAGCCAGAATAAATGAAGAGGGGCAAATGAAGATTTGGGTGTGGCGGGAGATGTGCAGGGAAGAGTCCTCTGCAATTTTAATCTGCCAGGATGTTTCATATCAGCGCACACTCCGCTGCAGAGTGAAAGTTCCATTCTGGATGTGTTGGTTTGCTTGAAAGCCAGAATAAATGAAGAGGGGCAAATGAAGATTTGGGTGTGGCGGGAGATGTGCAGGGAAGAGTCCTCTGCAATTGTAATCTGCCAGGAAGTTTCATATCAGCGCACACTCCGCTGCAGAGTGAAAGTTCCATTCTGGATGTGTTGGTTTGCTTGAAAGCCAGAATAAATGAAGAGGGGCAAATGAAGATTTGGGTGTGGCGGGAGATGTGCAGGGAAGAGTCCTCTGCAATTTTAATCTGCCAGGAAGTTTCATATCAGCGCACACTCCGCTGCAGAGTGAAAGTTCCATTCTGGATGTGTTGGTTTGCTTGGAAGCCAGAATAAATGAAGAGGGGCAAATGAAGATTTGGGTGTGGCGGGAGATGTGCAGGGAAGACTCCTCTGCAATTTTAATCTGCCAGGAAGTTTCATATCAGCGCACAATCCGCTGCAGAGTGAATATTCCATTCTGGATGTGTTGGTTTGCTTGAAAGCCAGAATAAATGAAGGGGGGCAAATGAAGATTTGGGTGTGGCGGGAGATGTGCAGGGAAGAGTCCTCTGCAATTTTAATCTGCCAGGAAGTTTCATATCAGCGCACACTCCGCTGCAGAGTGAAAGTTCCATTCTGGATGTGTTGGTTTGCTTGAAAGCCAGAATAAATGAAGAGGGGCAAATGAAGATTTGGGTGTGGCGGGAGATGTGCAGGGAAGAGTCCTCTACAATTTTAATCTGCCAGGAAGTTTCATATCAGCGCACACTCCGCTGCAGAGTGAAAGTTCCATTCTGGATGTGTTGGTTTGCTTGAAAGCCAGAATAAATGAAGAGGGGCAAATGAAGATTTGGGTGTGGCGGGAGATGTGCAGGGAAGAGTCCTCTGCAATTTTAATCTGCCAGGAAGTTTCATATCAGCGCACACTCCGCTGCAGAGTGAAAGTTCCATTCTGGATGTGTTGGTTTGCTTGAAAGCCAGAATAAATGAAGAGGGGCAAATGAAGATTTGGGTGTGGCGGGAGATGTGCAGGGAAGAGTCCTCTGCAATTTTAATCTGCCAGGAAGTTTCATATCAGCGCACACTCCGCTGCAGAGTGAAAGTTCCATTCTGGATGTGTTGGTTTGCTTGAAAGCCAGAATAAATGAAGAGGGGCAAATGAAGATTTGGGTGTGGCGGGAGATGTGCAGGGAAGAGTCCTCTACAATTTTAATCTGCCAGGAAGTTTCATATCAGCGCACACTCCGCTGCAGAGTGAAAGTTCCATTCTGGATGTGTTGGTTTGCTTGAAAGCCAGAATAAATGAAGAGGGGCAAATGAAGATTTGGGTGTGGCGGGAGATGTGCAGGGAAGAGTCCTCTGCAATTTTAATCTGCCAGGAAGTTTCATATCAGCGCACACTCCGCTGCAGAGTGAAAGTTCCATTCTGGATGTGTTGGTTTGCTTGAAAGCCAGAATAAATGAAGAGGGGCAAATGAAGATTTGGGTGTGGCGGGAGATGTGCAGGGAAGAGTCCTCTGCAATTTTAATCTGCCAGGAAGTTTCATATCAGCGCACACTCCGCTGCAGAGTGAAAGTTCCATTCTGGATGTGTTGGTTTGCTTGAAAGCCAGAATAAATGAAGAGGGGCAAATGAAGATTTGGGTGTGGCGGGAGATGTGCAGGAAAGAGTCCTCTGCAATTGTAATCTGCCAGGATCTTTCATATCATCGCACACTCCGCTGCAGAGTGAAAGTTCCATTCTGGATGTGTTGGTTTGCTTGAAAGCCAGAATAAATGAAGAGGGGCAAATGAAGATTTGGGTGTGGCGGGAGATGTGCAGGGAAGAGTCCTCTGCAATTTTTATCTGCCAGGAAGTTTCATATCAGCGCACACTCCGCTGCAGAGTGAAAGTTCCATTCTGGATGTGTTGGTTTGCTTGAAAGCCAGAATAAATGAAGAGGGGCAAATGAAGATTTGGGTGTGGCGGGCGATGTGCAGGGAAGAGTCCTCTGCAATTTTAATCTGCCAGGAAGTTTCATATCAGCGCACACTCCGCTGCAGAGTGAAAGTTCCATTCTGGATGTGTTGGTTTGCTTGAAAGCCAGAATAAATGAAGAGGGGCAAATGAAGATTTGGGTGTGGCGGGAGATGTGCAGGGAAGAGTCCTCTGCAATTTTAATCTGCCAGGAAGTTTCATATCAGCGCACACTCCGCTGCAGAGTGAAAGTTCCATTCTGGATGTGTTGGTTTGCTTGAAAGCCAGAATAAATGAAGAGGGGCAAATGAAGATTTGGGTGTGGCGGGAGATGTGCAGGGAAGAGTCCTCTGCAATTTTAATCTGCCAGGAAGTTTCATATCAGCGCACACTCCGCTGCAGAGTGAAAGTTCCATTCTGGATGTGTTGGTTTGCTTGAAAGCCAGAATAAATGAAGAGGGGCAAATGAAGATTTGTGTGTGGCGGGAGATGTGCAGGGAAGAGTCCTCTGCAGTCGGGCTGGTCACTGTGTTCTCGGTGGCGGAGTGGTCAATGCGTCTGCATAGTAAGCAGGAGATCCTGGGTTCGAATCCCTGTTAGGCACAAATTTTCATTCGCCGCTCTTTGGTATTCCATCTAAACCTAGAACAGTGATGCCATAAGTGATCACAAATTGCGATTTATTTCATTAAATGAACGCTGTAACGTCATAAAAAAATATATAATTGTCTGACATTTGTTGGCAGTTAATACAGACAGTCCCCACATAAAACACAAAATTGTTTGCAATTTAAGCAGGGGATGACCTTTCATTCAGGAATATAGATTCATATAAATGCAATGACTAATCTCATATCTTGATGAATATTGAAAAATACCTCCAATGCTGGAACTGAGTGAACGATCAGATTTGCCTAGTGTTGTAAGCAATACTGCTAAGCAATAGGAAGAACTTTTTGGGCATTCCACAATATCCTCATTCCTACAAACAGAATGCTTTAACTGGCTTTTAGCCATGCTGCACTACCAAGCCCATTCTAAATAAGACTTCAGTCCGAAAGTAGACAACAGCATTGAAAAATGCTGATGAATAGATGACTTACCCTCATCAACTACCAGAAAGTGTGAAACAACTACTTTCTCCAAAGTTCCTACGGACTGTTGTCCCAAAATGGACTTATATATGTTCAGTCTTGTCATATGCAGCTCACATTCCAGGAATATCACCAAAATGAGCATCTGCTGTGTACCATCCTAGAGCAGCTCTTATGCATGTTTTTACCGATAATCATAAAATCGACCAGACAGCTTTTGCTGCAGAATATAGCAACTTCTATTAGATCCACGTAACCTTTCCCGATATGATACTGTTTTCTTCCTATAGTGATGCTCCTGTTTAAGTGAATTATAATGTTACTGTTTTGTGTTGCTAAAGCAATCTTTTGCCTTAAATATTTTTATCTTTGCAGGTGTTCAAAGTAATTACTCCATTCATTTGATCTATTATTTGTAAAGTAATTGCAACCACCAAAAGTGAAATTGTCCTATAAACGAAAGTGTTTGGTTACTTTATGTCTAATGCCCATGGGCAGAATGCTTTCATCTGAAATATCTCCACAAAAGGTAGAGAAGCAGTCAGTTCTTTGTCATTGTAGAGTTCGGCTCGGGTAGCCGATCCTCTGTGGAGAAGAGATGGAATTACATGTTGAAGAGAGAAGTCATATCTAAGAAACTTGCATATTAATTTTATTTTTCTCATGTGTTTGTATTTTTTCAGGCCTATATTCACCTTTACTTCTCACAAAATTATGAGATTTCTTTTTATCTGCAAATAGCTACTTTTGGTCGTTTCCGACCGCATTACATTTTCCGTTGTTTCTAGATGGATCATACTTTCTCTCTGCCAATCACAGATCTCACGCCGAAAGAAAAATATGCTCCACATCATTCATTTCGTAGGAGGCAGTCACATTTTTACAGTTAGTATATTTACTTGTACGAATATTGTTCATAACCATAAATAGTTTGCTCTTGCTGTTCGTCTCCATAATTCTCGTCATGAAGTGAATGAACTAGTGTGCTTTATTATTGTTAATTGTTAATACCATTAGTTTTTCTTTCAAGTTGATGCCGTGGCAGAGTGGCTGAGCACATTGAGGTGCTATGTTGCAATGCGCAAAGCTGCTCCCCATCGGGGGTTCAAATGTTGGATGTTTGTGGTGCCTTTAGTATAAGTTAGTTCATAAGTATTTTCTAAATTTAGGGACTAATGACCCTGCAGTTAACTCCCATAAGCTTAACAAACATTTGATCTTTGAATTTGTATTTTTTTATTACTGTTACATTTGTTTGTTCAATATGTTTCACAGTATTGAAGGTCAACAAGTGTTCATATCCATTAATATAAGCGTATTAGAGCTAATAAAATGGCCATTTTTGTCTTGTTTCATCCATAAAACTTCCTCTCAAAATGTGGAACACTTCTTTTAATACCCTTCATTTGAAACTGATATGTAGGCAGAGGACATTCACGGCTTACTCATTTATTAACTTAATACATAATGATAACTTGGATCAGACTTATTTACAAATTTTGTACTCAGTCCATTTAATAGCAGTAAAATTACAGCCCTGGGCATTCTACAGCATCTGTTCTAAATCAATGAATAAGAGATACATCAATGTGTTTATTTACTATCTTTTAACAAGCAACAGAGCAATTGCTTTCCTTAATACTGTTTTAAACCATGGCACAATTCATCGATCAATTTTAATTTTAATCTTTGTAACACATGTTTATTAGGTTGCTTTATTGTCTATTGTGTGTTTGTTACAAATTTTACAATTGATTTTATACTAACAATAGGCCAGAAACTTAATTAACATAGCTCAGGACGGGTAACAATGCAATATTTAATCACATTTGTTTTTGCTGTGGAGCGAGTTGGTGCAGTGGTAACACACTGGACTCATATTCAGCTGCACAGTGCTTCAAACTGTCATTTGGCCATTTGGATTTGAGTTTTCCATGATTTTGCTAAATCAGTCTAGGCAAATGCTGGGATGGTCCCTGCAGTAGGGCATGGCCGATTTCCTTCTCCATCCTTATCATAACAATCCGAGCTTCTGCTTCGCTCTAATGACCCTAAATTGTAATCTTCCTTCTTTCTTTTGTGTCTCGTGTGTAATAGAGCTTACTTTGTTTATGTTTCCATGTGTTGGTAAAAATATTGCAGTTCATTTCAAATTAACTTCCCACTGAACAAGAGACATTAAACTTTCAACTTAACTTATAACTGGATGACACTGCTACATTAACACCATTTCTTGATTGTTATTTGGTGGAGGGACTTTTTTATACAACTGCTGTTTCCTCCTGTTTCTCTTCCAGTCATGAATGGTTTGCCATTAAAAATATCTCTGGTAAGACTTAGTGTGAGTGCATATCACCCTATCTTTTACCTTCATGATCTTTCCATAACTAATACGTAAGAGGGGTCAGATGAAATATAAAAAAAAAAACAAATTTATCGAATGTCTCTGTTGTGTTCTCATGAAAATGTTTGAAATTGAATGAAAAATTTCACACATACAAAATTTAAAAAGTATGAAGTAATCATTTAAATGAAAAAAGTGTGTAAACATGGTTTTAAAATAGACTAAGATGTATAAAGTATTTTTTGCCCACTCAAAAATAGCTACCGCGTTAAAGATAGTTCCAAAGAAACCTTTCTGGAAGGCAATCTGATGAAGTTCCAAAAATTTTTTGAATTTTTAATAGTTATGTCAGTCATCATAGTAACACTGGAACATAAACTGTTCTTGCATCATGAGTAGTGCTAGCAGTAGCATTTAGTTGCCACCAACTTGAAGGGTAATTTATTTCATTAATTTTCTGCAGTCGATAAGAGGTATGACATGGCAGCAGCAGCCACGGTCGTTTCAGTAAATGTGGCACAATCAGTGAATAAAGGCGCACACATTTGGAAACGGAGAGGGCGGAGCACGCCTCCTAGAGGAAAAGGATAGTTTTTCTGAATAGACAAAGCCATCAAACAGAGTGTAACAGATGTTCAGTAGACCTCTCCCTGAACATACGCGTTTTGACTGTAACATAAGAAATAAATGAAATTCATGAATTGTATTGAACATTGCAATGGTTAGTAACTTAGATTAATGTCGTACACTATCTGCTGACAATACCAATCAAATAATAATCTATCGACGTGAGAAACCTGGAACCTAAAAGCTGCCATTAAGTTTGTACTCTGAAACCTATCACTGCGCTGTAGTGAGCAAATTGTAACTAAAACTATGTCTGCAACACATCCGGCCATTAGACTATGAGGCAGGCAACAGTAAGACAGTTTCAGAATCTACTGAGCACTCCATCAATGAACATGCTCAAAATTAGTGTCGAATTCAAATGGAACACTATTTAACATAGCAAGATGTTCCATCAATAACACGCCACTGGTAATTTCCATATTGACCTGCTGACATTTTATTTTATCAGGAAGCAAACTCGAGGGAAACTGGACTAAATTTGAGTATTTAGGAAGACTTTTCTGTGACCAATTGTGAGTCTTCTTGTTATTTAATGGAGTAAAGAAACATAACAATAAGGGCTATTTAGGGTTCACCCATAAACCAAGAAACAAAACTGGAAATACGCTCAATGAGGTATTCATTTTTATTTTATTTTATTTTTCTACTCTTTTAAAATAGCTGGCAAGGTGGCATACATGCAACTTGGAGAGCACAGTGTCTCAAGCCTGAGTGGAATTACGGACCCTAACATGCAGGATGCCAGCTACAAAAACTCATACGCCAGGCCACCAAATGTAACAAAGATTTTCCAATGTTATAAGTATTATTTCCCAACTTTGGCATTATGTAAATGTCAGTCTGATTTGTAATTCTGAAGTTGGTTGACTTTTTCTTGTCACCTCCATTAAAGATTTAGAAAAATTAACATCAGATTATGCACATTGTAGTAGTTAGATGAATTTGTGTTCAAGAAGGTCGTTTCATACATTAACTACTCCTACTCTCTTTCATGTTGTCAGTAATCTGCTTCAGCTGTGAGTAAATCAATGAGGTGGGGTTTACAGCAGTAATGTCTAGCTGTGTAATAGTCACTTTCTAAAAACCTATCTCATTTCGAAATTGGGTCAGTTTTGTTGCAAAAGCTGGATCTTATCAATTCGTCTTTAATTTATCCCCTTAAAGCCCCATTTACACCGAAGCGAACACAAGCGAATGAGCAGCAGAATGAGAATTCGCTCTGGTGTAAACGCTATGCGCACGGTGTTCGGTCACGCTCGGCTCGCATTTACAACTGCTCACTTGTGATCCGTTGGGTGCTGGTTTCAGGGCGAGCCATCAAAGGAAGTTCAGGTCCTTTCCATTTCAGCGCTAGCATATGCGACAAATGGCATATGTTAACATCAGCTAGAAGACAAGGCCTGACAACTGGCTGTGCCTACATCACAATGAGAGGCAGCAACACAAGCTGACTGGCCAACCGCTACGAGGCGGTGGGCGTGCCCCAGCGGGTAGCCAATCAACTGGCAGCCGCCGCCTCTTGGTGTGACATTGGCATGGCCAATTGTCAGGCCTTTTCTTCTAGGCAGTGTTGCATATGCTTGCCTTGTGGCAGTGTGCTGTTTTCTCCTCCATTCGCTCTGCTGTAAATGCATATTTGCAAGTACAAGCCAATGCATGCGTGCACAGGCAAATTCCTGGCGAATGCACATTCGCCTGTGTTTGCTCGTGTTCGCATCAGTCTAAATGAGGCTTTACTGTCAAACAAGACCATTCGTACCAACTGTCACCTGGCAAACTCATAGCAGATGCCATAGCCACCTACTTCAAGAATATCAAGTGACATCACAAACAAAATGAAAGACATTTTCTTATATGAATTTATCAACTGTTCTAAAATGATGGTAACATTTTAAATATTGATATAACAACTTATTTGTAAATTACTTCAAATGTTGCCATCTCATAAAGCACCGTAAATAATAAATCATGAAGCCGTGTCAGCAGTTTTTTATTATGATCCTTGCTTTACAGGTCCAAGACCATGTTCACGTTTTTAAAGACCCATCTACAGGTATTAATTTTTTTCATATGAAAAATCCTTACAGAGTCCCAACGTTCTAATTGCTATCATCTGTCATCTGAATAAAATTTTGTTAAATAAGTCCATATATATGGAACAAAGGACGAATACAGTAAGCAGATTCAAAAGGATGTAGCTTGCCGAACATATTCTCAGATGAAGAGACTTTCACAGGACAGGGTAGCGTGGAAAGCTGTATCAAACCATTCTGCGGACTGAAGACCACAACAACAACATATGGAACCAGTCCAACAGAAATTATCACTCTTATTCAGAATAAAAACCAAGGACGTTGAAATGTGGGACAAATAGTCACATAATTTTGATTACTGTATTGTCCATGAAACCAGTAGATTGCCAATGAAGTGAAGGTGTAAAAAACCAAAGAAGACTGTCCAAAGAATCGAAGAAACTGATGGATGATGAATTTGTATTTTGTTCATCTTTGCATCAAGCATTATGGCAAGGTAAAAGATTTATGAATATGCACAACTACCCGCTTCCTCTGTTTTGTTTCAGCTTCAAGAGGACTAAATTCAAAACATTCCTGTGTAAACATGATCAATGCTTTGAGTATATTTCCATAATAGCTGCTAATTTTGGTAATATTCCACGAATGTGAGATGTGTATGACAAGACAGAATGTAGATACAGTCCTTTTTCAGACAACAGTGCCTAGTATCATTGGAGAAAATAATCATTCGCACTACTTTTTGTTTTGTTTCAAAAAGTTCTCATTGAAAGTTGGTGAGGGTAAGTCATCAGTTCATCAGCATTTCTCAATGCTGTTGTCTGCTTTCAGACTGAAGCCTTTCCTTATGACATCATTTGCTAGTGCGACATGGCTAAAAGGCAGTTGAGGCAAGCTGTTTGTAGGATTGAGGGTATTGTGGGCTGTCACTTTCAAGATGCTAAGTGTTTGATACCTTACAGTTTCGTGCCAGATGGGGCAATGATCATTTCCAGTAACTTTTCATGAAAAAAAAAGATTATATCATAACACTGTAAAGCTTCAAAAAATTTGAACGCTGGTTTCAGCCTCATTGAATGAATTAAATATCTGCATCCCAAACGTGACGTTGGAAACTATCAGGAGATAGCGCTGTATATTAACCAAAATCCATGACTCCCCTCTAGAAGCCCATATGAGATGAGTGTGATTTCGCATCACTTATCACTACATGGGTCTTCCTAGTACAGTTAAGAACTGGCAACATCGTTTCTAATATTTGGCAACACTGTGACAGTACAGTTACTTCCACAAGTTCACTTGGCATTCCTCTTTTACTGTCACGACTCACTTTGTATAATGCCCATGTGATATAAGAGACAGAAATTTACCTTTTGCACTCAAGAAAGGCCGGCCGCAGTGGCCGAGGGGTCTGAGGCACTTCAGTCACGGTCTGCACGGCCACTACGGTCGAGGGTTCGAATCCCCCCTCGGGCATAGATATTTGTGCCATCCTTAGTTGTAGCTAGTTCATAAGTAGTTTGTAAGTTTAGGGACTGATGACCTCGTAGTTAAGTCCCTTAAGCTCTACAAACATTTGAACATATGAACACTCAAGAAATGCTGTTATTGCTCAGCATTGAATATGTGAGAGAGTGAGGGCACCAGTCGGCAGCGTGTGGTTGGCTGTATGGCTCTGCTTGTGTCTTGTGATACAACCGTGGTGTGGGTCGGCAGTTCTAATCCTGGTTGGAGACGGTATGTTTGAGGTTGGTATTTCTTTTTACTTTGTTTTATTTTACTTTATACGCTCTAGATTGCAGGAAGAAACTCTTTAACGGAATCAGAAGAAAACCTTTATACAATAAGTCTTTCAGAAAGGTTGACTCCAAATTATGGAAGTGGTCATAGAGATCTTTTTTGCTTCACCATACAAACACCTTTGAAGAAATTTGAATTGACCTCCATCGATACAAATTTTTACAACTTCCTTAGGATCCAGATGTTAGAGGATACTTACAGGGGAAGAGAACATAATGATTAATATAGTTTCTTCATGCGAAATATGTGCTGCAGAAATGAGACATGAAGACATGAACTTTTCAGAGTGTCACTGTTGCTTTAGAATGTGCACTGAAACGAATTCACATAATTTAGCTCATACATTTACCGTAAGGAATCAAACAACGACACTAAAACATTATAGTGCAGTTATGCACTGTGTTTTGTTGAAAACATATGAACAGATGACAATAACAAATTACATGAAGGGTTTTTCTGACAGGAAAAGGATTGAGATTTAAACCACAAATAAGTGTTAACCATCACAGAGTGCTATTTGATTGGATCAACATCTATGACAATCTTTTGCCTCTCGTAATGTATTATGTATTAGTGTAACAATATCCTCATCATTCAAAATGGGTGGTCTGTTCTGTTGATATCGTGTCTGAAATACACATCACAACTTTTTTTGTGGATCACCACTCAGCACCACTACAGCATTTTGCATATCCAGGGCGATGAGCGGCAGCAGACGCTGTGGGCAGAGGGCGAGGCAGCTACTGCCGCTGGCTACCGGCAAATGGGCCGTGGAGAACTCTGCCAAGTGCTGTGGCCAGAGGCAGCAATGTTATTGGATCGAAATGTCATTACCAGTGTATCAAAAAATGAAATACATTACGCATATGCTTCCCTTACACATGTGGCATCAGTACGCACGACGAACATGAAATTAAAATTTTGTCACCAGTCAGTTTCAATCGCTGTCTCGCACTTGCAAGTCAGCCAGTTTACCGCGAGTCCACAGATATAGCTAACCTAGATGTCTTCTAACTGAACACAAGAAGTACTGTGTGAACTCCCGCAGTCTACAGTGTTGCCAGATTGTGCAGATAGCCAAACTTAGAGTGAATCAGCGCGGCCACGTTTATTGTCCCATGTTGCGATCGGCTTGGACTTAGGCTCAGCTGTGGTCAGCTGCTGGCCATGTTTTTTGTCAAAGAGTGTACATGCTGTCTGGCAGTTCTAGTTTATCTTATCCTCACCCATTCACTTCACCTTCCCGATTACACTAGGAACTGCTCTCAATACAGAAACTTTACGTAGAATACAGTCATCTCTTAGTGAACGTTGCAGAAAGATTGCCCAGTCCAAATAATTTAGACTCCATGAACATTGCAGTCCACATGCCTGAGTTCAGAATTGTAAGTGTAACCAGCTTTAGCCATCTGTTGTGCTTCAGTTAGGTGTTTAAATCAGCAAACCATAAGAAATACACCAGTTTTGATACAGTATATGTCAAGATTCATTACATGTTCACTCATCAATCAATTCTTTTGAAATTCAGTATCCAAACACATAGAAATGGTTGAAATATAAAAATCCATGTCTGTAGTATTACTGAGAAGATAAGTGTTTGATACCTACTTCGGTATGGAGTGAGTAGACTGATCCGTACCCAAAGACTGGAAAGATGCCCAAGTTACTCCAATATTCAAGAAAGGCAATAGGAGTGCTCTCCAAAATTACAGGCCAATCTCATTGACGTCAATTTGCAGTAGGATTTTGGAACATATACTTTGTTCAAATATTATGAACTACCTCGAAGAGAACGACCTATTAACCAACAGTCAACACGGATTCAGAAAGTATCGCTCTTGCGAAACACAGCTTGCCCTTTATTCACATAAAGTGTTAAGTGCCATCGACAAGGGATCTTAAATCGATTCCATATTTCTGGATTTCTTGAAGGCTTTTGACACTGTACCCCACAAGCGGCTTCTAATGAAATTGCGTGCTTATGGAATATCTCCCCAATTGTGCGACTGGAATCGCAATTTCCTATCAGAAAGGACACAGTTCGTTGTAGTTGATGGTAAGTCATCGAGTAAAACAGAAGTGATATCTGGCGTTCCACAGGGAAGCGTTATAGGTCCCCTACTCTTCCTCATGTTTATAAACAATTTAGGAGACAATCTGAATAGCTCCCTTAGACTGTTTACGGATGATGTCGTTCATCGGTTAGTGAAGTCAACAGAGAATCAAAAGCAACTGCAAAGTGATTTAGACAAAATTTCTACATGGTGCGAAAATTGGCAATTGACACTAAATAAGCCGGCTGCGGTGGCCGAGGGGATTGAGGCACTCCAGTCACGGTCTGCACAGCCACTACGGTTGGGGGTTCGAATCCCCCCTCGGGCATGGATATTTGTGCCGTCCTTAGGATTAGCTAGTTCATAAGTAGTTTGTAAGTTTAGGGACAGATGACCCCGTAGTTAAGTCCCATAAGCTATACAAACATTTGACACTAAATAAAGGAAAGTGTGAATTAATGCACATGACCACTAAAAGAAATCTGCTGAACTTCAATTACGCGATAAATCAGTCAAACCTTAAGGCCGTAAATTCTACCAAATACCTAGGAGTTACAGTTATGAGCAACTTTGACTGGAGAGAACACATAGAAAATATTGTGGGGAAGGCGAACCAAAGGTTACGTTTCATTGGCAGATTGCTTCGAAGATGCACCAGCTCCTCCAAACAGACTGCCTACATCACACTTGTGTGTCCTCTCTTGGAGTACTGTTGCCCCTTGTGGGACCCTGACCAGGTGGGACTGACGGAAGACATTGAGAAGGTTCAGAGAAGGGCAGCTCATTTTGTTTTATCACGTTATGGGAGGGGGGGGGGGAGCGTCACGTAAATGTTGCACGAATTGGGGTGGAAATCATAAAAAGAAAGACGTTATTGATTGTGGTGTGATCTGTTTGCAAAGTTTCATTCACTGACTTTTACTTCTGAATGTGAAAATATTCTGCTAGCACCCACCTACTTAGGGAGACATGACCATCACAATAAAATAAGAGAAATCAGATCGAAAATGGAACGATTTAGGTATTCTTTCTTCCCGCGCGCTATTAGAGAATGGAACGGTAGAGAAAAGTTATGAAAGTGGTTAATGAACCCTCTGTAGATGTAGATGGTATATGAACGAAAAGTGATGTTTCAGCTACTGGGGGATTCTAACAGGATGGAAAAGTCAAACGAATTTATGCTCCAACTTATTACGTAAAAAGATAAGACAGAAATGAGAATCAGTTGTTATTTTTTAATGCGATCATCTTATTAATGTTTCTTAAATTATTTTCAAATATTTATGTCTGTTCATTTAATGCATATTATAGGTGAATAACCTGAAAGGCAAAATAGTTTCTGGCCAGCAGGTTGCTGTCAGAGATGAAAAAACCATATAATAAGCGATCGGAATAAAACATCTATGGTGAAGAAGATATATTAAGCAGCCTATGGGAATATTTATATCTTTCTGATTATTAGAAGTGCAAAAGTTGAATATCTCAGAATAACTTTATTGGTTCCATGCTAGATCGAAAAAATGAGTGTTGACAGACAGTCTTGTCATAAGTATCCTTCATGAAAGATTATAACGTTAAAATTGTAAATCAGCTGTTCTGTGAATACAGGTTCATTTTATGAATAAACAAACTACAATATTAAATTGCTTCACCAAAAATTAAGGTAAGTAATTAACATTGGATGATCATTACTTTATTACATTTATGTTGGACAGATGTCAATAGTTTGACATGTAAGGTATGGTTGGATTTACAATATACTGTATATAAAAGGAAAAGCTATAAATATCATTTTAATGTGAATTCTTGAATTGAATGGTGCTTAAAGAAAACGTTTATCCTAAATGATAGACGATGGGATTCCAGACAGAACAGTCAATAATTTTTTTTATTTGGAATATAGAGAAACCTGCTGGCAGTTCTCAGGACAATGTTTGTTGTAGGCTGGCTCTGGTCCATGAATTGCTTACATACCAGGTGATCAAAAAGTCAGTATAAATTTGAAAACTTAATAAATTACAGAATCATGTAGATAGAGAGGTAAAATTGATACACATGCTTGGAATGACATTACAACAAAAAAGAAAAATAAGAAAAACAAAGTATCGCTAGATGCGTGAAAGATCTGTTACACACATCAGTTTGGTGATGATTGTGTGCTCAGTAGTCCCCTTTCACCATGCTTGGCCTCCCAGGTCCCCAGACCTCAGTCCGTGCGATTACTGGCTTTGGGGTTACCTGAAGTCGCAAGTGTATCATCTTTGCTTTGTCTTAATTTGTTATGCTAATTATTGCTTTTCTGATCAGATGAAGCGTCATCTGCCGGACATTTTTAAACTTTTTTTTTTTTTTCCTAATAAAACGCCATGTCATTTCAAGCATGTGTGTCAATTTTTACCTCTCTATCTGCATTATTCTGTGATTTATTAAGTTTTCAAATTTATACTGACTCCTGTATATGGATAAGTATATTATTTATCAAGAGTTTCCTGTATTGGAATATATACCAACCAACCACTAGGCAACTGATACTCACTGGAAGTGACAGATATTGTAAAAAGCATAGTATTTTTTACAAAGCTCGTTATTATTGATGATAGTTTTCTTTTGGAATCCAATAAAGCTAATTTGGATATATTTACAAGTAACCTTCATAATTAGTGGTGAGTGACATAGGTTTGGTTGAAAGGAAAGAGTTTTTCTGGTTTAGTGTTGCTAAGTTGCCCACACCTAAAGAGGGATACGAGAATAATTAAATTCTTATTTATTAGGACAAAAGTGGTGGAGCCGCTCTAGGTGTTTACTTTATATTTATTTACTATTTATTTTTTTTTTTTTTTACATCCACTTAAAAAGTTAGTGAAGCGATAGTATTGACAGGCGTCACTTGTGCACCAGCAAATGTAACATGCTGAAATGGAGCTAACACAATAAAACAGAAAAAGTCTACAGGCATAAAACAAAAAAATAAAGTGTTTGTCTTTCATTTATAACAAGAAAAATTATAATAATTTCTGTTTGGAAAACTTGTTATTTTGTTTTTAGAAGAGCTATGAACTGATAAGTAGAGAATATTTTACTGATCTCACATTATTATAAGTATAATAGTCCATAATGTTGGCAACAAAGTTGACAAAATGCCAACTAAATTGGATGTTCAAATAACTAAACTTACTTAATGACTGAAGTGCATATTAACAATTATTTGACCAATTATGACATTTCAGAATCAAGAAAGAGAATAATCTCGATAAGTCAGGTATAGATGTCAAAAGATGAATAAATTTTAAACATGGCTGCAGTTCAGCAACGGTGGAACACGATCCAAAAATCAACACAGTTTCAGGTGACCAGTTGCATAAAAATGGCTTACAGGTTTCGGCAAAAGTAATTTTGCCTTCTTCAGAAGTATTACATAAAGCTCACATTAAAAAAGTTGTTAAATAAAATGTGGCTGACTCCATGCCAATAGAATAAAAAGTAAAATTTAAAACAATGTCACATCATAAAATTGTGGAGCACGTCCACACATAGGTCGAGTGAGCACTGTGTACTGGCCTAGTATGCAGTGCCAGTACGCAGTGCTCACTCAACCTGTGTGTGCTACAGACGTGGAATTCTTATTTTTCAACCATTTTGATATACTCTGAATAATGATTTTTCAAAGGAAATGATACAATGAGATACATAACAATGAATCTCAACTTTCAATGTTTCATAAACTGGTATATTGCTTCTATTTGTCAATGTAAACACCAAAATGAAGTTCCACAGACCACTAAAGTTGTGAACCCTGGCACTTCTGAACTTGTACAAGAGCAATGCTCTGTTCCTGAACTCTAAATTATTCAGGCTGGGCAATCTTTCTTCTTTCTATTGTACCTGCCTGCAACACAATGATCGTCTTTGTAGTGCATTGCACATATCCTCATTATATTTTTTTAAATTCTCGTTGTTGATATTTAAGTCACAGATATAACTTACCTTTGCTGAAACTCCTTGCAATATTCCTGGGACATTTACCTGTCTTATATATATCTGTTCAAAAGGTGCACTACTGTGTGGCAATTACAAAAATTGCAAATGATATCCACTTATCCCATACACTTTTTATCTCCTGTTATAAAGTGTCTAAAGTACTCTGTCACCATTTAGTTACTTTCATGTAATGCACCATGTTATTCAGGCTGGAATGGCCTTGTATTTGTTTTGCTGATATATACAATTTACAAACTCTATTAAAGAGATCACTTAATTTTTAGCTGAGGTCAGTTAAAAGCACTGATGGAATTCCTTATCAGTTTTTTGTTAGCAAACTGAGCAAAAATGTTTTTTCTTTTATGTTAAAGGGACAGTTTGTTGTTTTCCCACTCCCAAGAACCACAGACAATGGCGAGGTGGAGTTGCTTGCATGCCTCAACGATGCAGATAGCTGTACTGTAGGGGTATCTGTGGAGAGGCCAGACACATCTTTGGTTCCTAAAGAGAGGCAGTACCCTTCTCAGTAGTTACAGGGGCAACAGTCTGGATGATTGACTGAGCTGGCCTTGTAACATCAGCTAACATGACTTTGCCATGCAGTTACTGCAAACGACTAAAAGCAAGGGCAAACTACAGCTGTTGCTTTTCCTGAGGACATGCAACTCTACCATATGAATATATGATTAGGGCATCTTCTTGGGCAAAATATTCCGGAAGTAAAATAGTTCCCCATTCAGATCTCTGGGCGCGAACTACTCAGGAGGATGTCGTCATCAAGAAAAACAAAAAAGGCATTCTACGGGTCGGAGTGTGGAATGTTCTAATCCTTAATCGCATAGGTAAATTAACAAATTTGGAAAGAGAAATGGATAGGTAAAATTCAGATATGGTAGGGATTAGTGAATGGTCGGGATTAGTGGAAGATGAACAGGATTTCTGGTCAGGTGAGTGCAGGGTTATGAAATTAAAATCAGTTGGTGGTAATGCTGGAGTAGGTCTGAATAAGAAAATAGGAATGTGGGTGAGTTTCTATGAACAGCATAGTGAATGCATTATCATAGCAAAGATAGACACAAAACCAACACCGACCACAGTAGTGCAACTTTATACAGCAACTAGCACAGCTAATGATGAGGATATCGAAGAAATGTGTGAGGAGATGAAAGAAATCATTCAGAAAGTTATGGGAGACGAAAACTTGATTGCGATCGGGGGCTGGAACTCAGAAGTAGGAAAGGTAAGAGAAGGAAATGTAGTAGGTGAATATGAACTGGGAAAAAGGAATGAAAGAATTTTGCGAAAAGCATGATTTGATGATCACCAACACCTGGTTTAGTTATCATGAAAGAAGGCAGTATACGTGGAAGAGGTCAGGAGACACTGGAAGGTACCAGATTGACTTTATAATGGTAAGGAATAGATTTAGAAACCAGGTCTTACACTGTAAGACATACCCAGGCGCAGATATAGACTCTGACCATAACTTACTGATTATGAACTGCAGATTAAGACTTAAGAGACTGCAGAAAGGTAGAAAAGTTAGGTGATGGAACCTATTGAAGGAACTGGAGGTGGTTTGAGAGTTTCGGAGGGAGCATTAGGCAAGGATTAGCTGAAACAGGGGAAAGTAATACAGTAGAAGAAGAATGGGTAGCTCTGAGAGATAGGGTAGTGAAGGCGGCAGAGGATCATATAGGCAGAAGGACAAAGCCTAATAGAAATCCCTGGATAACACAGGATATACTGGACTTAATTGATGAGAGGAGAAAATATAAAAATTCAGCAAGTGAAGCATAAAAAAGGGAGTACAAATGTCTGAAAACTAAGATTGACAGGAAGTGCAGACTGGCTAAGCAGGAGTGGCTAGAGGAAAAATGCAGAACTGTAGAAAAATATATAACTAAGGGAAAGATAGATACCACCTACAGGAAAATAAAAGAGATATTTGGAGACAACAAAATCACCTGTATGAATATCAAAAACTCTGACAGAAAACTAGTGCTAAGCAAATATGGGAAAGCTGAACTGTGGAAGGAATATATAGAGGGCATTTGCAAGGAAATAAACTTGAAGGCCATATTCTAGAAATGGAAGACGAAGTGAAGGAAGATCAGATAGGTGATATGATACTGCGAGAATTTGACAGAGCGCTGAAGGATTTGAGTCGAAACAAGGCCCCTGGAGTAGATGATATTCCGTCTCAACTGCTGATAGCATTAGGAGAGCCAGTCATGAAAAAATTGTTCCACCTGGCATGCAAGATGTATGAGACATGAGAAATACCCTCCGACTTCAAGAAGAATATTGTAATTTCAATTCCAAAAAAAGCAAGTGCAGAAAAGTGTGAAAATTACAGAACTATCAGTTTAATAAGTCATGGTTGCAAAATACTAACAAAAATTATTTATAGACGAATGGAAAAACTTGTCAAATCTGACCTGGGAGAAGACCAGTTTCGATTTAGAAGAAATGTAGGAACTTGGGAGGCGATACTCAATTTACGACATATCTTACAAGATAGGCTAAGGAAAGGGAAACTTACGTTTTTAGCATTTGTAGATTTGGAGAATGCTTATGACAATGTCAATTGGAATTCACTCTTTCAAATTTTGAAGGTATCAAGAGTAAAATATAGGGAGTGAAGAGTTATATTCAACTTATAAAGAAAAAAACAGACAGCTGTTATTAGAGTCGAAGGGCAAGAAAGGGATGCAGAGGTTGGGAAGGGAGTAAGACAGGGTTGTAGCCTTTCCCCAATGTTGTTCCTTGTGTACATTGAGCAAGCATTGAAGGGATGCAAGGAGAAATTTGGAGAGGGAATTAAAGCCATAAAAACTTTGTAGTTTGCCGATGACGTAATTTTCTCAGAGACTGCAAAACATCTGGAAGAGCAACTGAATGGAATGGACAGTGTCTTGAAAGGAGATATAAGATGAACATTAAAAAGAGTAAAATGAGGGTAATGAAAGAAGTGAAACTTGTTAACACATAATATTAATGTAAATGTTAGGAAATCCTATCTGAAAGCATTTGGATGTAGTGTAGCATTGTATGGGATTGAAACATGGACAATAAGGAGTTCAGACAAAAAGATGATAGGTTTTGAAATATGGTGCTACAGATGAATGATGAAAATTAGATGGGTAGATCATGTAACTAACAAGGAGGTGCTTAACCGAATTGTGGAGAAAAGGAGCTTGTGGCATATCCAGACTAAGGTAGGACACATTCTGGGACATCAAGGAATCGTCAACTTAGCATTAGAGTGTGGTGTAAAAATCATAGAGGGAGACCGAGGAACAAATACGTAAGCAGATTCAAAAGGATGTAGGTTGCCAAATATATTCTAAGATCAAGAGACTGGCACAGGACAGGCTAGTGTGGAGAGCTGCATCAAACCAGTCTGCAGACTGAAGAACACAACAACAACACTATGCAAAGCTTTACCTACCAAAACTGTGGTTAGATATTAACCCAATAACACAGCTCACATGTAGCAATGACATTTATCTTGTAATCTAATCAATATGACACCATATATTTTGCATCTCATTTAATAAACTCACAATAACACACAATACACATCTGTCAAGAAGGATATACTTCATAGTTCACTAAGTGAACTTAAGCATAGTGCTCTCTCTCTCTCTCTATCTCTCTCTCTCTCTCTCTCCCTCACACACACACACACACACACACACACACACACACACACACACACACACAAACTACCTTGTACAAACAACATATATATTTTATATTTGGCAAACTTTAAATTCTCAACATTCCTCCCACCCTGAAATTGTGCTAATAAATTCACATAATGTCATATATAACTTATGCCTGCAAATATCACAGGATCTTTATTCAGCATAGTTCCATATCCTATCGCTTAAGAAGAGTATTTTGTATTGGGAACCACTCTATGACCACTGGGAACTGTTATAAGATGAAGAGACTTTGGAAACCAAGAGATCTTCATGGGTGTCTAGCTCCAAAAGATACAGTCATTCAATAGGTCTTATCAATGTCCCATCTTTCAGCTTCAACTTGTCTATCCAAGATACACTGTCCAAGCCTCGAAAGAACAACATTATTCTTGCCAATGGCCGCTTTGCCCTCTTTTGTTGCTCGCAACCAACCGGAACCACATCACCTTCCTTCAAGGTCAATGTTCTTCTTCCTTAAGGGTGCTGGATCAGATGGGACAAATATTCCTTCCTGAGGTGCTGTTTCAGTTCTTCCATCAGGTGTTGTCTGTAACATGGGTATGACTGGAACTTCTCCTTTTTGACATGGTCAATATCTTGAACAAAATTCTCTTCAGCATTGTTAAGATACAGTGATGATGTCAAAGGATCCAAATCCTCAGGATCCTCTGATACATAAGTCAGTGGGCATCCACTGATCACGGCCTCTATGTTACAAAGCGAAGTCAGCAGCTTAAATGAGTACTGATCTTCCGAGCATTCGTCTCAATAATTCTTTAATGGAACGGATCAGACATTCCAACCACCCTCCCCACTAAAATGTAACTGCATTTAATATGTCTAATCCATCGACTCAGTGGTTGTGGCGATTATGTCTTAACGTATCTCCACAGCATCAAAGTTCAGAACAGAGTTACCTTAATATCTCGTGGATGTAGAAACTTCTTGTAAAACTGCATCTGCATTATCAGCTTACAGGAGTCCCTAGAATTCATTCAGAATCCATGCAGCTGGGATAATGTTCTCCATTTTATGTGAGTGTAAATATTAAAGCAAGAACTCAGAGCAATCACTGGGTGTGTAAATGAAACTGTTTAATTCAACATAACTTTTACCCTACAATGCATCATAAAAATAAATATATTGGTGCCTAAACTGGCATAGTGACAGCTTCGAAAACTATTACAAGACTGGTGATCTGGAGCTTTTGTGAGGCATCCTTACATACTTTTGTGAACAATGCCATGCATTGTTGCAACTGTTAAACATAGGAAAAACAATGAATTTTGCAATGTTATGACAAGATTATAAGAGTTCTACAGCCCAAAATTAAGGTACTAACTAATTGCCATCAGTTCATGATAATACAGATTTCATAAATTTGATTAAAGATCTGAAATATGCTTAACTATAAAATACAACAATACATTGGTCCATGGCAATGCTAGCCACCAATGAGAGTGTTTGTTTCTCTGGTCATTGACCACAGTCTCTGTATGACAATCTTTCGTTTTTGCTTTTCTTGTATCATCCGCCATGTTTAATTCAGTTGGTAATTGTTTGCTGTGTCCTCACCAAAGAATAAAGCTATTTACTGTGAAGTGTGTGGTCATTGGGCTCCACTGTCCCTAGGAACCTCCACAGTGGCGACCCCATACTAAAACGGTTCTATGCGACCGATACGGTGTTGTCTCAGTTTTCGGCGTGTTCCTTTGACCGTAATTCACTCACGCTCGGTACGCCAATGTTCCCGCACCCAATTTCAGCATGTCGACGCCCGTGCAACTGCCGCCCAGACTCACACTTCCTCGGCAACCTGTGGCTTACAGCATTTTCATGAGTGTCAGCAGTTTGCAAGATGCCAGGCTGCTGCACTTGTCCGGACATTCGCCACAGGACATCTTCACATTGCCACAGTTCAACAATGCAATGCCTGAGCGATGTGATTCTGACTGTCACTTCACAGATGCTTTAGAGTGCTCCTTTTTATGCCACTCCACTGTTCGAGTGCTCGCAGCTCTTCCACAATTCGGACAACGTGGACTTTGTGCAAATTTCAAAAGTGCAATCACCTGCCGCCATGCTGGATACTCCAGTATCACTCCGCAGGTCACGCGCCCAGCATCCAATGGCCAGGTGGGCTTCAAACTTTTGCCTCCTCGAGTGCTGTGCATCAAAGTGTACCTTATGACCTTCGCCAGCCTAGTTACTGTAACCATGTTTTTGCTGAACATTGTGCTAACTTTGCGAGTGCACCTCCTCCTTGTACAAGTTCGTCTCCGGCAGCTCGCCTCCCCCCCACCCCAATCTCTGAACAGGTTCAACTGTCTCATTCAGTGCATCCTGTGAAAATTTCATGCAATGATCCATCCTACACCACCCGCAGTTTCATCCACTGTGCCAACTTTGGAAACGTGTGTGCTACACAGCACGTGCACCGTACCTCCGGGTGTGCCTTCCGCGACTCGAAGTGGTCCCCTTCCACACCCGAACTTTGTTGGACTTTTGACCATTGTGCCGGTGCTGTCTGGTGCCTCTGCTGCACCGTGAGACACTTCTGCACCTATGCCGACACTGCAGCAGTGGCGGCTGGTGGGCTGTTTATTAGGAGGGGCGGCGTGTCTCTTCAATTGTACGCGACATTTTGTCGCTTCAGAACATTTCTTGTATGGGGAGAAATTAGTATTAAAATATGTTCAAATGTTTGTACAGCTTATGGGACTTAACTACGGGGTCATCAGTTCCTAAACTTACAAACTATTTACGAACTAGCTAGCACTAAGGACAGCACAATTATCCATGCCTGAGGGGGATTCTAACACCCGACCGTAGTGACCGTGCAGACCGTGACCGGCGTGTCGCAGTCCCCTCGGCCACCGCAGCCGGCAAATTAGCATTAATTTTATTAGCTAGTTACTTAATTTAACCCTTCGTCTAACACGACTATTTCCTCTTATACCAAAATACGAACAAATTTACGCACAAATATGTAGTTTTTAATATTTTCTGCAGGCAATGAAAACCTCGTAACTCCATTTTATTAGATTTCACAAGAGACCCAAAAACTGTACCTTAAAATAATATAAAGTTGTAAGAAGTAAACTCATTGTATGTGTAACTATATAAGGAAGTGTTCAGAGAACACAAATGCTTCGTCAGTGACAAACATACGTTACTGAAATTAGAAGACTGTCACCAACAAATGTAGTAACGAGGTTATCATTACCTACCATTGGTATTAAATACAATCAAATTAGTGTTCTTACCTTAATTAATATGTTTGTACGAAGTCCAGTCTTCTCTCCTCCTCTTCAGCAAAATGGTCAATTACAAGTTCATTAACATTGTGCACATTTAAAAGTGTTTTTGCTGTAGAGCACATAGCTAACACTCTAAGTCTCTGTGTTTTCATTGTGTTTCTGGTGAAAGTCTTGATTCTTTTGAGTGTAGAGAAACACCTCTCCTTTCCACTGTTGTCATTGGTATTGTACAAATAATACGCATGAGTTTCAATGATTCCGGTAGCACAGTTTCTAAATTATTCTCGTATATACAATTGAGAAGTATTAAAGCTCCGTTTGCTCTCTGGAAATTATTTCTACTATGACTGTCAATTCCTGTCACAGATCATTTCCAATTAAGTGAAATATTTAAACTGTGGTCTGAAATTCTTTTTCAGGGAATAGCAGCTTATGTTTTGGAAACAAACTGGGTTGCAATAATACAGCTGCTGACAAGGGATTGATAAATGTGAAACGCTCATCAATGTTAGCCATAACAAGATCACAAACTTTCTTTGCAACAGTTTTATGACTGTCTAAAAAACAGAATCGTTTTGGGTCGGTGATGTCTTCATTTGCATTAGCGGTTTCCCAATGATGATAGACATCAAGAGAGTTTCTCATTAGTTGTATAGCTGACTTGAAATCGGAAACATTCTTAAGAGCTTTCACACTATCAACATCTCTACATTGCACCAAATTAAATAAAATATCGCAGTGTGGCAAGAGGTTACTGGAAAGCTCAAGCCAAAAGAGAAACTCTTGGTCGATGATAGGTTTGGCAAGTCCAACTGCTTTTCTAGTTATTGAATAATCATTGCTGGCATCATCCTCAATTATCCCAAGGGAATCAGCTATTTCTTTCTTGTACTTAAATAAGGAGTTCACAATATGTTTTTTAAAATTCCATCTTGTGTCAGCATTTCTTGGAAGACGTTTCTTCAGAACATTATCCAGTATGGCAGTTCTTTTCTCTGACTTTGAGAAGAAAGTAGAGAATCCCTGTAAATTGCTAAAAAATATTCTCAGTTCTTTGTGCTTTGTTGCACAGTGCTCTGCAATGAGATTGAGTTGATGGGCATAACAATGTGCAAATTGTGCTCTCTCATACACTGCTTTCACTCTTGCCTGCACCCCAGTGTGCGTGCCACTCATAACCGAAGCTCCGTAATAACTCTGAGCTATCAGTTTTTCTGGAGAGTCGTCAATCTTTAGTTTTTTAAGCTCGTTGAACACTACTTATTGCATCAGCTGTGTGATCTTTGGGTGTTACGAAATTTATGAACCTTTCATATACTTTCCCTTTAATTCGTATCGAATAATAAATAATAGTTGAGACAAGGTAGCACAATCTGTCGTTTCATCAACTTCAATAGCGACATAATCTGTTTCTGACATTTCTTTGCAAATTAACTGGTGGCACACAGTATATATAGAGTCCAGCAGTTCGTTTTGAATTGTTTTGGAAAGCCCCCCCCCCCCCAGCCCAAAAAACCATGATTATTGGTTTTTTTCAATATGCCCCTTCAACTTGGAATCCAGTTCTGCCATGAGATTGACCAAACCCCAAAAAATACCAGGATTATCTGAAGCATCCGTTTCATGTCCCCTTAGTGCAAGTTCAAATTTCCCTCAGAACTTGATTCAGTCGATCAACTTGCTAAGGATGTAACAATTCTTAGAAACATCTTCATTAAACGTCTTAATCCTCAGTCTATAAGCTGTATCCAGCTGACATCTAATATCGACTTTGCCTAGCGTAATGAATTCGATGTTACTGTTTATGTGAAGTTCACTTAATTTATGGTTTTTAACTTTATCAGCTAAATGTTTAATGTCTGTTACCCCATCTGTAGTCCAAGGATGTTCCGCAACAATCATTACCAGACACGTGTAGCAGAAGAAACCATTTCTTATTTCACATCCACAAAGTCAGTCTGCCTGTTTATGTAAAGCAGGATTAAATTTCCTAGTGAAACTACTTTTGGTTTTGCACGCATTTTGTGTCTGTACAATGTTCAACCCAGGTCTCGGTGGTCCTAATCTTTT
This sequence comes from Locusta migratoria, assembly GCA_026315105.1. Classification (NCBI taxonomy): domain Eukaryota; kingdom Metazoa; phylum Arthropoda; class Insecta; order Orthoptera; family Acrididae; genus Locusta; species Locusta migratoria. Next base: position 434,135,303 of record CM048745.1, read on the forward strand.
TAATTCCAACTTTCCCCCAAAAGTCAATTTTTGACTACCAAATGTTAAAATGTAGTTTACACTATTTATATTATTCATTCTAAATAGGAAACTAGAAAAGCAGTTATGCAATAACACGCATCTTCACAACGACGACACTAGTATCACACACACTGCACCTGTTAGAAACTGCCTGACCGGTGTCAGTGCGCCTTTGTATATTTTGCGCCCCTGGCGCGGACGCCGTCCTAAGCGACCTGGTTCAGCACACTACCCCCACCCAATCCCCACTCACACCAAGCGCCCATTGCCAGCCTTACACGGCATGGATGGATCGTGTAGACAGTCAGCCCATTCTGAAAACATTCGCTGACCCTGGCTGGCAGACTACCTAGTCTAAAAACATTGATCATTCACTTACACGGACTCCTGCTACATGAAAATTATTCGAGTCAATTTGTGATAAATGATCGGTACGTATTGCGTGTTGGATATTTTTGGGAGGGCGCCACCCCAGAGTCCTCAAGGAGTAGCGCCACTGCACCGCAGTGCCTCTGCCACTTTCTGGCTCAACTCCTTCTCCACCACCTGGCCATCTGCCAAAGCTGTCTCAATTTTCTTTCAACTCCCCGACCACCTGGTTCGCTCTCATCAAGTGTATATTCAAGCATTACATTTTGAATGACTCTGCTTGCTATCTCTGTTTCATTATTTCACTGCACAACCACGTGGATCTGATTTGTGACCTGATTACCTCCCCCCCCCCCCCTTCCAGTCGGGACCGCTATGACAGTGCTAGAAGACAATCCTGGAGAGTATCACCTGGTCTGTAGAGGAGACAGTTTGACACATAATTGAAGAGGAGATCCTTGGTGACAAACATGCATGTGAACTATGGCGACACCTTTGGCTCTCAGTTAACAAACAGGTTATGCCTGAACCCTTGCTCATTGCCATCTGTACAAGTAAACTCCTTCTGGCTGTGCAGACAGCATTAATGTGCAGTGCGCTCGGGTCCACCAGTGAATGTATATACCTTGTGGACTGAGTACATGACGCTCATCTTCGAGAATCTCATATTGCGCAGTCCGCCTCACTGAGCCTCGCACCGTGCCCACCTACCTTTGCACGGAGTCTTTCCCGCTTCCCGAAGGAGATCACGGATCTGTCTGGCATTTCCCGGCCACATTGTCACTGCAACATTGCACACACTGCAGGGTGTCAGCTTTGGCGAAGAGGGCACACCCCCTTCCCCTCTGCACTTCCTGCAGAAACAACAGCCGCACATGCTTTTTTCATGTTCATTTTGGCAGAGCTCCAAAGAAGTGTAGGTCACCTTGCAGCTACCCAATCGAGATGGGCAGGCTGGCCTAGGCACCACCACTTGCCTCAGAGATTGCAGACGTCTACCTACTCTCCACTCTGTCGCCACTGCAGGTGCTCGTCTCTACGTTACTGATCTGAACTCTGGCATAAACTTCCTCATCGACACTGGTGCTGATGTCTCACTTCTGTCTCTCAGACTGTCTCCAAACCCTGTGTGACTGACCGATATGCTTCTTCGAGCTGTTGACGCCTCGCAACAATAAGTTTAATGCGGAACATGTACAAGCGAAACAGTTACGACACAAATGTGTCGACCTGTTTCGGCAGTCGGCCGAAAAGCAATCCGCGCTTGACTCTGCGAGACAAGTCTTCGAGCAGATGTCTGGCCCGACGCTTCACAAATCACAGCGCTGCTTTGCCCCGTGTTTCCAGTGAACCCCCTCCTACTTCGGAACTTTTACCTTTCTCCGAGCATTACACCTGCTTCTCCCCATTCGTACACGGAGGTCTGCAAAGACGCGCCTCATTCGCATGCTCCACAAACTGTTACACCCTGAACTCTGCACATAACAGACGATTGTTAGAGGTACCTGTTTTTCGCGGAGCGCGAAATCGCGAAATTTTTGCGATATTTTACGATTTTTGCGGAAAATCATGAAATCGTTGAAATTTGCGAAAAATCACGAAATAATCCATGAAATGTTGTGAAATCTCATCAGTCATATGAGTGTACTGGCGGAATTTCGAGATATAAATCGAAGTCGATTGTACACCGATTCGATACATATCGATTCGAGTCCTACCAACCTGATTTCCTGTGCAGTGAAGAAGTCCGTTTCCGGCGCTTTATTTGATCTGGTGACTGGTAGTGTACTGCGTGGTCGTGATAGTTTCTGATCGCTGGTTCCTTCAGTGATTTGTTTTGGTACAATAGATTATTAAAATGTTCGTAACAGTTTTTGATCGTGAAAGAGAATTCGCATCACACGGATTTTACGTTTTTCATAAAACAAGGAAAATACTTCTGCGCAAATACAGCTATGTGCGTTACACTTACGGACATCAATGCAGCGAGAAAACGAGCGAAAGTGGACAAGAAACAATTCGTGTTATCAATAACATGAGGCAAACAGCCCCTTGGAAAAAGTCGATCATCCGAAACTAAGAGATTGGATGAACAAACCGTATTTACGCGAATGCAGGTTACGTAAACTGCCGCTATACGCCGCCATAAGTTAGTTTTGTGAATGGTATACATTCTGGATTTCACCCTTTGTTGCAGTGTTTGCAGACTGCTTTTGAACTTTCATGCGTGAAGTGCTTCAACCGTGTATCCGATCGTGAAGAAGCATACACCGCGAAGTCTAAGAGAAAAGTAATTTCTTTCGCGGAGACGACATTTAAACGCTCGATGCACGTATTATATCGGTGTAAACAGACGAAATTGCCCAAGAACTGATGATACAGGATTTTAAACGGAGCCGCAATAGGATTTTTGCGTGTAGCTCTGTACGTAAATACAATCGTTTCACTGCTCAAGGCGTATATATGTGATTTTCTCCACAAAGATTAAAAAGGAAACTTATTTTTCACAACAGTAATATATTTTGGGTCTTATTTTTTTCAAAAATGAGGGACTGCTGCAGTCTTGTGTGTATACACACACACACACACACACACACACACACACACCATATGAAAAGTCCTCATCTGCAGTATTCCCTAATAATTATGTGCACAATGCGGGCACTGCCGAGAGTAAATGCGCAGTAAAAGGGTTAATAGATACACTTATTTCTCACGGCTGTCGTTGTTTGCGATGTAATAATAATTTAAGTGTGCAAATCGCAAAGGAAAGGCGCGCCATCCATTTCGATTATCCATATCTTTCGGTTTTAAGTGCAGCATAAAATCGGATTACCTAGTTTTTTTTTTTTTTTTTTCTTTTTTCTCTTTTTCTTTTCTTTTCTTTTTTTTCTTTTTCTTTTTTTTTTTTTCGTAATGGAATCAGAACGAGTTGAACAAAGTGGCAGTTAGATTGTGGGGCTTCTGAGAAGCAATTATCTTGGTGATGTTAGAAACACGACTTTGAGTTTTCATAAAACATACATACTTGTGTAAATTTCTGACGCTAGTAAAACTTGTATAAGTAGCAGGATAAGTATTTCTCCAACTCTTTTTTTAATTGTGTGTCTCTATCAATGTCAAATTTCCATGTTTTCTGAATAAAATAAAAGGTCTTACACTGCAATGAGGCTATAATTGATTATTGCTTTAGTTTTTATTCGTTAAAAAGTGAAAATAAAATTAGCGAAATTATTGACGAAATAAAATAAAAACAGTGAAAAATATACCGAAATAGGTGTTAAAAATGACGAAATCGAGCAAAAATTTTCACCACAAATAGGTGCCTCTAATGATTGTGCATTCATTTGAGTGCTCCATGAGTGACTTTCCTGAACCAGTCCACTATGTTTAATGTCCCTGTCTCAACAAACTCTAGTGACATATCTCAATGTGTGCCCGTTACTACTCCTGCTTCTGCTTCTCACAAATCCTCTGTCAAACATTCATGCGCACGCCGCTCTACAGAGCTTAATTTCACCCACCAGCTCACCAGCCCTGGCTGTGGTGTTGGCAATGCTGTGTCCCTTCCAGTTCACGTTGCCGTGCCCACCATCCGCTCAGCTGCAGGCACCTCACCTCCCTGCCCCAGCACTCCAGCTCCTGTTTCTTTGACTTCGACATTTGCCACTTCCATCTCCTCAGCGCCACATACACCTGTTTGTAGCCGATATGCGAACAGAGCACTTGCAGTCGCGGTGGTACTGTTCTGCGGCAGCCTCATAAACTCTGGCCGCCGTCGTATTGAGATACGCGTACATACTTGCACGCCCCTAGTGGCCATCTCTTCACTTACAGCTCCCGTTCTGTCTGCTGCCGCCCTGACGGCACCGCTGTCCTCTCTCGTGGCCTATGCAGGAACTACAAATAGTCGGCCAGCTACACACTCGCTGCCCGCGACTATTGCCACCACCTCCTTGCCGCTACTGGCTTCTGTCACACCTGTGCGGCGTGCCGCTGCCACACCCTCTCTGTCAGCTGTCATTCTTCCCGACCAGCTGTCATGCTCGCCACGTCCTCTCCACCTAGTTCCACCCTGGAATGCCTTGCAAGAAGCTTTCATCACAAACAGCACAGTTCACAGACTGCACCTCACTGACAATGACGCTGTGTTTTCTAAATTGCACCCCGTGTCCCGAAAAATTAGCTGCAGTCGACACACAACTATCTGAACTACTGTCGACCGGTGTGATCGAGGATCTTGTAGCTGTTGGGCCTCACCCATTCAGTTAGTAAAGAAACATGATGGCACCTGACGCACGTATGGCGACTATCGCAAGCTTGATGCTAAGACCATTATGGACCACTTCCTGATTCCGAACAGCACCGATTTTTCCAAATTATTTGCTGGATCTAAAGTTTTCTCTGTTGTTGATTGCAAGCATGCGTACCATAAAATTTCCATTGCCCCTGAGGACATTAAAAAAACGGACATCACCACCCCGCTCGGTTTTTTCCAGTATCGCTTCAAGCCTTTCAGACTTAAGAACACCACACAGACCTGGCAACAGTTTATCAGTGAGGTTTTAAAGGACTTAATATTTTGCTTCGTGTACTTAGTGGAAAATAAAAGACATTTGCAAATCATTCTTGACAGGCTGGTCAAGGCAGGAATCGAGTTGAATGATGACAAACGCCAACTGCATCTCCCATTGGTATAGTTCCTCAGCTATACAGTCTTGTCGAAGGTTGTGCCCCCCTCCCCCCCCCCCCCCCTGACAAGGTTAACTCAGTGCAAAACATCAAGTGCCCCTACATTTACAAATAGCTTTGTAGCTTCCCCCTGTAATGTACGTACCCTAGAAAATCCCATTTGTTTGAATAAATGAATTGTACAATACCATAGTTGGTCATGGTATTGTACACTAATATTCCATGTTTATATAATATAAGCATTTTATGGCGCTTCTGGCAAGTCAAATTGATTTAATTACTTCATTGCTTGAGTCTTCTATTAAACCAAACTAAATTAATTAATTATTGAGAATTGTAGTTTGTTTATGAAATTATTTGATGTTTCCTATAATGTATTGACCGTAATGTAATACTTTGCTGACCATAAAATTAAATAATAACTTTAACTTAACAATTTTGAATAATGTAAACATATATTAACACTGCACTAATTGTTATTTACTTACGATCTTTTGTGTTGTTTTTGATATGAAAAACTTATTACATTTGTCATAATTTTGTGTATCTTTACATAAAGCAAGATTTACGTATGTATCATGAACAAATTTATCAAATATAAAACATTGTAACTTCCATGTTCTAGAATGTTCTCGAAATTATATGTATTAATATGCACGAATTGGTGCGAACACAAGTTAGTAATAACTTAGTTTTGAGGCAGGATGATGTCAGTATAAGTTTGTCTCTATGGGTTAACATGCAGTCTTACTTTTGTCATCATGTAACAAGCAGTCTTAAAGATGTGTTACTACTGTTTGTGTGCATCAAGAAAAATATAAATAAATACGTAAAAAAATGAAATGTGTCACATTTATGGTTAAATTCCATGACTTGGAAGAATCCAACGTCCTAATATTTTTTTGATGATTTAATGGCAGGCGAGCTACGAAATCTACGAGACCACTGAATAACTGTAAAAGGTGACATATTCATAATGTGGCTTTAGCGTAGTGCATAAAATATGTCACACTCAGCACTATTTACTACAGGGGCACCTGCCCAACACAGCCGAGGTTCAGGCCCCCCTTACAGACGCATTGACAGGCAAGCACACATCAGGTGACCACGCAGTGCCCTCGACAGACCAAATCATTCAATGTACTCTATGAATTACTTGCTCGAGTGATCACGGTTAATCATCTGCATCCTGACTCACTACTGATGTGAGCGACACTGCTATCGGCGTGGTTCTCAGCCAATGTCACAACAATGTAATCTCTCCCCTGCAGTTCTTTTCCAAAAAATTAAAACAACACACCATGCAAGTACTCGGCATTTAACAGGGAACTTCTTGCCATCTACGAGGCCTTAAGCATTTCTGTGCAGAACTTGAAGGTCACGCCTTTCACTTTCTTACAGATCACAAACCACTGGCTGCTGCCATAAAAATCCCCCGGGTGACCTGTCCCCTAGGCACTTCCGCTACCTCGACTACATCTCGCAATTCACAACGGACGTGCATTACATCAAGGGCGTGGATAATGTGGTGGCGGATTTCCTCTCTCGGAACGATGCTGTCTCTACGGTCATCGATCTCTCTAACCTTTCTGCCCTGCATTGTTCGAGGCCCTACCCCACGTCAGCTACCTCCCCCACCTGTACTACCAGATGGGACAATAGAACTCACTGTGTGTGCTTCTACTAGTGCTTGTGACTCTTCCTCCCCCCCCCCCCCCTCCATGGCTCTCAGAAGGACTCTGTAGTGCAGGGTGGTGGGGACTGTGTGGCGGCGCTAGCCAACAATGCGAGTGTTTGTTTCTCTCAATTTTTTTTTTTTTTTTTTTTTTTTTTTTTTCCTTGTATCAGCCACCATATTTAATTCAGTGGGTGGTTGTTTGCTGCATTGTCGACATTGAATAAAGCTATTGTACTGTAAAGTGTGGGGTCATTGGGCTCCACTGCCCCTAGTAACCTCCACAGGTCATTTATACTAATATCTTGAAAAATTATGAAGGGCAAATGCCCTTACAGAATGATGCAATAAGGTATTAGTTGTTTTACTGAATACAAGATATGGGAATATGTTTAGTTTATCTACAATGAAGTTTATATTCGCAATATTAATAAGGTTTGTGTTTTTGTGGCCATTTCCTACTCAAATATACAATATAACATTTATCTAAACAGACTGCTTTTGTTTATGTTTTCATAAAATACATATTAGCAGGTTTTAGTTTCATGGCCATGTGCTCTTACTTATTTTCCTATTTTATAATGAAATACTATTTGTTTTGTATTCCTAGCAATGTATAGGTCTTTTATTATAAATTAGTTTATTTATAAGTTGTGTATCTTATTCTACCCATACTCAGACGTCGCAAACTAGGTTTTAACAATTGAGGTCCTATTGTAATAAGTTGTTTAACTTGCTAGTTGGTTGATAAAACAGTTAACATTTAGCTTTGTAACTTGTCTAGTACATGTCACCACCAACTCGCAGTAAGGGGATTGAAGTTCCACTCTATCTCTTGAAACCCCTGTTGTTGACATTCTTGGAGATCTAGGCTTTTCAATGCATTGGAAGCTCCATCAAAATTAGTACTATTGGCCAAATAGATAATGGTTGGACATCTGACAATAAATCTTCTCAGTGAAGAATAAACACTTTGGTACTTAATGATGCAACTGTTTCCAGACGGATTGCTCATTAGCTGGCACAGGTGTACAGAACAATCCATACCTTGGACTTACCTCTCAGGAATAGTGGTCCTTTCATATTAACACCAACCCTTTCAAAAACATTGGCATCCTTTGTGCGATCTTTATGTAGAGAGCTGATTGTGTTTCAGCATTCTTTTCTTTATGACACTTACATCACAGATATCTTGCTATCACCTTCTTTACTGTCGTCCTGGTTTGTATTATCCAATACTTTTTTCAAAAACAGGTTATTAAGAATGGCACACGTGGCACGACAATGAAGTTGATGTTGTTCCATAATCATGGCTTTGATGACAAACAGCTCTGCTGCCTTTATTTCTGAATAATGTAAAGAATCTGTATGGGAGATAGCCTTCCTTGCATTACTTCAAAATCTAAGAATCAAAGCCACAACCCTCACTAATTGAGAAAAGCTCAAATTTCTTGTCATTTCCAGACTCAGTGTATCCAACTCTTCCCTTGAAACACCTGATGTCACACAATTGTCAACATACATGAACTCCATCAATTTATGCCCTGTTAACTTGTCTTCCTCATGGGCATTGTGAGTGTCTGTAAACTTTTTCATTTTCTTCAGATTGCCATTCTCCCATCATAGGAAATGTAGAAAATCACAATCTTTTGTTGCAACCTCAATCATTTGGAAGGCTTTTTGGACAATTGCATTCTCTTGAAATCTGGGAAGTATCTCTGGAATTAAGTGAACACGATTGGGTCCCTTCTCTAGGCAGTCATTCAATGAAACACCTTCTCAGCACTATTAACTACTACAGGGGGCACCTGCCCAACACAGCCGAGGTTCAGGCCCCCCTTACAGACGCGTTGGCAGGCAAGCACACATCAGGTGACCACGCAGTGCCCTCGACAGACCAAATCATTCAATGTACTCTATGAATTACTTGCTCGAGTGATCACGGTTAATCATCTGCATCCTGACTCACTACTGATGTGAGCGACACTGCTATCGGCGTGGTTCTCAGCCAATGTCACAACAATGTAATCTCTCCCCTGCAGTTCTTTTCCAAAAAATTAAAACAACACACCATGCAAGTACTCGGCATTTAACAGGGAACTTCTTGCCATCTACGAGGCCTTAAGCATTTCTGTGCAGAACTTGAAGGTCACGCCTTTCACTTTCTTACAGATCACAAACCACTGGCTGCTGCCATAAAAATCCCCCGGGTGACCTGTCCCCTAGGCACTTCCGCTACCTCGACTACATCTCGCAATTCACAACGGACGTGCATTACATCAAGGGCGTGGATAATGTGGTGGCGGATTTCCTCTCTCGGAACGATGCTGTCTCTACTGTCATCGATCTCTCTAACATTTCTGCCCTGCATTGTTCGAGGCCCTACCCCACGTCAGCTACCTCCCCCACCTGTACTACCAGATGGGACAATAGAACTCACTGTGTGTGCTTCTACTAGTGCTTGTGACTCTTCCTCCCCCCCCCCCCCCCCCATGGCTCTCAGGAGGACTCTGTAGTGCAGGGTGGTGGGGGCTGTGTGGCGGCGCTAGCCAACAATGCGAGTGTTTGTTTCTCTCAATCTTTGTTTTTTTTCTTTTTTTTCTTGTATCAGCCACCATGTTTAATTCAGTGGGTGGTTGTTTCCTGCATTGCTTCTATCTTGCAGGAAGCATCAAAGACTGGATAAACTGGAATTGTCAGGTTTGTTTATTTAATTACTGGTCAATGAGGAATATAAAGGCATTACCTTTCCAAGTGTTTATTCAGTACCTCTTCTATGAAATCTCATTGTAACTCGTGTATAGATTTACCTTCTTTAGCTTGTCTGTTGTAGACTCAAGTCTCTTCTCTGCAATATGCTTATTGCAATTGATCTCAGAGTGACCTTTATTCCTTGGCAGTTTTATTATGTAGCAGCCACTGTCATTTCTTTTGAATGTGCCAAGGAAATCCTGCTTGACCTCTTCATTCGTTTTGTCTTCTACCGGATCACAGATACCAATAGCCTCTAGGCCCCAAAGCTGAGATATCATTTGTGCATCGTCACAAGCCATTGACATGGTGAGGTTACTTAGACTAACATTAACAGATTGCTCTAAACTCTCTCCAATCAAAGTCCATCCAAGTTTTGTTTCCACTGCTATAAGTCCATTCTTGAATGCAACACTTTTCCTGTATCTTGGCATATATATCAATTCCTATGAGGAGTTCATTCTCGGGGAAATCATCCCTCAGGTCACTGATCCAAATCATCATCTTTCTCAACTCTTGCAGCAAATCTGAAGATCTTGACACTCATGGGAGCAATTGACATATTCTAGGATGATTCCTTAATCTATTTCACAACTAAATAATCCATCATTTCTTTCTATGTTGATTTTATATCTCTTGTGTTTAATGCTAGAAGTATGATTTCCACCAAACAAAACATGGGATATTATTTCTTCTGCTCAAGGTTCTCGTCTCAACTCTTCTACTGTAGTCTGAAGAGGGTAGCTTCAATGTGAGCCACAGTCTAAAAATGCTCTAACTGTTTTCTGTTTCCCACCAATGTTAGCAGGACAACTTGATTGATACAAGTATGGTTATCTAGATCGGATGTGACTTGGGTTTGCTGAATTTCTTTTTCAATCTTAGATTCACTCTTCAGTTCGTGATAGATGTGGAGACATAATGGTAATGTGCTTGTTTCAACAAAGTAAGCAGTTAATGGAAGACTTTCAATTCTTAGCTAAGTGGTTGGGATTTAAACACAAAATAGTAGCAACCTTTTTCTTTCATTTTCGATCTCTGTTCCTCTATACTTATTTTCCTGGCAAGAGGACATTTATCACTTTCATGAGATTTACTACAGAAAATGCATGACGATTTAGTGTTGTTCTGAAGTGCAGTAACATTGGGAACGGATTCGTCTACATGTTCGTTATTATGAGAAAATCTCAGTCTTGTAAGAACCTAACTTCTTCTCATCCTTACTTTTCACAGCCAAATTACTAAATCCCAACTGTGCCAATAGAATCTGCTGTTCATTTTGGACTTCAGTACATAGAAATTCTGTGAGGAACTCATGTCAAGACCCAGTTTCTCTATTTGTACTTTCTTCCTTTTTCGAGAACCAACCTCTTTGCCAACTTCGCAGTGTCTCTTCTGGGATGCTAGATTCGACTAATAGCAAGAGTTGTGTACTTGGGTCTGCAGATGCTAGTTTCAAACTGCTGAGAGATCTAATTTGATTAACAAGGTGGGTAATAGAAGCTTATCCTCTTGTGTCACATCTGAAATCACTAACTTCAATAATACTCTTATGTACACTTGTAATAGAAGATCCACTCTTCCAAACTATTCTTGCAGTATTTGAATGACTTTCGGGTAATTTTCTAAGCACATTTTTGTAAGGTTCAGTTCCTGTTTCCATGGCTTGCGAAAGATACTGAAATTTGTCACTATCAAGCAACTAATCGCCTTTGTGAATCTTCTGAAACTGTGACCAAAAACTTAACCACTTCTGTAAATCACCATTGAATTTTTTAATTTTTATCTTAGGAAGTTTATAGGTTCTCTGCCTATCCTGACTGTGACATGTGGTCCCTTCTTGTGCGTCACTTATAGAGTGTCAAAGCATTATTCACCTGTATGTGTACAATCTCAACCTGAACAGTTGCTGCAATGGATAAAATACTTCAATCTCAAATTTGTCACTGTACTTCTCCAAAGTTTCCTTTTCTGATTCAATTACAGTTGTATCATCACTGCTATGTAAAAGCACATCTATGATTTTGTTGTCTAATTCATGAAGCTCCAACATCACTGCCTTTAAATGACTGAAATTTGACACTAAGTGCATCATTAAAATCAGGAGACATACCTGTTGCGAAAATTCATTTTATATCTTTTATTTTCTTTGTGAAGCATTTTCTCGCAGCCATTCTACCTTTCTTCAATTTCTCCATAGTTATTCCTCTAATCTTGGAAGAAATACAACCGCTTTATTAAGTGTTATTGTACTTCAAATTCAGTCTATTCGAGAATAGGAATAAATATACAGCATCTGATCACGTCGGGAGTCACCACAAAACATTGTAATCTAATCAATATGACACCATATATTTTGCAACTCTTTAATAAACTCACAATACACATATGTCAAGAAGGACGTAGTACATAGATCACTAATTGACCGTAACCATGGTGCTCATATTAACGTAAACAAACTACCTAGTACAAACAACGTACATATTTTATCTTTGTCAGACTTTAAATTTTCAACGATTTACATTCCCACTTGTCATAAATATTTGGCTGTCTATTTTTGAATACGTCACTATTTCCTAGGCTGTAGGTAGGCCCAAAACTAAAGAGTATAGTTTTAATTATGTGAAAATATGATACTACTGGCTACATGCAACTCATGTGTTGCCAACATGCCAGCATTAGAGACTGATGTAGTAGCACTTATGTAGATTTGAGCCAAGGAAACAAATTAATGGTATTCAGAATATGTTCACTCAGAACACTAAATCATGGCACAACAAATGAAACATGAGCTTCAATAATGATGCTGAAGCTGCCACTGTTCTACTACTTTGTTGATTTGTAATGTTGGGTGCAAAGTTCTGAATTTGTATGATTTCTACACATTTTGTTGTAGGAAACCAAAAGGATAATGTATTGTCAATTAATTTGTTTATATTTTCAGTGCTGTAAATCAATATTGGATGAAAATTACAGCCATAACTCTGTTGAGAAACATTGATTTTCTAGTCTGCAGTTCCCAAAAGGTTCATGAAGAAGAAAATGAAACTAATATTAATCTAACAATGAAAAATCTAGGTTGGAATGTCAATAATAAAGGATAGGTAACAACTCGCCATACAGAAGCCCACTGAGGCACAAACAGGCAAGTAAAATAGACAATCACATTCACACAATTGGAGCAGCCGAAAATGGTAGTAATGTGTGATTGAGTTATGTCTTAGTGACTGAATGTCTGAGTTTCTTTTCCTGTTGAAGGCATTTGCCAAAAATTTAAAGTAGTGTGAATGTAATTACCTATTTTATATGCCTAAGTACAGCTCAGCGACTGCCTTTATGGTGAGGGGAGGGAGGAAGCTTGGAGTTTAACATCTCGTTGCCTGTACAGTGAGTTGTTTTGCAGCCACTATTATTGATGAAACTAATATTAAATGGTAGTGATGGTGATTCAGGATTCAGAGGCCACAAAAACTTTTGTAGCAGGAAGAGAAAGTGATGTTGCATAAATAAATATTCCTAAGTAGCATCATATGAAGAATAAATTAACTAACACCAGTTGGAAAAGCCAGAAATTCCAAGAAACAAAGCAGGTTGTTCAGTATGTGCAAGAGAAAAACACAATAACTCAAGAAAGTATCCAAATGAAAGAGAAGTGATAGAAATAAGAAACATATGCAGTCACAAACATAGAAGAATCTTATTGGGAGTGACAACAGCTGCAAACGACTACACTTACAATTTGTCAAGTCATTTATAGGCAAAAGTACAGTTTGTGATTTATTAATTCTTCAAGCAAAAACTCAGCATTTCCTATAACAAAGTTCACAATTTTTATTGTATTTTCTTAAATGTGTTTTAAACTACTGAAAATGCCATAAGCATAATACAAGTTTGCTATTATGTGTAAACTAGAAAAAAAAAAAAAAAAAAAAAAAAAAAAAAATACAGTTATTCGCATTACAATCTCACTGATAATCTACGAGGGTTGTATCAAAAGTAAGGTTTCCAATGAGCTGCAGCCTCGAAGGAAGGTGCTAGGCTACATCTGACAACAGTGCCGTGCACAACAGTTCCCCCACTCTCGAGCCCGCCCGGCCGCAATTTGCTACATGGCGCTCAGTGTCGGCTCGGCAGACGTCAGAGATGGAAGTGTTGATCGCTGCTCCCGCCAAGTGCGAGGTTCGAGCAGTAATCCGGTTTCTCCATACAAGGAAGTTACCGTCCATGGAGATTCATTGGCAACTGACTGAGGTTTATGGTGAAGAGTGCATGTCCATTCAGCACATTCGCAAATGGTGCAGGGCTTTTGCCGAGGGTCGCACGGAAGTTCACGATGAAGAACAGAGTGGAAGACCGCCGGTTTTGGGTGCGATTGTCCAGAAGATCAACAGTGAGCCGGACTTAGCCCCCAACAATTATCAACTCTTACTCAAGCTAAATGAACACTTAGTTGGCAAATGCTTCAAGAGTGACAATGAAGTTCGAGCAGAGGTCACGTGCTTCCACAACAGGTTGGTGGGAGACTACTTCGACTCAGGAATATAAAACCTGCAGCACCATCTTCAAAAAAGAAAAAGAAAAGAAATGAGCCTATGTTGAAAAATAGACAAATGTGAGATTTCAATTATGTATTAATTAATAACAATAAAAAATGTTTTCTATTTGTAAAAAATATGGGAACCTTACTTTTGGTACAACTCTAGTATGTAGCATCTGGAACGTAATGAATTACAGCACTCTTGTTATTATAAGTGGATCATACCATTCTGTAAATGGTAACAGAATCTTTAGTCAAGTATTAACAATGGTAAGACTAAATTTTTGTTTTTGTAAATGCAACCCTGGGAAAATGTGATGTCTGTTGTGAACAGTAATCACCTCTTATCTGTAAAAAGAACACTAGTTAAAAATAAATGAATAAAAAATGAAAATAATAGAGATAAGTATGTTTCCACTGCGAATGCATTTAGATCTACTATTAGAAATAAACAGCACAGAGCAGGGAAAATTATTTGAATTACAAAATGAGAATACCATCTGTTACTAATGAGCATCCACAGTGACTGCAATGTATGCTTTTTTTAATCTACTTTTTTGTTTGGTAAACTAGAAGAGCTGTCCATATATGTCCCATTACCTCCAATATGTATTATCTCTCTCTCTCATTGCAATAATGGTAAATTACTTGGTGGGATATTTAACAGAAGGAATGAATGAAGATTACTTTGCATTGCATTGCATTGTGCAGACTACACTTATTATGAAGTGGATAATGCTAATATGGTTAATCTCACCACTCTTCATGTAAAAATTTGACATGTATATGATTTTGTAATAAAAATCATTAGATAAAAATGTAAAGTAATTTATTTGACATTTTAAATATATATAAGAACATAGTTTTTGCAGTATACAGCTCTGCTATAATTCACATAAAACATGTCTTTTAATTTAATTTTAAAACAGGTGTACATGTAACTGCTTAACAACATCACTTCAATGAAGCACATAAAATACATTACCTTCAATACTATTTTTCTCCCTGAACACATGGACGGGTTAGTTTCTACTGTTTCTACATCTACAGACGCAAACAGTTTTCAAGTAATACATATTCAACAAACAGCACAGTGCAAACTATTCCAAACTCCTCTTCTCTTTTGCTAAAGGCAACAAAAGACATTACCTAAGGAGATGAACAATAGATTTTGCGTGTATTCTAAATCACAAACTATACAAAATCATAAAATAAAAACAACTGAAAACTATGACACAAACAACAAAATTATTAATATATTTCAATACCCAGTACATGAGCAACACACAAAACACTGCAAGATCTTTTGTGCATAAAAATAAAATGCAGCAACAGTGTGATGAAAGACACCATACAGTTACATGCTTCTTAAAAATTTCATTTTAATCTTACAAAAAATCTAGAAATGAATATCACAGCGATGGAATGTTTCAATTGATAGCAGGTATCACATCACAAATCTGATACAAATCATTGGAAAAATTATCACTTATGAAATTACTGACTTTCATTATAAATCAAACATAGGTGAACAAGCAGAAAGCCGTGTCATATAATACATAGTTAAGAGATCGTATGAATAAATACTTTATAATTTTATTTTCATGTGAACACATTTGCTTATGTGCATCTTAAATGTCACACAATGTGCACAAACTTTTGTGTCACTGGAAATTTAAAGATATACTTCTGGCACTATAATTTCATGTCAAGAATGGATCAGTCTCAGAAACATCTCTTTGTCAATAAGAAAGTTCACTGAAATAAGACTGAAGAATAATTTCACAATAATTTAATATCACAACTTTAAACATCATTATTGGCTGAAAGGTAAGTACATTACAACTAAAGAAAGTTTCATTCTTTAGTGAAGTACACACTGTAATGATACTGCTTAGAAGAATTAAAACTGTTTACCAGACCAGGATGAGAACTATTTTCACCTTTCACAGGCAGCTCTGAAGCAATTTAACAACTTTTACACACCTAGAGTCCTGGCTCAGACCACTGTTTTATTTTGTACTGGAGTTACTAAACAATCAAACATCAGTGATGCGGGAAGACCAACATGTTTCAGAAAATAACATAGCTGCACCTTTTAACTCACAAATTTTTACATACATCAGTAACAAAAAAATAAAACTTAATTTAAACAATAGTGTAACATAGTAAGCATAAAACATATTTTCAGTTTAAAATTATGTGGCAGTATACGGTCATAATAAAAAGCGAATGAAATTGCTTGAGACACATTTCATGCCATATTCTCTCGGTTACAATACATTCCGTAAATAACTTATCTCACTTTTAAAGGTATTGAGATTCTCAAACTGTTCTGAACAATATCAGCAGTTGGGTTCCCAGCAACAAACACTGTCACTAACAAGCACCAAACATTCTCCAAATATTTTGTTTTGGAACAGGTCTAATGCAACTTTTCTCAAATCAGCACTCAAATAATTTGTAAAAAAAAAAAGTTGTTCTGAAATTTAAGATACTTCAATACACCCAGTTTACTGGTACCCACTGATGTTCTGTGCTTAGGACTTCCAGTGCTTCAATAACCTTTCGGAATGTAACATCAAAGTCTTCATTTACAATGGTAAGATCAATATATTTCTCATAAGTTCTCTGAAGACAAGCACTTTCTTCCAAAGTTTGGCGTAGATCCTCTTCCTTCAAAAATGACAACCATTAAGTTACAATTTCATACTCTGTCTTGTAGGTAACAATAATTGCATGAAGTTCTGGGTACAACAATTTACACAAATTAAAGAAAAAATGCAACAGATACATACCTCATAAAGTGAAGCCAATGATTCTAAAGTTCTTGCCCTTCGAGAACTGTACCTAATGGAACTTGCTCGATCAAACTGAACATGCAACATAAATAATAAATGTGATACAAAATTTTAACAAAGAAAAATTGGATAGGAATGTCAATAATGGAGGATAGATAACAACTCACTTCAATGAGGCTCACTGAGCTGCCAACAGACACAAAAATAGATAATTACATTCATACAACTTAAATTTTCGGCGATGGCCTACATCAGAAAAAGAAACACACACATTCACGCAATCACTCGGACAACTACACACAGACAACCAGTGCTGAAGTGGCCGGACATGATGGTTGTGTGTGTATAGTTGCCTAAGTGAGTGCATGAATGTATGTGTTTCTTTTTCTGACTAAGGCCGTGGCCAAAAATTTAAGTCGTGTGAATGTGATTATCTATTTTCATATCTGTCAGCAGCTCAATGAGCCTCTTTACAGCGAGTTGTTAAAAATGAAACAAAAATTTTCAACAGAAACTAGCAATAAAAAGCTATACTTTCCACAAACTGCTAAATAATTAAATGCATAGGGCTACTGCACACACTCCTGGTACCAGTATCTTTGACATACAGCACTACTCATTCTGCAAGCACCTAATGTCATTTCCACTTGACTAATATAATTCAAAGTTTATTTGAAGTTGGAATTATGACAGAGTAAATTGTTACCAAACAGATGCTACAAATGAAAGCAAAACTTCATTGCAGTAGCAAATCATACAATTGGACATCTAATGGGAAATGATTTTGAAAATATTGAGATACCTCATAATAAAAAAAAAAAAAAAAAGTTTGTAGAACACTTACTGCTACACAACACTAAAACTCATTTTAGTTAACCTGTCTGGTAACAGGAAACACTAACACTTTTCTATCTTTATGAACAATAAAAGTATGGAATTTGAGTAGCTATAATCTAATTTACATTACTTGTTAGCTGATGTCTGTCATTTATGACTACAGTGTTGACACAGTAGCTAACACTTTATTAAAGGCAGTATGAAAACATGATGAGGGATACCTCAGTAGCACATAAGTGTTGTTACATATAACATAAGAGCTATACTGGATATGACTGCTGTATGATGGGAATGTGAGATACTCAGTCCACAAATGGTTTTAAGTGACTACTGATTGAACGAAAGCGGAAACATGCTTTGAGCCTTGAATTTACGTATTTACATTCAATTGACATTAATATACTAACCTAAGCACAACATCACGGGATATTTAATGTATCTGAGAAAAGTGACAGTCAACATTTTTCAATATAACTCTTGCTCATTTTGTTCACATCAGTGGAAGCTGACTTCTAAGAGAAAACATAAGACAGAAAAAAATTTAGTTTTAGCATCAAAAGCTAACTGTAATTACTTGAATTCATTGGAAACCTGAAACTATTCTCCTGTGCTGATGTGTGATCATCCGATGAGCAATCCTGGTTAACACTCAGTTACAGGTTGTATGTGACACTGACACAGCCAAATGAGAAAAGAATGGTAGAATGGATGAAGAATGATAGAAAGAAAAATAAGAGCCAATAAAAAAGTCAATCTAATGATGAAAATGATGACCTGCACATCACACTTCTTAACTTTTAAGTTATATCACTGCTTCGCATTAATCCCTTATCCCTCTACATGACAAGTCACAATGATCATGTTCACTCTATTAAAAGTGTCCAATCTCATGCTGTAATGTATGTAGCTTAACAACTGTTGGTTGATCTCTGTGTTTATAATAATTGAATACATGACACCAAATCAACGTCTTGCGTAAAAGGAGCTATTTGTGTTTGGATAGTGTTGCATATGAAATGTGTGAATTTTAGAATTATATTTTCACTCTGCAGCAGATTGTGCACTGATGTGAAACTTCCTGCCAGACGGTGCACTGGAAGCAGGATTCAAACCTGGGACTTTTGCCTTCTGCGGGCACGTGCTGTGTGAATTTTGTTACCAATAATGTTAATTTGTTATTTTTTGTGCACTTATTACAAGTCTGATGACGTGTGAAGTAACAGCGCAGAACCAGAACTCACGATCCAAACACTTAAAGATAGAAAGCTGAACAAGGAATTGATAGTGAACTGACCATTTTATGGCAGTTTGGCAATAACAAACATACAGGTGTGTTAAAGCACTCTGAAGGAAACCAACCTCAATGTTGGAGGTATCTCCTAATAAGTAATTTTAATCAGGCTATAGTGTCATCAACTGTAATATATTTTACATGCTACAGAATGCAGTTCCATAAGCAAATCCTGACACACAAACAACAATATCAATTATTGCAACAGAGACTGAACATTTTTAATTATTCAACACTGTTGCTGCACCAGCCGCCACCACCACTATCACGGAATGGAATGAAATGTAAATGAATATCAAGACAATTCAGCTTGAAATTTAACATGCCACAAAAGCAATTTTCATGGAAATAAGGTACTAAACCTTACCCATAACATTATTTGATCACTAAATTTATATAATAATATATCAATCCCATTTCTCTCACATTTGCTGGTCCTTCTCAATCGAACAAGCCACCTTCTTTGATGTTGATGGTCACCTCAAGGATGACTCTACAGTAGCAACTTTGTCTACACCAAATTTATCCTCAGGATCAATAACTTCACTTTACCAGCTGCCACCTATTCCAAACAAAGAATTCCCTTCTATACAGTGTAGCATATTTAGCGATGAGTAGTCTACCTCCAAATATGCTATCTCAGACTCCTTTAGACTGAAATTACCCTTCTAACCTTGTCCAGAAATATATCTCCCATGTTTTGTCTCTACAGTCTCTTGACTCTATCACCCAGTAATGGAGTCACTGAATTTAACTCTCCTCCACAGTTTCAACAACCTGCAACCTGTTGTTATTTGAAGTAAGGAACATCAAGCCCACTTCTAACACAGTGGAATTTTGCTAGCCACCAAACTTACGGAATATCCATATCCACCCCTACTCCAATCCATTCCTAATAACACATACTGCTGCAACAGACCTGTGAACACAGCCGTATGGTCTACGATCCAAGATCTAACCACTGTGTTGTTCTCTCCAAAGACATGACACCTAACAAACTGTCTGTCTGCATAAGTTTATGGCTAACAACAGATGAATCATCCAAATGTTGAAAATACCACCCAACATGATGTACTTCACTTGAATCAGGATCCTTTTTCTGCTTTCTTCCTACCAACACCAGATTTTCTGAACTGCAATTGCGAGCACTCTCCAAACAATATATTCTTTGTTACCACCACTACCACGGTGTAAACATTCATGGTCCCTGTCCTCACACACACCTACACCCTTCTCTATTCCCACCCCAGTATTTTATGCCCCACTAATGCACCTGTAGTGTTTGCCCCCTTCTGGATTTCTCAATCCCCCCCCCCTCCCTCCAAGTACAACTTCACAACCCTGCACCTAGCAGCCCTGTCCTGTCCCCACCGTTTCTCTGCAGCCTACCGCAGGGAGTATATCTTCCCCCATCCCTACCTTGCTACCCTCTTTCCACCCATGACTCCTCATGCTACTCCTCCTTATGCTGACAAGGCAATTTAATAGACAGCTGCTCACGTCAGATCCAATATATTACAAAATCGGCACCTACAGACAGTCTCATTCATTGTATCAGCTTGCAACTCAGTGCCTCCTTTATGTTGTGATTAGCATTTCTTCCTTCCCATATTGTTGTCATTCTGAACTTTCCCCAGTTTGAAAGAAACACTTGACACATTTTAGTTTATGCCAGCCTATTCAAATACCATTTGGTTATTAAATTACCTCCTGACTAACTAAGTTCAAATGCAATCAAATCAATAGACTCACAGTAAAAAAAATATATATTTATTTTACAGTAACACTTCAAAGCAATTAAAAATGAAGAAGAAAAGTTTCTTGTGATCAGGAAAGAAAGAACACAATGGAAAATTTATATTTCTACCCTGAGAATATTTTACCACCAAAAATAACCCTGGATAAGTTGGAATGTATGAATGAATTTCCAACCTTACAACTCTACAAAATTTTATAAAATAAATAGTAACATTTGGTTTGAAATTAACATTGAAAAGTCCTCTTTTTCTTGTTTTATTGTATGTTATTGTGATCTACACGGCACCTTTCCATTAATCCAAATCAATATTTATTTAATTCTTCTGGAATTCACACATTGCAAAACCCTACAAAATATCAACTAAATAACAAAAAGAAATTTACAAACAACAATTTATCAAGCAAATGCTGAAAGCAAGAAAGTAAAGACACATGCTTCACTCCCTTATTTCTCTAATTATCCATTTTACTAGTTGTGACACATTATTATATTCTATTGTACTCTAGCAAGAAATTTACAAAATTAGCATGCAAATGTTGTTTGTTTGTGAAGCTTAAGGGACTTAACTACGGGGTCATCAGTCCCTAAACTTACAAACTACTTATGAACTAGGACGGCACAAATATCCATGCCCAAGGGGGGATTCGAACCCCCGACTGTAGTGACCGTGCAGACCGTGACTGGAGCGCCTCAGTCCCCTCGGCCACCGCGGCCGGCAATTAGCATGCATTTACTACAATTGCTAAAACAGCTAATGCCAGGAACTAGAAGGTATTTACAACACTGTCAAAATATTTATCAAAGTGTGAATGATGTGTCAAAGATTAGTAGGAAGGTACAAAAAGGATTTGTGAGTGAAAGTTCAGCTATTTGGTTGATTGCTGTACATTGTAAGTACTAGAATGTCAAAGTGTATGTATACTGGTGCACGACTCCCTTAGGTGCAGCTAAGCGAGCCTTCTGTACGTGCTAGGTGGTTGTTGTCTGTTTTGGAGACTGGTTTGATGCAGCTTTGTACCCTGCTCTTTCCTGAGCCAGCCTCTTCATCTCCTCACAATAACGGCAACCCACATCCATTTGAATCTGCTTACTATATTTGTCTCTTGGTCTCCCTCTGAGATTTCTAGCCCACCCGATTCCCTCC
Organism: Locusta migratoria; assembly: GCA_026315105.1. Classification (NCBI taxonomy): domain Eukaryota; kingdom Metazoa; phylum Arthropoda; class Insecta; order Orthoptera; family Acrididae; genus Locusta; species Locusta migratoria. The sequence goes on from CM048745.1 coordinate 434,157,180, forward strand.
CATGCTGAATTCATGATTTCTTTATGCCTAAGAATGTGTCCTACCAATCGATCCCTTCTTTCATTCAACATATACCAAAAATTCCTTTTATCCCCAATTCTGTTCAGTACTTTCTCATTAGTCACATGATCGACCAACATTATCTTCAGCATTGTTTTATAGCATCACATCCTCTTTCTGTCCGAACTATTTATTGTCCATGTTTCACTACCATACAAAGCAACACTCCACACAAATGGCTTAAGAAAAAGACTTCCTCTCACTTAAATTAATCAGATGTTAACAAATTTCTCTTTTTCAGAAATTCTTTTTTTCCTATCCTTTTATATCCTCTACAGCGACCATCTGTCGTTATTTTACTGCCCAAGTAACAAAACTCATCTACCACCTTTATTATTTTGTAACCTAACCTAATTCCTTCAGAACTGCCTCATTTTCTTTGACTACAATCCATAACCCTTGTTTTGCTTTTGTTAATTTTCATTTTATACTCTCCTTTCAAGACACTGTCCATTCCGCTCAAATGCTCTTCCAGGTCCTTTGCTGGCTCTGACAGAATTACAATGTTATCAACAAATTGAAAAGTTTTTATTTCTTCACTCTGAACTTTAATTCTTCCCCACTTTCCTTCACAGCTTGCCCAAAGTACAGACTGAATAACATTCAGGAAAGGTTACTAACCCATCTTACTCCATTCCCAACCAATGTTTCCCCTTCATGCCCTTCAAATCTTAGTAACTGCTGCCTTGTTGTCGTACATGTTGTATATAACTAGGGTTGTGTCCGAGTGGTTTGGCCGAATCTAGCACACTGGCTTCGGATTCGAGATTCGGTGCATAATGGCCGAATACTACCGAATACCGAATTCAAAGTGTTATCTGCAAACCTTTAGTTACAAATGTTGTAGTTTACTTTGCATAACAGTACAATTTCGTTTGCATTATTTACTTTATTTTCCATAGATCTGCTGAAAGACATGATGTCATAAAACGGAATGACCTCACTTTGAATAGTTCTGATAAGTGGCACAAGGAGCCGCCATAAGTAATTTTCCCATCTAATATACACAGGCTTGCTTAGCAGGCGCAAATTTAAATACTAGCGCCAAAACTTTGGGGCTCATAAAAATAAAATATACAAATAAATAAAAAAAAAGACAAGTCTAATTTCTTTTTTATTTCGTAAAATTTGTATTACAAGTCTAAAAATTGTTTCATATTTCCGCATTTAGTTTCATATAGTAGCCCAACATTTAAAGTCTTATCTAAAAGCTACTAAGTAAAGCCAACTGGCAAGCCTGTGTTGCTTCAATATGCCTGACACTACAACCACTGCCTTTGTGCTGCAACTTACGTGTTTTTCTATTAGGGGTAAAGGATTGTCCTATATATCCTGATTCATAAATTCCACACTCCCTTTGCCACGTAAAAAAAAAAAAAAAAAAAAAAAAAAAAAAAAAAAAAAAAAAAAAAAAAAAAAAAAAAAAATGTAAACACTATGCCATGTAATCTTCTGTGTTTGCTGTTACCATATTTAAATCCCATACGCCTAACAAACCCGAAAGACAACGGAAAATGTGGGAGAATATACGTATCATGTTAATGTTTACATTTGTGATTATTCTTATGCTGAACGGGAAAAGTTAGAAATGAACCAAGGCAACTAACTTCTAGTACAGCTTTTCAAATCTTCTACAAATAAAAATGCTTTGCAGACAAGTTATGTGATCTTAAACGTTTGAAAGAATAAATAAATGTACAAAATGCGCAATCTGCACGTTAAGTGCTTTTCACAGCTCTGAAATGTCTCGCGGCAATAACAAGTACACACACTTCGAATAAACGCAGATTTCTCTGTGTCTGAATGTCCTGTTCGTCACTCATGAAATGCCTTATATGTCAATATAATATTATTTAACATTTACACATCCTGTTTTTATGAATAATTTTTTTTTATTTCCAAAATAGCTACACAACCTTTCAGGTTTTATTTTTGACTCTTCCCCTTTGAAAAAAGAAAAAAAAAATGTAATCCATCCTTTCTAGGACTTCATTCTGCAATTATTTTTTATTTCATCAGAATGAAACAGTTTGTAATAGAGTGAAGAAAGTTTCTTATTATCTTTTAGAGCATCTAAACAACATATATATCAAAATGTTTCATGCAAATTTGTTTGAAGGGTAGGAGGTATTAAAAAATCCTTAAAATTTAAAATAAAAATCTAAATTAAATTAAAGTTTCTTAAAATTTTGCTGTTAATATTGTCATTTGGCATCCACTGCAGAAAGCTTTATCTTCATCACTGGCTGTGATACAGTCGTAATTCTTTTTAAATACATGTACTTGAGTTGCCAGATTATTTGGGTTCGAGATTCTGAAGATTTGATTTGGGTTCGGAATTTGGCAACTGTTTTATTTAAGATTTGTTATTCGGGTTCGATTCGATAAAATTGGGGTTCGACCCATCCCTATATATAACCTTCTATTCCCTTTATTTTACCCCTGTTGACTTCAGAATTTGAAAGGGTGTATTCCAATCAACATTGTTAAACCTTTCTTCAAATCTATGAAAGTTAGAAATGCAGGTTTGCCTTACTTCTGATATAAGTTGTAAGGTGAATACTGCCTTAAGTGTTCCTTTATTTCTCTTAAATCCAAACTGATCTTCACTGAGGTCAGCTTTTAACAGCTTTTCCATTATTCTAGGTGCTATGTAGCAACCCCATACCCTAATGTATACTACATGGAGCTGCCTGGCATTTAAGTTATGTAAATCTGCAGGCTCTCAAAGTCAGTGTCTCCTTCTCATAACACAAGGAACAGGAAGAGGGAAAGGAAACGGACTGGCACGGTTTAGGAGTAGGGAGAGTTATGGAATAGTTACACAGAATTCTGGGTGAAGGTATAGACTTACTGGATGGGATGAGAAGGAAAGTCTCTTCCGTCATCTCTTTTTCACCTTTCCTTCTCATCCTGTTTAGTACATCTCCCCTGACCTTGTGTTCTGGGTGAATGTTCTGTAACTTTCCCAATTTTCTCATCAGTTCTTCTATCCCATCCCTCTTTCTTTCTCTCCAATCCTTCTGCAAGAAGAAAAGGCCACTACCTCTGAAAACTAGCATAATTCCATAATTTAAGTGTTCTCCTGCTTCTGCTTCTTGGCAAATTAATTTTTTACCACTCCCATTACATTTTCAAAATTGATATATTATTCAGTATCAGTAATTATAGAAAGGCCAGTCATTATTTGAATTATGGCAGAATGTGAAATACCTCCTGCTAATTTAAATTATGAACTACTTTACTGAAAAGTATATTTCAATATGCCTTTTGGGGTGGCTTTCCTTTGGAGCCTTTAACTACATGTCAAGCTGATATGAAACCTCTACAGACTTTTTGAGTGTCATTTCTGCAGAAAAATATGTGCCCTAACATTCAACATTCAGCAATGTTGGAACAAATAGTGGCATATGCTTCATTCCCCCAAAAAATTAGGAAAAAAAGAACTTTGTGCAATTACATGACTGATCACACACAACTAGTCACCTATCTTATTGTGACTGCTTCAGAAAAAACTCATTTTCTTCCATTTTAAGACGGATTCTGTTTTTTATGTGCTGAAGAAGCAGCAAATGCACAGGATAGGGCCCCGAGAAATCACTCTAGCACTTTTTCTCCTTCCCAACTGAAGCAAAATCCTTTCTAGCCACCTCCCTCCAGTCTTTCTCCCATTCCCCATTCCAAATAATTCAAACCCCTTTCACCACCTGAGCAAAAGTGTGAAAACAATTTAGTCAATTTGGATTATTTATCTGTACATGTGTGTATTTATTTTGTACTACTCAAATCTGAAAAAGAACAACATCCAAAAGCTTAGCAATCTTTTCAGTCTAGTTTTATATCTATAAACCATATCAAATATAGAATGAGTGGTTACCTTTACTCCTTCCATTACTTATATTCCACTAAGGACTTCCCATCACCATATTTGTTTCACCACATTCAGCTATAAAAAGGAAATATCTCCACGAATACAAAACTCACCGTCAAACTCTTTGATGAACCTATTGTCCGACCCATACCGTACAAATGTTTCAATTGTTCCATTCCTGGGGCAGCGATGAATATGACATATGGCATGAACTCTGATGAATTGTGTAATATTTTCAGAGCCTTAAACAAAAATTACACATATTTATGAAACAACAAAAGGAAAATTAGAAATGATGTCATTAATTAGTTTCTTAATAGTTGACATCCCTTAAAAAGGAAAATTCTATTTATACAAATAAAAAGACAGTATAATAAAGGAAGTTTGATCTCTCTTCAATAGCACATAATGATACAGAGAGAGATAAAAATTCCAAGTGCTTAAGCATGTAGATAAAGATGTTATGTAAAGCAGGTTTAACACAAGGAAGGAAAGGAAGGAAGGAAGATTATGGTTTAATGTCCAATCAATATTGTGGTAATGCTAAGAAGCAACAATAGTAACAGAAAGCTGATGTACAATGTGAACATACCTGACTCCTTTTTATTTACACTTTTATTGACTGACTTCAAATTTTTCACTTTCCTTCTCAGCACATCATAAATTCTACCAACCGATCATTTTTACTAACAAGTAAATGTATGCTGTCAATTAACAATACAGTTCAAGTTAGTGGCGAATATAGCCTAGATTTCCGGGTTGGTGGAGGGAGGGGTGGAGGAGAGGCCAAGATTAATGTAAAAAGTTAGTTAAGACTTAAGTAATTTTAAGTAAACACCCCATTATGATTTGTATCAGTTTTGCTGCCAATATTCAGCTGCAGTTTCCACTGAAGCCCCTTTTACTTTATTGAGATTAAGCTGTTTTCTTGTTGGCATTAAATTATAAAAACAGTTTTTTTAGAAAAACTGGCATGGCCTTAACACCACTAACGCCCCACTCCCATCACATATACAGGGGAGTACGACTGTCCACCATGGTGATTCCTTCACACATCATTCACTAAAATAATTCTGATATATTTTTCTTTATCTTCATTATTATTATTATTATTTGTGGTGGAGGGGGCCAGACCACTGGCTCTAGTACAACTTTATTATTTATTTGAACAATTTAACTGCAGATTAAGATCCATAAAAATTACATAAGACTTAAGCCATTCTCACTGGGGACCTGTTTCTGAACATGAAGTGCACCAGACGTGAATATCTTAGAGGTTTCAGCAGCCCTAAATTACCTGCTGCACCTCTCAGGATGCACTTATCAATGTGATTTGTGAGCACAGCAATCTCTAGTGGCAGCTGTAAGCTTCATCTAGCATGCACATCACACTGTTTATGAAAATGAACACCCAAAGAATAGTTGTGTCAACTTTCTTAGCAATTGTAGCACCGCCCACCATCTTTAACATCTTTGCCTTGGTTCTGTGGACAGAGCCTCTGCCTCAAGTGGTATCTCTGTCCAAATTCTTTGGTTTCTACAAATGTCTGCCTAGGTGTGTTCGCGTGTGGATATGTGTGAGTGTGTGACAGTGGCTCCAATATCAATGGATTACACCAATCTGAAACATGAGCCAAACATGGGTGAACTTTTCAAATCAGAATGTCACTATCTGCCTAGTTGCAATGTAACTGATCCCATCATCCAAATGAACAAACTTAATATAACAATCTTGGAATCCGATCTTCAGGCCTGTGGACTGAAATTGCTTTTATATTGGAAACTGCAAATAGAAAATTTATCATCAGGACTTTCAGATGTATAGTACTGTACATTACGAACAAGAAATTATTTGTTTAAGTCAGATGGGTGACGTGTATAAAAGGTACTGTAGCAAACTATTTTTGTGCAATGGTATGTGGGCACCAATTGTCCAAGAAGTTTTATTACCGCTTACTGGCATTTTTATGCCAGTTGGGTGGTGATTGTTACATGAAGTAGTTTGCAAATGTGGGGTAATCATTTCTGCTTTTCAGTGATTTAAGTGTTCAGAGTGTGTTATTTTAAACTTTATGTTTGACTTTCATATGGTTGTTGAACGAAAGTCACTGAATGGCAATTAACATATGTAATAATCGAGGAGAGGCTGTTAGGCAATACTTGTGGAGGTGGTGGTTGCAGTGCTCCTTCAGTTGCTGCAGAGCAAAGGATTCAATCTGAGAGATGGGATGTAGGTAGTTTGGGTTACACAATAATAATATCTTACAGACGGAGAGGAGGTTTGAGCTAAGGGATTTATGAGTCATGGAGAGGTGATTTTGTAGAACTAGGTTTGTGAGGGGTAAGGATTGGTGGAATCTGAAAAGATGCAGGCCATTGTGGAAGGAGGGGTGGGATCCACACAATGGAATTTTTATGGGTAGACTATTGGGAGAGATTCCATAATAGTAATTAACATATGATTACACAACTTCAATAAATTCAGAAATACAAAGTGTTTGTAATCTTGCTGTTCAAGGTCACGAAAAATGATTCATATATTTAACAGAATGTTTCTCCATTTATCTTGTTTTATATGTGAAATGTGTTTGGTAGGTGCAATAGGTGAACTCAACATGTACTTTCTGAGAGGAATATAACTCATTCACATGCATTCAAAGTATTTTTAATAGCAAAGGTGCAATTAAGAAATGGTCTGTAAGCACAGAGGTGTCAAAGTATTGAAAAGTTAAAAGTGTAACCTACTTGATAGCTAAAACAGATTCTGACCTTTCCTTCTTGACCCCACCATAAACTGATATACCAATTTTTTGGCCAAGTTTATCAGCTGATGCACTCAATAAGCCACATTTCTCTCCAAAAGGTACAAATACCGTATATACTCGAGTAATACGCGCATATTTTTTTCCTAATTTATGAACGAAATACTAGGGTGCTCAGATTACTCAAATTTAGGTTGGTATTACTTCATCTGCAACAACAAAACACACTACGCGGGTATTACTCCACTTTGAAAAAAAGATCTCTTCAGTCCGGTATTACACGACAATATTTTTGATCCAATCTTTGACAAAGAACTATTATCAAATATTCGTAATATTTCTTAGACATAAATATACATCATGGTGTTAAAAAAGGGTATTATGGTCGTCATATTTCAAGATAATGGATAATAACTTTTTATTGTGCACTGCTTTAGCCACTATCAAAGCTGCATATAATTTTCTTGACAACAACAGTGACACAACATATCATTAATTTCACTGTAAAGGGTCTCCTCACATCACAAACTGTTGGCGGAGTAGCATCTCTTTCCTCCAGTTTCTTTGGCAGCACGGCTGGTGCATACTAACAGTTGCATCGTTGTGTAATAATGACTTGTTGCAATTGCTTGTGATACCATCTTTCTGAGTAATAAACTAAGTTATCTACTTAAGTAGGATATTATTCGGTTCAGTACCATCATATTACCCACACCAGTATCGGCACTACAGGTTTACAGCGATTTCTTGCTACTGGCATTAAACGTTAATTACAGCACGGCGTTGCAGCAATGTTCAAACACACATACACGTCGATTAGCAACAGCAATGCTAGTACTCGGAGCGGTTACATTTTGTATTGCAGTGAACAGAAGACAAGCAACTTTTATAATCAAATATACGGCGAAGCGCTACATCTGATGATATTTCTTTGATGAAAGATACCTGTATGTCAGAGTTCCCTATTACACTATCAAATATCTTTGATGTAAAAATATGACATTTTGACTTTCACAAAGATATATGACCGTGTAATACCAGCCTCAGCTCCATTTATTTATTAAAAGTTCATTAACTGTACAATTTCACAGTAATATGTTACAAATGAAATATTTTTTAATTTGTATGAGAATGTTTAGTACGTAAAAATAGGAGAAATTTATGGGGTTGTTACGAGATTCGCACACTCTGGACATAACTCTCTCTCTTCCCCCCCACCCCCTCCTCAGTCAAAATTTTGGGGTGTGCTGATTACTTGAGGGTGCGGATTACTCCAGTACATACGGTATGACTTGGCAGAGTCTCTCTGTCACAATTTACAATGTAGTTGAATGTGAAATTCCAATTCCACACTGTGATATCACTAAATTTCATCAGCTCCACATCAATAAATGCTTCCACATACTCAGAGGACACCTTTCATGTTTTGTCGGTGATCTTGTAAAACTACTTTGTGGAGCACATGTCACACTTAGAAGTTTATGTTAAGCTATGTATTTTAAACAGGAAGACTGAAAGAGAGGTAGTTCTAAAGAAACCCAGTCAACTACATTGTAAGGCAAAGCAATTATTCTGCTGCATATCATATGCAATTTGTATTTCCCGCACTACTATACATTGATTTGGTTTGTAAAAGGGAAGAAATATGAGCTCGGTTAGATAAGAGCCTGATTTTGACCAAGACATAAACCATCCACAGCATGTTAGTCTAATAGGCAGAGGGTACAATAACATATTTACCGCTGGACTGCAATCCAGTATACACATCTTGCCCTGGCGTATGACATCCCTAATAGAATCCAACTTTGTGCCATAAAGGTGACCATTATGTTCTCCATATTCCAAAAATCTGTGTTCCCTTATATCCTCTTCCATAGATTCTCTGTCAATAAACCAGTAACCTTTTCCATTTTCTTCCAGAACACGAGGAGGGCGAGAAGTATCTGTAAAAAATAAAATTTGATTTTTAATTATTTTATCCACAATGGAGACTGACTAAGAATATATTTATTGTTCATCCACCAAAGCTGAGATACCAATTTTATTGCTGGTATATGAGTAATATCAATGCAGTACCTACAATGGCATGTTGAACTAACAACTGTAAATAACAGATGAACATTCAACCAGTCAGCTGTGAGCAATTAGTGTTGAGTGGAAGTGCTGCTGTACAGTGTCAGCAAAGTTATCTCATAAATTGTAAAGGAGCAACATCTATACATTACATTATATAAAGATTCTCCAGAGGGTTTGAAGAAGAATAGAAAATGCGTACAAAGTATATTCCAATAGCCATGACTTGATTGAATAAACACACATCCTTATGGAATAACAGCTACTCACAGCCCAATCCAAAATTTCTTTTCCTCTTATTTTTATCTTACAAATCTTTCTGTTTAGGTCAAAGTACTGGTACAGCACATCAATAATCTGTTGTCAGCAAGTAGCCTACCAACAAACAGAAGTTCTACTCTGAATTCCTCTGATATTGGTACTTTGTGTCGATTAAAATGTTGTACTCAAACAATGCAAATTCCAGGAAGGATTAAACAATATTTTTGAGGAGGACAGGTTGTTACTCACCACAGAGATGTTCTGATAAGCAACAGAGAGGCACACACAACAGCTGCAACTTACTACCAAGCTTCCAGCCATTACGGCCTTCTTCAGATGGAGAAACACACACACACACACACACACACACACACACACACACAACACAATCATAATCTCTGGCTGCTGTAGCCAGACTGCAGGACCTAGGACGGCTGAAGCGAAAGCAAACAGTGGCGAGTGTGAGGAGGCAGCATGGAGCGAGAAGTAGGAAGGGAGGGAAAAGATGCACAGTGGGGGTTGGGGAATATGCCAGTGCTATCTGACGGACAGGGAGGAAGAAAAGGGGGACAGACTGGAGTGTGTGGCGGAATTGGAGACGTACATGAGGTTAGAGTGTGGGAATCAAAGGGGAGGGGAGTGTGGTGGAGGCAGGACCTAGCAAATGTTTAGGCCTGGGGAATTGTAGGAGAGGAGGTTACGTTTTAGGGAGAGTTGTCACCTACGCAATTAAAAATGGCTGGTGTTTTTTGGGAGGATCCATGTGGTAAAGGCTGTTTAGTAGTCATTGAAGGGAGCAACATCATGAAGGACTGCATGCTCTGCAACAGTATGGTCCAGCAGTCTGCTGGCCTTAGTTTGACGACGGCCATTCGTGCCGACAGACAACTTGTTACTAATTGTGCCTATGTAAAAATCTGTACAGTGGTTGCAGCTCAGTTTGTAGCTCACATGATTGCTTTCACAGGTTGCCCTAACTTTATGGGATAGGAAATTCATGTGACGGGACTTGAGTAGGTGGTGGTGGGAAGGTGGAAAGGACAAGTTTTGCATCTCGGTCTGTTTCAAGCATATGAGCTACGGGGGCAAGGGGCTGGGGGTAGAGGTCAGAAACGAGCTGAGTATGAGCCCGGTCTTGTGGGTTGCATACACTACAAACACCTCCCTTGAACCCCACTGTAATTCCACGAGTACAATGAGCCTAAATGTGTTGTCTCAGCTGTCCCATTGCACTCGTGGGCTCGTAGTCACCAAAAATGAGCTCCGCAGGTACTCCGACGTCATACCCGTACTCGCCGTCTCCGTGTGCTCGGAGAATCGACACGTTTGTCTACATAACTGCCTCTACACACGGATTCACGAGTGTCCGTACATTTTTAATCCATACAAATCTAGTTTTATTCTTATCTTGATGAAATGTTGTACACTTGATTTTCAAAACAAAAGGACTGTCACTGCCTACATAAAATTCCATGTGGTGCATGGCACAGCCTACTTTACATATGAATTTTGACAAAATCTATAGTTTTCTTATGATGCTGTTGAAATTTTGCACGTATGATCTTCAGATCAAGTATTCGTTAGTTTCTTTCTGTAATGTGTCGAGACAACAACTTCATATCATTGTACTGAAGATCGTTTCCACACGTTGCTGCACTCTAAATTCACTCAGAAAGATTTAATAATTATTTCACCTCACTAAAATGTTTTTGCCGATCAAGTGAAACACTTCTTACTCCATATTAAGAAAACTATTCGCAGAAGAAAATAATTTTTACATATATTATAGTTTGATGTAATAAAGGGGTGAATTTATTTTTGTTACTGTTACTGTGTATTATCAAATTAAGTGAAGTATTACATGGAAATGAAGAGTGTGCTGTGGTAAAAAAACACATTGCACAGAGTTTTTGGTACAGTTGATTTTTCTCAAAGGTTGACTGGCATGTTTGAAATGTAGACAATATTCTGACTTTTCATTTGAAACTGAGCAGAATGTCCCAGTTCCGGCACACCGGTTCCGGCACACAATTTTAATCTGCCAGGAAGTTTCATATCAGCGCACACTCCACTGCAGAGTGAAGTTTCATTCTGGATACAGGTCATACTGACATACAATTTCCAGTGTACATTCAGCTTCAAGTGTGTATACCGTCTGCAAAATTTTCTGTGAGTACAATTTATAGTGTAGCAATTATAAATTGTAACGTCATACTGAATGCCATAGTTTTGCTCCATGGACAGCGGAAAAATAGTAAGCGAGAAACTTTTTTCTTTCATCATTTTGCTGTGGTTGTCAGTGAGAAAAAGTTTAATGATGGTTTGAAATTATGTTTAAAGTTTGTTGCAAGTCACTAAGTACTCTCATTCTCATACATTGTATTCATAAAGCCTTATCGCAGTTTCTTGCAACTCTTATTGTTTATGATGTTATATCTGCTGAAACATATGTCGTATCTGATTTGTACTCCTACAGCAATTGTTATCTCTCATAAGGAATACGTGTACCAAATTTGGTTGAAATTGGTCCATTAGTTTAGAAGCAGATGTAGAATATTATCACATGATGCAGCCGTTTTTCACAACAGCCATTGTTTATGATATCATATCTCATTATGTATGTGTCATTGGTGATTCTTACCCTGACAGAGATTGTTGCCTGATAGGAAAGGACCATGTGTACCAAGTTTGGTTGAAATCAGTCCAGTAGTTTAGGAGGAGATGTGGAACATACATATATACATACACATACATACATACATACATACATACATACAGCCTATTTTATAAGATGTAAGATAGGATTATGGGCTGTGGATAAACCATAAAAGAAGAGAATCAAAGCCTTTGAGATAGGGTGCAATAGAGTGGAGTTGAAAATTACTTAGATGAGAAAGGATTGGGGAGATTCTCAACAAAGAAAGTAACACAAGGAATACACTGACAAGAAGAATGGACAGATTCACAGAACATGTGTTAACACATCAAAAGTAACTTTCATGGTACTTGAGGCAGCTAAAGTGGATAATAACTGTACAGGAAGACAAAAGATTTGAATATTACCAACAAATAACTGAGATCACTGTTCCTCCGAGGTGAAGATATTGGCACTGGTGAGCATTAGTGTCAGGCTGCAAAAACCAAGTCAGAAGATTGGCTACTGTGTAAAAAGGGGGCACGCACATTCCCTATTCAACTTGGACAAGTTCAAAATCTTTAATAGAACTTCTTGTACAATCAATTTACCTAGTAAATGTGGTAAACGGCTCCCTCTGAAAGAAAAATGTAAAATCCACATTAATATTATCTGAAAAGATTATATTCTCAATCAGTACTTACGTGGAACTACTCCACCGAATTTGTCAGGATCACTGTTGATCAAACGGTTTTTGAGAGTTCTACGACCAACACCTTGGGATCCAATTAATGCCAGTGTTCTTCTTTTGAAAGGTGGCATACGTGTAACTTCCTCATATAAAAGTAGTTCTGCTTTGTCAAATTCACAGTTTGATTTTGATTGATACATTGTTTTCCTCTTCTTCTTTGATACCTGAAAATAATATGAAGACCCATTATCATCACATTACCGAGTTTATATTGGGAAGGCTCAATTGTTGTGTTTGTTTATGTGATCAGAGCTGCTACTTCTCAATTGGCATCACAAGAGTCGAGTGCTCCCCGCTTACAAACAGTGCTTGACAGACACAGAGGGTGATCTATCCAGGTGCTATTCAGACCCGAAAGAGTTTATCTTCAGTGGTCTAGTGGGACCAGTTATTCAGGTTAGAAAATTATCTCAGCTAACTGGTTTACTTGACATCAACATCGAGTCCAATTCTTCAGCAGCCACTCAGATGTGACTCTACCCATACAACAGGGAATAACATTCTAGTTTCCCTAGTATTTCAATAGTTTGTTTATTCACCTTAGAAAATTCTTGATGTTATCATTGTAACAAATTACATGAAGAACAATGATTAGGCCTAGTAACATATACAATTTCATGATATAACATCAATAACACAGTCTTACAAATCATCTTATGAGTATATATGTAAGAACCTGTGAGAACCTCATTTGTTATAGCAAGGTTAACTGTTTTACTATTCTTTTAATGTGTTTCAACCTGGTGTGACAGATAACTAGTTAAACTTTGTCGCTTACATCTCATTCCAAATATTCTTCCACTGAATTATAAGCTTTTTTTCTTAAACCAATTTGCTAAAACATTCTTAAATATATTGTAGGGGACAGAAGGGGCACTTTATAAATAACCTGAGGCCAAGATGTTTGTGCCTGCTGTGAATCTTGGACCGTCTGTGTACGGTAAATCAATTCTCGTGTTGTAATGATGTACTGACATCCTAGGATCAAACTTAAAAGTTCTCTTCAATACTGAGCAAGCAGCTATAAATATAGAGGAACTGTCATGATATTAAGCTCTTCATAATGAGCTTTATATGATTCCCTTGGAGTAACAGCTGCTAGGCCTATACATCTGATGGCCTTTTTTTTTCCATTTGAAAACAGTTTTTGAGCCAGAGCTGTTTCCCCACAGAAGAATTCCACAAGTAAAATGGGAGTGGAAAAATGCATAATATGCATACACTAACAGGGTTAAGCTTACATGATTTCTCATTTTTACATCATGTAAATTACTCGAGATAGTTTGCAGCACAGATTTTCTGTGTGGCCCACCCAACTGTGTCTCTGATCTGGTGAAAACCTTTTAATTTAATTACTTTGAGACCTTCATTGCAGGTACTTAAACTGAAAACTCTCTCTTCTGTTTTACTGTTATTTATTTGCTTGGAGCCAACTGGTACATCTGTCCATTGCAGTGTTTATGTTGTTAACAATTTCTCTATATTATCAACTTTGGTTAAAGAGTTGTGTCATCTGCACACATAACTGCTTCACACGGTATGGTTGAGGGTAAATCATTTATATATACCGTAAACAGAAAAGGACCAAGTATCGAGCTCCTTTTGTAACAGCTACGCAGTCTGATCATTGTTTAGAGCTACTAACTGTTCACTATTGCTTAGGTATGAGTTGATAAGGTGCAATGCATTCTCACCAACACTGTAGACTGGAGCTTTTTTTTTTTTTTTTTTTTTTTTAATATTCTATGGGAGACGGGAGACAGTGTCAAATGTTTTCCTCAAATCTAATAAGAGTTGCACAGGTTGCTTTCTTACTGACAAAAGACTCAAATTATTTAACAATGGACTCGACAGCTTTGACAGGAGAAAGATGTGGTCTGAAATCATACTGTGATAAGGTAAGTAGGTTATTTTGCTCAAAATGCATAAATGACAAGGAGAATAATTTCTCTAACTTAGTTTACCAGAACTGTATTTTTCAGGTGATACATCTCCATATCTTAATAATCAGTGAATAAATACCTTTCACTAAGATCATATGCACGAACATAACAAGAAACAATTAGAACCATAAAGGAAAGGGAATAGAATTAAATGTACTGTCTACTCCTTCTTTAACCAATATCATGAACAATTCGTAGAAATTGTCCAGAGCATCTCTCAAGAATCTATTAGATTTGCTTGAATGTTGAAGAGATCAATCCTAAGGTACTTTATTTAAAACCTAGTGTTTCCTTCTGCACAACAACAAAATTTGACTGTATACATAGAACACTTCATTTTCGTAATGGGCATATGTTACAGATCATCTCTCTGATACAGTCCCGGTCAAGAAAATTTCACCAAAGAAAATAACTAACTGAAATAGAATGTGTAAATGTTGCTAATAGAAGTAAAGCAGAATGAAAGGAAATACAATTTTTTTGAGGGGGGGGGGGGGGGGGGCAAAGGCCCTGTGAGAAAGACTTCCTCTTATTAGCAGGCAGTGCAACACTTCAGAATGGCACATCTTTATGCTGTTACTGCAAATGAAAATACATCCTTATTTCTAAAAAATAAGTGATTTTTAACCTCTACACGCAGAACAATATTGTTGTTTATACACATAAAATATTGACACACGCTTAAAGCGTATCGACATGTGGAGCATAGAAACACAAAACAGCATTCAGTAGCTTTTGAGACTTTAGCTCTCCTTCTGGCAGTTAAAATACACAGACACAGACACACACACACACACACACACACACACACACACACACACACACACACAAATTTTCTCAAGGTATTATTATTGTTGATTCTATTCTATAAGTATTAATTTATAATGATGAAAAGTCCAGGTTGGAATTAATAATATAGTAATAAGGACAGTTCACAACTCACCGCAAAGATGCGGCGACAGGCTCATACAAAAGACACACACATACAACAATTTCACAGTCATAAAACTGTTGTGTGCCTGTGATTGTATGAGTGTTCTATTTTCTGAAGAAGGCCATGTCCGATATCTGAAAGTGTTGTATTTGTGTGTCTTTTGTATGAGCCTTTCGCAGCTTGTCGCCACGTCTTTGCGGTGAATTGCAAACTGTCCTTATTACTATATTATTCAGTATTATTTTTTAGTACTTGTAAATGTAAGTATAAAATAATAAACAACACATTTAAAACAAATGTATGTTATCATAGATGCTGAAAATGTCATACCCTTGCGCCACAAATGCCAATTTTGTGGACATAGTCAGCTTCTGGTTTCACAAATGCTTTTCTTCTTTCTTCCAACTCCTGTGACGGTATAAGTCCGGCAGGACCATTTGAGCCAACTAATTTTGCTTGCCACCAATTAGGGTCTTTCTGGTTTAGTACCTGTATATATTGCAATGATTTAATAACAAGTGAAAAATATACACAACTTAATGATAAAGGTAATATCTGTGAAGGAAGAAATACAGCTTTCGGTCAGTGGGTGAAAATTTATACATAGCAATTTTCTTTCATTCCAAAGGGAAATGAAAAACATAATGTGTACTGTTATTGAATGACACAGGCTATGGATTTGCATGTAGGATTTGTCTTTGAAAATGATTAGTTCCTCTCAAAGGGTGAAAATACATGAAGCAAATTATTGTACAAGGTGTAATCAAAAACTAGCAGGACTTTTTAATTTGTAGCTTAATAACTCGTTCCTTCTACATTGTTGGGGCACATGTTCCAGATATATATTTACATTTTCAGCTGTTTTGGATATTTAGTTTATTTGTAACAGGCAAATAGGTTTTACATGTTTTTGAATGCTTGGCAAATTTTAATTTCAAAACAGATGGACCAAACAAATTGTATTAAATTTTGCTTCAAAATTGTATTAAATTTCACTTACAATGTGGCAACCTACATGTTTATGTTGGCAACAGATGACAATGGTGGGAATTGTGCACGTTGTCAGTCAATTGTGTGATAATATGCGATAACCAATGAGATTTGCTATGTTTTGTACACTGAAAATACAAACACATATTGTTGTTTCATATTCGATGTCTTGTTTTGTTTCATTATGTCAGGAATTATGATTGTCATAAAATAATAAGATACACAGATTTAGTTCTCATGGAAGGCAAGGTACAATAACTGGTGACTGTATGTTACCCATTTATTATTACTATTATTATTTTGTCAGCAATGTTAGGATTTTGCTTGACTTTTTGTATTTTCAACAATTTGAAAGAGCAAATATTTGGCTGATGCATGTGCCAGGACTTAATCACAAGATTTATACATTGGGAACTAGGTTCTCAGCATATGAAGCTTATTATTTGAAAAGCAAACATAGATAAATTGGAGTGGGGAAGCAGACATGGAAACATAAAACATAAAAAACACATAAAAACACACAAACATTCAAGCTTTCGTCACCGCTGGCAGCTTCTTCAGGAAAAAGAGAAAGGAAGGAGAGGAGAAAGGGAAGGATATGGGTGTTAAGGAAGTGGAAAAGGAGTCATTCCAATCCCAGGAGTGGAAGGACTTACCTTAGGGGACAAAAAGGAAGGTAAACAAATACACACACACTCACACATATCCACATGCAAACACACCTAGTCAGACATTTTTGTCCCCTAAGGTAAGTCCTTCCACTCCTGGGATTGGAATCACTCCTTTTCCACTTCCTTAAAACCCATATCCTTCCCTTTCTCCTCTCCTTCCTTCCTCTTTTTCCTGTAGAAGCTGCCAGCGGTGGCGAAATCTTGAATGTTTGTGTGTGTGTTTTATGTTTCTATCGACAACCTGTACTTTGGGTAAGTCAAACAATCTTTTATATATATATATATATATATATATATATATATATATATATAGAAGTGGAAAAGGAGTCATTCCAATCCCAGGAGTGGAAGGACTTACCTTAGGGGGAAAAAAGGAAGGTAAACAAATACACACACACTCAGACATATCGAAACGCAAACACACCTAGACAGACATTTGTGAAAAGCTTGCTAGGTCTAGGTGTGTTTGCGTTTCGATATGTCTGAGTGTGTGTGTGTATTTGTTTACCTTCCTTTTTTCCCCCTAAGGTAAGTCCTTCCACTCCTGGGATTGGAATGACTCCTTTTCCACTTCCTTAAAACCCATATCCTTCCCTTTTCCTCCCCTTTTTTCCTCTTTTTCCTGAAGAAGCTGCCAGTGGTGGCGAAAGCTTGTATGTGTGTTTGTGTGTGATTTTATTTGTTTCTCTCGACGAGCCGGTCCTTTTGGTAAGTCATCTCTTTTCTATTTTTAGTTTTATTTATCCCACCGGGAAAGTTTCCCTCTATAATTCTCGTTTCATCAATTTACTTCTATATATATATATATATATATATATATATAAAATATAGACGAAGATTACTCACCAGGCGAAGGAGCACAGGTGTGACAGCATCACAAATAAATAAATGAATACACACATACACACACACATAATCGCAAGCTTTCGCAACCCAGTTGCGTCTTCAGGCAGTAGGGAAGGAGAGGGAAAAGGAAATGATGAGGGTTTTAAGGAAGGGGGTAAGGAGCCATTCCAATCCCGGGAGAGGAAAGACTTACCTTGGGGGAAAAAATGGAGGGTAAACAAATGCACACATGCCCACACATTCACACAGACACAAGTACACCTAGGCAGACATACTGTAGATAGCAAAGAAGTTAAGTTATAGAAGTTGAGAAGTTAGACAGAGATACCACTTGAGGCAGAGGCTCTGTCCAGAGAACTGATGCAAAGATGTTAAGAAGGTGGGTGGGAATTCAAATTTAGCGGAGGTTGAGACCAGGTGGGCAACGGGAAGAGAGAATATGCTGAAGGGCTAGTTCCCATCTCCGGAGTTCTGAAGGATTGGTGTCAGTGGGAAGTATCCAGATAACCCGGACGGTGTAGCACTGTGCCAAGATGTGCTGGCCGTGCACCAATGCGTGTTTAGCCACAGGGTGATCCTCGTTACCAACAAACACTGTCTGCCTGTGTCCATTCATGCGAATGGACAGTTTGTTGCTGGTCATTCCCACATAGAACGCTTCACAGTGCAGGCATGTCAGTTGGTAGATCACGTGGGTACTATCGCAAGTGGCTCTGCCTTTGATCGTGTACACCTTCCGGGTTACGGGACTGGAGTAAGTGGTGGTGGAAGGGTGCATAGGGCAGGTTTTACAACGGGGGCGGTTACAAGGGTAGGAGCCAGAAGGTAGGGAAGGTGGTTTGGGGATTTCATAGGGGTGGACTAGGAGGTTACGGAGGTTAGGTGGGCGGCGGAAAGACACTCTCGGTGGAGTAGGAAGGATGTCATGAAGGACGGATCTCATTTCGGGGCAGGATTTAAGGAAGTCGTATCCTTGCTGGAGGGCCACATCCTCTATAATATATTATAGAGGAAAAATTCCTAACAGGAAAAATATACGTAAAAAGTAGATGAAGTACACTTACCAGGCGAAGGGGCACAGGCAGTAATAGCAACAAATAAACACACAGACACACACACACACACACACACACACACACACACACACACACACACACACACACACACAAAAAAATGCTAGCTTTCGCAGCCTAGCTGCTTCATCAGGCAGAAGGGAGGAGAGGGTAAAGGAAATGATGAGGGTTTTAAGGAAGGGGGTAAGAGGCCATTCCAATCCCGGGACAGGAAAGACTTACCTTGGGGGAAAAAATGGAAGGTAAATAAATGCACACACACCCACACATTTACACAGACACAAGTACACTTAGGCAGACATACTGTAGAACTGTAGAAAGCAAAGAAGTTAGAAGTTTATATATATATATATATATATATAGAAAACAGATGACTTACCAAAAGGACCGGCTCGTCGATAGAAACAAATAAAATAAATAAAATCACACACAAACACACACACACACACACACACACACACACACACACACACACATATATGACAAATGTCTGCCTAGGTGTGTTTGGATGTGGATATGTGTGAGTGTGTGTGTATTTGTTTACCTTCCTTTTTGTCCCCTAAGGTAAGTCCTTCCACTCCTGGGATTGGAATGGCTCCTTTTCCACTTCCTTAAAACCCGTATCCTTCCCTTTCTCCTCTCCTTCCTCCCTCTTTTTCCCGAAGAAGCCACCACTGGTGGCGAAAGCTCGATTGGTTGTGTGTTTTTGTGTGTTTCGTGTTTCTATCGACAAGCCTGTACTTTAGGTAAGTCAAAAATCTTTATTTTATACTATATATATTTGCTTTCTACAGTTCTACAGTATGTCTGCCTAAGTGTACTTGTGTCTGTGTAAATGTGTGGGTGTGTGTGCATTTATTTACCCTCCATTTTTCCCCCCAAGGTAAGTCTTTCCTGTCCCGGGATTGGAATGGCTCCTTACCCCCTTCCTTAAAACTCTCATCATTTCCTTTTCCCTCTCCTCCCTTCTGCCTGATGAAGCAGCTAGGCTGCGAAAGCTAGCATTTTTGTGTGTGTGTGTGTGTGTGTGTGTCTGTGTGCTTATTTGTTGCTATTACTGCCTGTGCCCCTTCGCCTGGTAAGTGTACTTCATCTATTTTTTATGTATATATATATATATATATATATATATATATATATATATATATATATATATATATATATATATATATAGAAAAGAGATGACTTACCAAAAGGACCGGCTCGTTGAGAGAAACAAATAAAATCACACACAAACACACATGTGATTTTATTTTGTGATTTTATTTGTTTCTCTCGACGAGCCGGTCCTTTTGGTAAGTCATCTCTTTTCTATTTACTATAGACGAAAAATTCCTAGCAGGAAAAATTATATATATAAAAAATAGATGAAGATTACTCATCAGGCGAAGGAGCACAGGTGTGACAGCAGCACAAATAAATAGAACACACACACACACACACACACACACACACACACACACACACAAACAAACGCTAGCTCTCGCAGCCTAGCTGCTTTGTCAGGCAGAAGGGAAGGAGAGTCCTTTAAACCCTTATTTCCTTTTCCCTCTCCTTCCCTTCTGCCTGACGAAGCAGCTAGGCTGCGAAAGCTAGCGTTTGTGTGTGTGTGTTTTATTTATTTGCGTTGCTGTCACACCAGTGCTCCTTTGCCTGGTGAGTAATCTTCATCTATTTTATATATATCTGTAAGACATACCCAGGGGCAGATACAGACTCTGACCATAACTTGTTAGTCATGAACTGTAGACTGAAACTGAAAAAACTGCAGAAAGGTAGGAAAATAAGGAGATGGGACCTGGATAAATTGAAGGAACGTGAAGTTCTGGAGAAATTCAGAGGGAAATTTAGGCATCAGTTGACAGAAACAGGGGGAAATAAAACAGTAGAAGAGGAATGGGTAGCATTGAGAGATGAAATAGTGAAGGCAGCAGGGGACAAAATAGGTAGAAAGGCAAGACCTACAAAAAATCCTTGGATATCACAGGAAATGCTAAATTGAATTGATGAAAGGAGAAAATATAAAAATGCAGTAAATGAAACAGGCAAAATGGAGTACAGACTACTAAGAAATGAGATTGACAGGAAGTGCAAAATGGCTAAGCAGGAGTGGCTAGAAGCCAAATGCAAATCTGTAGAAGAATGTATAAGAAGGGGAAAAGTAGATACCGCCTACAGGAAAATAAAAGAGACATTTGGGGACAAGAAAAGCAACTCCACGAATATCAAGAACTCAGATTGGAAACCAGTTCTCAGCAAAGAAGGGAAAGCTGAAAGGTGGAAAGAGTACATAGAGCAGCTCTACAAAGGAAATGAACTTAGAGACGATGTTGTAGGAAGGGAAGAGGAAATAGATCAAGATGAAATAGGAGATACTATACTGAGAGATGAATTTGACAGAGCCCTGAAAGACCTAGGTCGGAACAAGGCCCCAGGAGTAGATGACATACCCTCAGAGCTACTAAAGTCTCTAGGAGAGCCAACCATGACAAAACTATTTGAACTGTTGTCTAGGAAGTATGAGACAGGCGAAATACCCTCAGACTTTAAGAAAAATGTAATAATCCCCATTCCAAAGAAAGCAGGCGCAGACAGGTGTGAAAATTACAGAACCATCAGTTTGATAAGTCATGGTTGCAAAATTTTAACACGAATTATCTACAGGAGAATGGAAAAGCTGGTAGAAGCTGACCTCGGGGAAGATCAGTTTGGATTCAGGAGGAATGTAGGAACTCGGGATGCAATACTCACTTAACGTCTTATCTTAGAAGATAGATTAAGGAAAGGCAATCCTACATTTTTAGCTTTTGTAGATTTAGAGAAAGCTTTTGACAATGTTGACTGGAATACACTCTTTCAAATTCTGAAGTCATCAGGGGTAAAATATAGGGAAAGGAGAGTTATTTACAACTTGTACAAAAGCCAGACCGCAGTTACTAGACTCGAAGGGCATGAAAGGGAAGCATCAGTTGGTAAGGGAGTAAGACAGGGTTGTAGCCTTTCTCCAATGTTGTTCAATTTGTACATTGAGCAAGCTATAAAGGAAAGCAAGGAGACATTTGGTGAAGGAATTAAAGTTCAGGGGGAAGAATTAAAAACATTGCGTTTTGCCGACGACATAGTAATTCTGTCAGATACAGCAAAGGACCTGGAAGAGCAATTGAACGGAATGGACAGTGTGCTGAAAGGTGCTTATAAGATGAACATTAACAAGAGAAATCTAGGGTAATGGAGTGCAGTCTAAGAAAATCGGGTGATGCTGAAGGAATTAGATTAGGTAACGAAGCAATAAAGGAGGTAGATGAGTTTTGATACTTGGGTAGTAAAATAACATGCGATGGTCGCAGTACAGAGGATATAAAATGCCGAATGGCAATGGGAAGAAAAGCATTTTTGAAAAAGAGAAATTTGCTAACATCGAATATTAATTTAAGTGTAAGGAAGTCTTTTCTAAAGGCATTTGTGTGGGGTGTTGCTTTATACGGAAGTGAAACATGGACGATAAGCAGTGCGGACAGGAAGAGAATAGAGGCTTTTGAATTGTGGTGCTACAGAAGAATGCTGAAGATTAGGTGGGTAGATAGCATAACTAATGAAGAGGTACTGAACAGAATTGGTGAGAAAAGGAATTTTTGGCATACCCTGGCTAAAAGAAGGGATCGCTTGGTAGGACACATTCTTAGACATCGAGGAATCGTAAAATTAGCATTGGAGGGAAGTGTGTGGGGTAAAAATCGCAGAGGGAGACCAAGAGACGCGTATAGTAAACAGATTCAAGTGGATGTGGGTTGTCGTTCTTATGAGGAGACGAAAAGGCTTACTCAGGATATATATATCATCAGGCAGAAGGGAAGGAGAGGGAAAAGGAAATGATGAAGATTTTAAGGGGATAAGGAGCCATTCCAATCCCGGGAGAGGAAAGACTTGCGTTGGGGGAAGAAAATCCTCCTCATTTTCTTTTCCCTCTCCTTCCCTTCTGCCTGAAGAAGCAACTGGGTTGCAAAAGCTTGCATTTGTGTGTATGTGAGTGTGTTCTGTTCATTTGTGCTGCTGTCACACCTGGTGAGTAATCTTTGTCTATTTTATATATATGTTCTTTCCTGCTAGGAATTTTTTATCTACAATATTCGTGTATATATATGTCTGCCTAGGTGTACTTGTGTCTGTGTGAATGTGTGGGCATGTGTGCATTTGTTTACCCTCCATTTTTTCCCCCAAGGTAAGTCTTTCCTCTCCCGGGATTGGAATGGCTCCTTACCCCCTTTCTTAAAACCCTCATCATTTCCTTTTCCCTCTCCTTCCCTACTGCCTGAAGACGCAACTGGGTTGCGAAAGCTTGCGATTGTGTGTGTGTGTGTGTATTCATTTATTTATTTGTGATGCTGTCACACCTGTGCTCCTTCGCCTGGTGAGTAATCTTCGTCTATTTTATATATATATATATATATATATATATATATGCTTCATAGAATGAGAACAATCCCTCAAATGTATAAATCTTGTGATTAAGTTCTGGCTCATACATCATCCAAATATTTGCTCTTGCAAATTGATGAAAACACAAAAAGTCATGCAAGATCCTCACATTGCTGACAAAATAATAATATTAATAAAAAACTGGAAACATACAGACATCAGTTATTGTACCTTGCCTTCCATGAGAACTAAATCTTTGTATCTTTTTACTTTATGACAATCATAATTCCTGCCATATTTGGTCATACATTTTATCATCATTATCAACTTCTTCCAGATAAATGAACTATCTGTGTGTTTCTTGAAAGAACTTATAATTTCTTCAAGAGTATTGCATGCCACGTGCAAACATATGAAAGCTAAAGTTTCTTTTATTTTCTTTTCTATTCTATTCTGACAATCGCTAACAGAGATACCGTGTAATTTTGCACACATCCATCTATGTAAACACATTGATATACTGATCAGCCCACAATGGCCGCTGGAGAGTGCTGCGGTCACAAATTACGATGAGCAGCACATTCCATGGGATGTAGCGGGTCATTTCAGAGCGTGCTGTAGCTAGATAGACAGCATGTCTTGCCTGGGCCACGTTGGGGCAACAAGTCCCATGTGAGGACGGCTTTAGGTACAGAACATGTACGACAGATTATTCTCAAGTCAGTTAGGTTTCCAGAGACTTTTCCCCACAGGGACAGGGTCTCTGACCATCGTGCATAAAACAAAACTGTTAGGTTGCCTCAGCCACTATATTCCTCACACACGCCCCCCTCCAATTTCTTCCCTTCACCAGAGCCGAATAAAACCATGAAAGGATATTATTTTGCCATAACTAATTAGTTACCCTATATTTCCACAGATAAGACAATGGCTGAATTATAAAAAAGGGCCCCCTAAAATCCTAGGTCGTCTTATTAATTTATTGAGCAGACAAGGGTACATATGGTAACCTATACGCCATAAAGCAGGAATAGAATTAATTATTTACAATGCAGTTTGATTTCACAATGTCCTTGTCAAAAATAATTTCTCAATATATCCAGAGTCACACTGAAATGATTAGCATATAATTATGTACAGAGCAGTGAAAGGGTTAAAATATTTCGGAGCTACATGCAACAATTGCGGATTCCTTTGAAATCCTTTATCTTCTGTTCTTGGGCAATTTTGTGTGTTTTCACACACACATAGTATGTGCTATGGTGCGATTAAATGTCTATCTCAGCAAAAGAATTTACTTCTCTCTTAAACTTCACAATGCAAAAAAAAAAAAAAACACCCATGCTTCTTCACAATCGGATACAATACAGCACTACATGCATGAAAGTTCATAACAAGACCACAAACATTGCAACAAATGGTGACATCCAGATGTACCAATCATGAAAACTACGTATGGTGGCTTCTAGCGGCATTTTTTGGAACTTCCTGAAGCTTTGCCTCTAAATCTAAGCTGCAGGCTTATTTTTAGACCTCAAAAACTGGAAAAATGTGCAGCTTGCATTTGGGTAAATACGGTAACTTGGGGGTCGTCTTACAGGCCAGATATATGCTTAAACTATAAAATTTTAATGAAAATTTATAACTTGTTTTATCTGAAGGTCATCTGTTCTGCAGAAATATACAGTAAATATAAAATTACTTAATGAGTTGACATCATCGAGAAAAGGGAGTTCCAGTAGTGCTTCCAAGATGGGAAAAAATGTGCAACAAATTATTATACCAAATAATTAACTTGTGAAACCTGTGAAGATACAGGTTAAATGCACAGAAAAAGTAAACTTGCTTTCTTAGGTATTTTAACAATTATGTTCTTTTAAAATTTATTAGAATTTTCATAGTTATGCAAATTTCATTCATCAGCTAACAAATATCCATCTTTTGTTATCTCCATTGAATGTAGCTGCCAACATGAATCAAATATAGTTTGTAAGGAGCACAGGAAGCACGTTCAGCCTCCCAAAGCCCAACATAGACATCCACAAGAGATGACGGTGAAGATGGATATAGTTGAGCTTCCTTCGTGCAGGGCTTGCACTAGGGATATGGTTATTGCTTGAACCCGGCATGGGCCAACAATCACTTTGTAATGGAGCATATTTTTATAATGTCAATGTTCACAGTGGATCGACACAAAATACTCGGGCTCCAAAATCTAACAACTTTAATTGGCTACAGCTCATTTGGAGCCCCAATTCATCATGATATAGAAAGAATTACATTCACCTCAAAATTTGTCAACTACACAATTAATTTTATTCATATTTTCCTTGGGATGTCAGAGCTGCACCAACTATCAGTTACTGACTGGTATATTTTGTCACAATAACAATTATTTCCTACATCAGTAACTTCGGGTAGCTATCTCCATCTCTTACATTCTATATCTGTCTGGAGACATCAAACCCAATGGGAAAGAAAATGCCAAGACCGCCAACTGTGAAAATAATGCTTGCACAGTTCCTTTGAGAAATTAAATTTGTAGAGAAAACACACCAATGGTATACTGGTATTTCTGTGAGCAAACAGCTATGAAGCCACATCCTTCAATTATGTTGTAGGACATTTATGAAAACCAGGACGATTACTATTTGAATGAAATCCATAAAGGCCAGTAGCCAAAGCAAAGCAGTGAGTGTGACTGTATCCTTTGAATATTTTATTCTAATATACAAGGTAGAATAAATTCTTACCTGTAAAATATCTCCATGTTTGAAGGCAAGGCCAATTTCTTTGCATGGAAGAAGAGAATCTTCATCTGGCGAGTAGTTGAATAATGCTCTCATGTAACACTGGAACAATTATAAAATAAAATCAGCACATCATAGCTCAGTAAGTTTTATCACCTGAAACTGTGTTGCAAAAATAAAAGGCTGTATCCACTGTAAGCAAGAATTGTAACAATGTAACAGGCATGCAAATGATTCTCAAACTATTATTCCTTCCAGAAGTGATAGATTTTGTAAAGTTAATATAGCTAGCTACAAGAACAAGATAAAATTAAACCTTCAACCAGGTAGGTTCAAAACATTGCCAAAATTTAGGATTTTGTACAATTTTCTTTGTGTTCTTATAGCAACTTGTCAGATACAAACTTTTGTAAATTTTTGAATTTCAACTTCAATGTTTGTGGCTATTTATCTAATTTCTATAATACTATCTGCAATCACCTAGTAATGTTCCACTAATACAATTTCAGGTGTATGTGCAAGTGTGCTCACTTTAATGTGCAAAACCACACTTACAAAACTATTTTAATAAGCATGCTGTTTTAATCTGGTTCAACGGTCGATACAGATACTAAACTCAAAATACTGCTACAAATTTACATATTACACTGTTTAAATTTTTATTTTTTACAGCTGTGTATATTTAAATATGTTGAACATGAATATCAAGGTTAAAAGCATCTTCTAGCTCAGGCTTACAAGTAATAAGTAGTTAACATTTCAGTCACATTTAAGGGACTACGTAAGAGTCTTTCACACAACTAAGTAAGGGGACATTTCCAATACAATTTGGGCTAACATTTGTATTACAGTCAGGGTGAGTGTTGGCAGCATTTCTCTAGTGCTCATAGGTTGGCAGCACTTCTGTAGCACTCATAGTTTGGAAACACATAAAATTTTATAGAACCAATGGCACGCCAGCCACTTTGTAACCAATGAGAGGTGACAATTGATGAATCTTATGAATACCACCATATTTGAAGAGAATGTCTGGTTTGTTATATTTCTATGTCACTTTGGCAGGCAATTTAATTACATCATTGGTCTTGAAAGAGGTTATACTGACCAGAGACATTATTGAATAGTGTATTTCCCATGGTTTAATAGCAGAGATGTTTTGTTACAAATGTATCATTACTTCTACCTATGCAATCTGATATAACAAATTCCATTGAAATAACGAAAATAATGAACTCACTCAAAAGTAAAAGCTTGTGTGATATTTTGTTTCCAATGGATAAGTAGCATTCTCAGCCACATATGTAATAACTCTGTGAAGCAGGGTATTTTCCAATATATAATAAAATATGCTGTTGTTAAACCACTACATTAAAAAAAAAGAGATATATCCAATTTCAACAACTACTGCCCAATCTCATTTTTGATAGCTTTATCCAAAGTTCTTGAGAAAGCAATATATTCAAGAATACCTTCCCATATTTGTAAAAATAAGGTACTAACAAAATGTCAGTTTGGTTTTCAGTGAGGCTTTTCCATGGAAAAACATAAATTACCTGAGTAAATGAACATCACCTGTTGGGATTTTTTGTTATCTCTCAAAGGTTTTCTTTGGGCAAATCATGAAATTCGTCTAGATAAGCTTAATCATTGTGGTGTTATTGGGTCAGTGCTCAAATGGTTTAATTCATACTTAACTGGAAGAGTACAGAAAGTTGCAATAAGTGATTCAGGTAAACTGCAATAATCAGCGGTTTCCTCAAACTGAGAACCTACCGAGAATGAGGGCGCACAGGGTTTGGCCTTGGGTCCTTTGCTGATCTTGCGGTATATTAATGATCTGTCATTCTATATTCATGATAATGCAATGCTAGTTCTTTTTGCTGATGATACAAATGTAGTAATCACACCTGGCAAACAAGAATTAACTGATGAAATTGTAAACAATATCTTTCAGAAAATTAAGTAGTCTCTGCAAACGGGCTCTTATTAAATTTTGATAAAACACTGCATTTACAGTTCCATACAGTAAATTGTTAATAAATATATATACCGAGCGGGATGGCGCAGTGGTAACTCAATGGACTCGCATTTGGTAGGACGGTGGTTCAAATCCACCTCCAGCCATCCAGATTTAGGTTTTCCATGATTTCTCTAAACCATTCCAGGAAAATGCCGGGATGGTTCCTTTCAAAGGGCACAGCCGATTTCCTTCCTCATCCTTACCCAAAACTCCGAGCATAAGCTCCATCTCTAATAAAGATGCTGTTGGCGGGACGTTAAACCTTAAGCTTCCTTCCTTTAATAAATATAGTGTGTGAACAGAAGTTGCAGCTAAGGTAAAACATTCAGAGTTTGTGTGCATTGATGAAACATTGAATTGGAAGCAACTCATTGAAAATGTACTGAAATGTTCGAGTGCAGCAACTTATGCTGTAAGGGTTATTGCAAATTTTGGTGACAAACAGCTCAGTAAATCAGCTTACTATGCCTATTTTCATTCATTGCTTTCATATGACATATTTTTAGGCAATTCAACACTGAAAGTATTCATTGCATAAAACCATGTAATTATTCTAATTTCTGGAGCCCACCTAAGATCATCCTGCAGACACTTAAAATATAGGATTCTTCACAATATGTATGTACACTTATGGAATTTATTTATTATTAATACGCCAAACCAAATCAAAAGTAATAGCAGTATGCATAGCTACAACACTAGGAGAAAGGATGATCTACGATATTCATGGTTAAATCTCACTATGGCACAGAAAGGAGTGAATTATGCTGCCATAAAAGTCATAGGTCACTTATCAAATAACATCAAATGTCTGACAGAAAGCCAACAACCGTTTAAAAATAAACTGAAAGAATTTCTTAATGACAACTCCTACTCAGTAAATGAATTTTTAGATAGAAATTAGTAATTTAAAAAACTGTATGTCATGTAATGTTATCTTTTACTAAACTGATACCATTACGAAATCGCATATTCTTGGTCTATGGAACAAGTATTCACCTATTTTAATCTAACTACTTTTTAAAATACAAATTGATCAATTTACTTTCACACATCTACCTATGAATCCTCATGACTGAATTAAAAAATATAAATTGCTTGAAATCTAATAATGGAAAGTCCAGTTTGCTTGAAACATTGTTAATTTGCAGTGCAAACTGCTGCATGATGAACATTAAATATTTCATTATATTTTTCTTAGTAGCACAGCTATCTCACTTGGCGCAAATAAACAAGTAACTGACTCGTGCTTCTTTGTCCCAGCAAGCAACACGACTGTTGCCAACATTCCTGCATCATGACACATCAGTATAGTATGCTCCCGACTGTGATGCTGACTTTTACCTACAATTTGGCAACAGACCTTTCCACTAAGACTCATGTGAACAACACCCAGTAGTGTGAGCAGTGTCCAATGTAGAAACCAGATGTGATTTTAATTGTTGTTTGTTACAGATGCACTGTTGCACGAGTTCCCTAATAACTGGAATGAGTGTCATGCCAGTTGGTAGTGAATGTAATTGTGTTACACTCCATGTGTATGTTTTCACAAAAAAGGCCCCACATCCTAAGTAACAAATCTTATAACTTTTGTATCTTTTGTGCAGGTGTTATTTATTGGTGTAAAAAGGTATTATTGGCTAAACAAGTGAAACAACTAAAATCCTTTTTCTTCAGTTGTTAATTTGAAGGCCAAGACAAAGCATGGGTTCCACGTATGTGTTGCACATTTAGGTGCATGATAAAAGTCTAAAGTTTGGCGTGTCTACTGTTTGATGGGAACACCAAATTATGCATTAAAATGTTTTGTATGGTACCTTCTTTGAGTAAAGGAGGGCTATTCATTACCCTGACCTTTTGTCATCCACCCTATGGCTCATGGCAAAGGATTTCCAGTTTCTGTTCCCTCGCATGCACCACCATCAAGATGTGTCAGCAATGATGATGAATCAACAGCTCATAAAGCTGAAAAAGTGCAGGTATTTTCTAATGACACTGGTCCTTAACTATACACAAATATTGTTATATGAAGACCTACACAAAATCACACAGTGTGAGATTAGTGGTCTGATTAAGAATTTTGATCTTTCATAGTGTTGAGCCCTACTCTTGGTTTCACGCCTGCAGTAGTAAGATTTCCTCACTGAAGCAGAGCACTTGTTTTGGATGACAAACTTGAATAAATGTCATCTTAGTATTAAAGTGACATTGCATTCTGCTGTGAAACTGACAGTTTTTTTAAGTATTGGTACACAGTAGTGATGAAAGACCATCCATTGCTGTCACATGTGCTTCCTTAGCTAAAGACAGATATATCATGTTGAAATCCACTGTAAACTTTATGAATTACAATTTGTATGAGTAGCTGGTAAGTGGCTATTGCAGAGTCATTTTGATGTTGTTGGGTTAATTACAGCAGTAATAATGCAGTCCGAACTGAATTGTAACCCTGAGCTAGGAGAAAATTTTAACTATAGTATTTGTCTTTAGTGTATTTGTAATATCTATCTACGGTTGGTGCTCTTGATCCTATTGTAAATTGCCGATTCCAGCATGAAATGTATTGGCAACCTACCCTGAAATTGTGATAAAAATTTCAATGCAGAACAAAGGAAGGTAATGCTGAAAACTGCTCACTGCCTATTAATCAGAAATATGCAGTTTTATCAGAAATGCAGTTATGGGTATGTTTTTGTTCAGACTAAAATGCAGCAAAAACTAATGGCTACGGTTGGTATAGTTAATGTGTGCCAATAATATGCTACCTGCTTTATTTAATATTGAATAAGAGAGAGAATTATTTCCAAAAGGAAATTCATTTGAGAGATCTATAAAATTATCAGACAGAATGGCTACCCATTACTACCTTCAGGAGGTGGAATCCTAAGTACTACTGACGTACATTCAAACAAGTACAAGGAAGTGTACTACATATCAGAGCACTACCATGGCTCCTTCCTTGAGGAGAGAAGTAGTATAGGCTATGGAAAATGGATGGGAATGATCCTCCACTCAAGACTCCAGTAAGAAGAAAGTCAACTGTTGGAGGACAAAAGGAATTTCAAATCCCAAGACACTTACTTGTGCTTTTATACATAGTTGTCAACAGTATTAAGAATTCCAATTCAGAATGTATACAATGGGCCACCATTCTATCTCATAAAATTACAGATTACAGTCGTCAGTGCTGGTCATAAGTGCATGTTATAAGCAAAATTTAGCTTCTACCATTGTGGTTAAAAGTTTTAGAACATGAAGTAAATTTCACTCTTTTACCAGACAAATCAAGAAAACAATATTAATGAAACTTGTTTTTATTGTTTTAACATGCTGTTGTAAGCTCTCATGTATTAATTACCTGTGTTATAGTTTACAAAGGATGAAGGGAGATATATGGGAGGGGGAAGGGAGAGAGAGGGGTGGAAGAGAGAGGGTGAAAGAGAGAGCGGCGAGTGGGGAAGAGAAAAACTGAGAGAGGGTGCATTTGTGTTGTTGTATCAAAGCAGGTGCAGGACAGTGCTTTTCAGTACATTAAGCACAAAGCAACACTGTATTAACAGCTAGCATTACGTTAGAATACATACATTTACATGAAATGCTCATGCTTATTACCTTTGTACAGGAATACCTGTAACATCGTAACTACTGCCACCAATTCCAAAATATGTAAATGAGGCTATTGAGACTTATTGTCACAGTGTTTAAATGACAGTGCCATCACCATTTGAGCACAGCTACATGGGTTAGTCCACCATGTTGAAAATTAACAGCCAATATGTAAAACTTTGACAGGTACAGCAATGGTAAGACATGTATACGTTTCAAATGGTAGATAAGATCAGAGAAAAGTAAAACATTAAAGAACAAAAATTAAAAATAATACTTGTATTCTGTATAAAAAAACAGATTAGGCATTGAAGCTAAAAATAAAGTTAGGAGTGGAAGGTAATACTGTATGGGCAAAATAACCAAGATAAGCAGAAAGTACATATTTAAGGGATATTAGAAATCATTTCCAATAATAAGTTTTCCTTACATTAGTGATTTTGTGAGACCTTCTCCCCCTTTATGATTATAGATAGTAAAGTTAATAGAAGTAGAAGACAATTTGTTCCGATTTATGAATATCTGAAGTTATAAACTGGTCATCACCTGAAAAAATTCAGAAAGATCTCTAAGCTACCAAAGTTGGATGCATTCCTATAGCCTTCCCTTTTTAATATCTATGTTAATCCATTAATACAATCCCATTAAAACCTTAATTCATGGGTGTCATTATGTAAGGATAAAATACAATATAACATATAGCTTACATACTGTAAGTTTAAAATCTACAATATATTAACTATGTGTTTGGGCACAATCAAATAACACCATATAACTTGATAAGAATTGGACAATACATAATCAATTCACTCCCACAGACAACAGATAACTAGAGAACAAAAGAAGATATGAGATATATATGAGAAACGCACCAGTTTTTACAATTATTTAAGACTTAACGATGATGTGTCTCATTTCAACTGTCTAACCAAATCTGTGAGACATTTCCAACTCATCATGTATATAAGATCTGTTTTCCCCCTGTCAATCTTGGTTTACCTGCTACACTTATTCTGCCTTCTGTCCTTCCCTTGTTATTGTCTTTCTGTTTACTTTTGGCACCTCACTTGACACACTGCGGCACTCGGCCTGCACGAATGGCAACTAGCCACACAAACCAAGGTTGTGGGTTGCCAACCAATCAAACAACCAGGCAACATGTCAAAGGAAAATGCCAGGTGGCATCAGCAGCACCGACACAGGGCACGCTCAGAGGGAACTACTTTCCTGCCACCACACACAAGAGCAGGAAGTAGTTCCTACGGTATCTTGGAGCCCACGGATAATTGAGCCCTGACATGGCCGAGCAAGGGCAGTCAGAAGCAGGACTTTGCTCTTCCACGCTGCCTCACTGCTAACCGGCCACACCACTCCCAGACACCGCCTCACCTCAGCAGCCTCGTCAATGTACCCGGCAGTGGAAGGGCTCGTGCCTGGTGCCCGAACTCTTGGATGACTGTCCGATTGTGTTTTCTTGCCAAAGTAGGCAGACCTGCGTTTCATTTTTTCTTTTCTTTTTTTCTCTCCAATTAACTGTGGGAACAGTACTTGGTCTGTTTCTGCATGCATGGTGGAATTTTCTTTGTAGTTACTGTTTAATGTTTGATTTGCAGATTCTTCTTCACTGGTGGTACGAATGGCTGGTTGGCCAACCTCTATGGACTTGAGACGATCCAGTCATTCGAAATCTGGTCACTACATGATGTATTTGAGTATATGAACACCTTGAACAAACACTCTGCGAATCCAAGCAGAGGTCAAATACATCACAATAAATGTTCCACAGGGTTTCAGCATATCTCCTCATCAGTGTTAAGATATTCATAGTCGTGTTGGTATAGCCAATATTGAATACTGATTTTCACTACCCACAATCGAATTTTTTGAATTTACTAGCAGAGAATTGTGCATCATGTATTATGCCAGGGTTATAAATGACTGACTGAATATTCAGCTTAAAGTTTTTCATGTAGGATTTTCAAGACAGCTATTCATCAGACATAAAAAGCACATTCATTTTGTTATTTGTGTAGCAGGAATTATCTGCAACCAAAGTCTAGACTCATATGTTGTTTTCTTCAGTAGTAGCCACTACTGTATAACCCGCAAACTATCATGTTCAAGAGAGTGGCTCTCATGCTTGAACTTGTGACGAACTATTGCATTAAAATGAATGGATTTGTGAACCACAAGGCATGCAGAACAAGCTAAACGTGAAAACAATTGAGGTGAACTAATTCACTGCTACCACCGTGATAGGAGTGTATCAGCAACACAGTGCCTTCACGCAATTACAGACTCCACATCACTGCCAGTTATGGTTCACCATTATCAAAGATGACTTTAACAGAAAAAATACAATCTAAAGTCTACAATGCAATGAGCCAGGCCCTTTGTGATCAGGGACGGTGGCCATGTGTGTGTCAGTTTTGCTTGTGTGTATTTATTTTCTCTTACAGAAGCAGGGATTTTTAGTCAAACATTTCTTCAAAAATTACTGAATGGGGACAAATTACAGTGATGAATTGTTGTAACTACTTATTTGCAAAAGCGAATTTCACACAGCCTCACTCTATAAGGTATGGGTATACTACCAAATAGTGATATACAAAAATTTGTGTCCGGCTGGAATTAGAACTTGGGTTTCCAGCTTTTCATATGCCACACTGCTTGTGCATATGAGTCACTTACGTTCATCCCTTGGCACTCTCAGCTTAAACTGTATTCCAGAGAGAATGAAAACACAAATTTTCATGTGTCACTATTTGGTAGTACACCCATACCTTATATGGTGAAGCTGTGAGAAAATCGGTACAATGAATAAATATTGATAAAATATGTAATCAATGTAATTTGTCACCATATAGTAATTTCACATATGCCTAAACTAGGCAATGAGGTTAACAGTACGGGGTTAATGCCTCATTGTTTTTATTCTCCTTGGTGCAAAGCTACAGTACAAGCTGTGAGTAACAACGTATGAATGTAGATGATTTATATGTACACTCAGTATGGCAGAAATTTGGGTCAGTAATGAGTTGTGTTCGGGTAACCTAATGGTACGGTGACTGCTCGTGAAAAGCGGGAAACCTGGGTCCGAATCCCGGCCCAGCGCATATTTTTGTTGTCACTGTTTGGTAGTAGACACACACCTTATATAATGAAATTGTAAGAAATGTTAATAATGGAGGATAGGTAACAACATACTGTAAAGAGGCTCAGTGAATGTTGACAGGCACAAACATAGATAATCACATACACACAACTTAAAATTTTAGGCATTTACAGTGACAAGGATGGATCTGGAAGGTAAAGGGGTGGGGATGGTGGAGAGTCTGAATACAGCACTCAGGATTTCATTGGATGTTTCACTACCCGAGTCATCTAGATCCTCCCCTCCACAACCAGCTCTCCTGAACTGTGCAGATGTGTACACATTCCATGGTGCCGCAACCATCATGGCCTCAACCTAACTTCCCACTTCCCATCCCTACTCCCTATGTCTAACATCTCCCCCTCCCCCCTCTTCTTTCCCACTCATTATCCTGCATCTCTCCAATTCATGTCTTCCTTGCAACTTTGTGTTGCCCCTTACACTATCCAACTTTGTGTTGCCCCTTACACTATCCCATTAATTAATTACTTTTTATTTTTATTTGTTTTATTTTTATTTGTTTTATTTTTCCCTATTTTTTCCTGGTTTATTATTTTGTTCCTATCCTCTTCCTGTTTTTCCTATTTTTATTTTTCTTTATTTTATCATTTCAAATCCCCCCCGTGACCCCCCCCCCCCTCCCCACTCCCTCACTAAACTTCTCCCACTTTGCTTTCGTCTTTACCCACCCAGTCCCTTCACTGTATTCATTGCCACAATTCAAATTCCTGCCTTCAATCCATCATGCACGGCGGAACTTTCCATCCCCACCTTTATCCAGCATCCTTCCCCATCCACTCCCCACCAATCTCTCAATCTAAGATACTTGTGGCACTGGGGTTGCCGGACATGGCAGTTGTGTGTGTATAGTTGTCAGAGTTATTGCGTGAATGTACGTGTTTATTGTTCTGACGAAGGCCATGGCCAAAATTTTAAGTTGTGTGTATGTAATTATCTATTTTCGTGCCTGTCAGCAACTCAGCAAGTCTCTTTACGGCAAGTTGTTACCTATCCTCCATTACTGAAACTATAAGAAAATCACTATTGCGAGTAAATAATGATAAAATATGTTTCAGTGTAGAATTAGTAAAACATGAGCAAGTGTTGAGTATATAGTATGTAGTCTAGTTAATTGGGCAAGGAATTTTGTGCCTGAACTGTATAATTAATGATATTTCAAAAACCTCATTTGTGGGGAGGGGGGGGGGGTCATAATTTTTTGAACAATTTCCATCACCTTGAAAATAAACTAAGAAAGAAAATATGCAGTAACAATGGAAAGTCCAGCTTGGAATGTCAATAATAGAGGATAGGTAGCAACTCACTGTAAAGACAGTCAAAGAGCTGCAGACAGGGCCACAGAAAAAACAATCACATTCACAAAACTTACATTTCTCCTCATAAGCATCATCAGAAAGGAGCATACTTGCATTTACACAATCACTGAGGCATAAATCACACATACAAGACTGCAATATACAAGCACTCAACCAGACTAGGGGATAGTGGAAGGAAGGGGGGAGGCTGCAAGGCAAAGGTGGGGATAGAATGTTCTGCACTGGCAGAGTGTGGGGGTAATGATAGGTGGGAATGAGAGTCCTAGCTTGGAGCACTATTAAGATAGGGGTGGCACAGGTACAAACAATAGGTTTGAGACTATAAGTTTCCTTAGGTTGGGACCAGGACGGTTGCAAGACTGCGTGATTTGTTGTGTGAACAATTCCCTCTGTGCAGTGCAGAAGAGCTGTAGTGGTGTGTATCTGCAGTTGTATAATGGCCTAAAGGAGGATCCACCCTACAATCTAACAGCATCCATTCATTCTGATCAACAGCTCTTAATAATCACACTGATGTAAACAGCTGTGTAATGAAGGGAGCAAAATTGGTAACTAACATGGCTGCTTTCACAGATGGCCTGGTCTCTGATGTGACAGGACAGGAATACAAAGGGCCGGGTGGCCAAATTGGGCAAATCTTGCATTGTGTAAGGAAAGTTTCATCCCAAAGAACAGCAGCACACTGATAAATAACTTTTTATATATACTGCGTAAGTTTAAGAACATAAATTCTCATCCTGTTGAGAATGGTCTTTTAGACCATGGTGCACAGCTAGTGACAGTATATGACATAGCTCCATGCACTAAATCAAATCAGACTTTCAAAGTAGGGCATTCAATTAACAATATACATATTGCTAACTTTAGGGAACACCTACAACAGCTTGAATGAGATGAGTTGTATAAGGAACCCAATGCAGACTTATAACTTATTTCATGATACATTTTTAAGGGTATTTGAACATTGTTTTTCCAAGAAAATAGTTAAAGATAATTATAAGAAAACATGTAAAAACCATGGCTAATTAAAGGAATAAGAATATCTTGAAACCGTAAAAGGGAACTATATCTAGCAAAGTACTGACCCAGAAATTGTTCAGTATTATAAAAACGATTGTGCAATACTAAGAAAAGTTATTAAAAAGTCTAGAATCATGTGTTTCATGTCTGAGTTCAGTACCTCTAATAATAGAATTAAAACAATTTGGAATATTACTGAAAGGGAAACAGGGCAACCAAGAGCACAGGAAGACTTTATAACCATACAACTAAATGAAAAGTGTAATAAAAAAGTCAGAAATTGAAAATATTTCAATAATCATTTTCTAAATGTTGTTGAGAAAATAGGATCTAGATGTTCCTACTACTAGAAGGGGTCTTACCTATAAAGTTTGATACAATTATATATTTTTGACGAGTTACGGTGTTCAATGAATGAAATAAATCACAATTTGCGATCGGTTATGGCTTCACTGTACTAGGTTTAGATGGAATAACAAACTGTGGCAAATGAAAATCTGTGCCTGGCCGGGATTCAATTGATACAATTGTAATTCCACCAACCTCTTCCTTTGAAATCAGTAAAATAATAAACTCACTGAAAAGTTAAAGCTTTTATGGTATTGGTGGCATTTCCAGCAGGGTACTTAAAACTTGTTCCCCACAGATAAGTAGGATTCTCAGCCACATATGTAATAGCTCTCTGAAGCAGGGTGTTTGTTTTCCCTGATAGACTGAAATATGTCATTGTTAAACCATTGTATAAAAAAGGGGATCCATTAGATGTCAACAACTACTGCCCAATCACTCTTCTGACAGCTTTATCGAAAATTTTTGAGAAAGTAATTTATTCAAGAGCAGCATCCCATATTTGTAAAAACAAAGTACTAATCAAATGTCCATTGGTTTTCAGAAAGGCTTTTCTACAGAAAATGCTATATTTGCCTTCACTGCTCTGAATAACTGGCCATTACCCATTGTTATTTTTTATTTTACACTCTCAAAGGCCTTTGATTGTGCAATTCATTGAATTATTTTAGATAAGCTTAATCATTACGGTTTGAATGGGGCAGTGCACAAATAGTTTAATTCATACTTAACTGGAAGAATACAGAAAGTTGAAATAAGTGGTTCGTGAAATGTCAAAACATCAGCTGATTCCTCATGGGGGTGCTATCAAGAATGGGTCCCATGGGGTTCGGTCTTAGGTCCTTTACTGTTCCTGATATACATTAATGACTTGCCATTCTACATTGATAAAGATGCAAAGTTAGTTACTTTTGCTGATGATACAAGGGAAAAATAGTAATTTGTTAAGATGTAGTTGGTAAGGGTTATGAGAAATGAGGCACTGGACTTGGAGGTGAAGGACATTGGGAGAGATGGTAACAGAGCAGAAAGACCATGGATATGAGGGATATTGATCTGTAGGAAAGTGGCATCAGTAGTGCTAAGGATCCAGTAGGTAAAGGGATGTTTGGTATAGTTGATGTAACAGGCTGGATTTCACGCAGCTGATGAAGGTGTTTGTTAATAAGGACTGAAATTATATTCAACATTTATATTATTACTAATAAGAAAAGTTAATTTTTCTGAGAGATCACAGTAACCTCCTTGAAACTCATTTATGAAATGACAGAATACAGTATATCCATAATACAGTGTGTTTCAAAATGATGCATCTAATTTCAAGAAACTTTGTTTCTGACATCATGAATGAAGACAAAAACTTGAGTAAATATTAAGTTATGTACTGAAACTAATACTTTTATTTTAACACCAGTTGTAAGTTTCCCATTAATGGAATTACTGTTCAAGTCTACTTGCTGCAGTTTGATTGTTCACTCATAATCAATACCATCAAATGTATTTTTTATTCTCTGTTTCATTAGGTGCAATTCAGGTGACTGTCAAGATTTTCCGAGATGGATAATTATAGGAACATGTACCTAAGTGTAATGTGTTCAAATGTTTGTTAAGCTTATGGGACTTAACTGCAGGGTCATCAGTCCCTAAGTGTAATGGAAATGATTTCTTCACAGTTGTGATAAAATGTCAAAAATTTTATCTTTTCAACAGGATGGAACACCACTACACTGACTTTTAGGTATAAGAACTCATCACCAGTGAGTTGCCTAAATGATGTATCAGCTGTAAAAGATGTACTGATCTTGAATGGCACCAGAGACCTCCATGGTCTCTTGGTCTCAATTGTGTTTGACTTTTTTAGTTATAGTTTCCCCCCCCCCCCCCCCCCCCCCCAATAGGGCTTGGGGACAGTGGTTTGTTGGCTACTTGAAGAGTTAATCAACTGAACAGCAAGTTCATCAACCCCTAAATTAAGAGAAACGTCACGTGGAATTAGTGTTATCAGACAGAAAGTCGCACACATTATGAAAGAATGCACTTGTAGTAATAGAATAACTTTTACAAATACATTACTATACAAGCAATTTGTGTACTCCCTTGCAACACTACCTTCTTTGAACTATGCTTATGGTAATTCTCTCAAACATATCCCACTATCTCCCTGATCATAACCTCTGCTCACCCGTTTTCCACTGCCTCACCACCCACATAGGAAATTTTCTATCATATACAAGAAAAATCTCTAAGATTGTATATAATTTTGTAAAGGTGTTTAAGAAAAGTTTTTATGTTCTACCTATTTACTGAATTTTCTTCCTATTCACTGACTTTCTATTTCTTAGGAAAAGAGAGCAGGATTTCTTTTTTTGCTCTCATAAATTTCAAGTCATAAATGTTAATTGTAAAATATTAGAAATTCACTATCATCTATTCTGCTATGGAAATTTTTTCCATCAATGAAAATAGCTATAGCTTAATTTCTTTATGCTCTTGTTACCAAACTGGTCAATGAGGAAGAATTGACAAAGAACAATAGTTAAGTAGAAAAGAGACATCTTTAAAAAAGGGCACAAGCTTACAGGAATTAGTCGAGTTTTAAGAAATAAGAACTCTGATCTTATCGTGTCACTTGAACACTGTGAAAATACTTACCACAAATGAGTATCCATCTTTTCCTGAAGTTTTCCTGAGCCTCTGTGATTTTACCTGGCCACTATTCAGATGAGGAGTATCTTCAAAACCAGGTCCTATTTTCAGAGTCACTGATTCATCAGACTGGGAAATCTGATGCTGGAGTTCTTCAGGAGTTGAGACAGGAACACCATTCACTTCTAATATCACATCTCCAACATGGAGTAGGCCTTGTCTGTCAATCATTCCGCCAGCTAATATCCTTGCAATCACCAAATTCCGTGACTCGTCCACCTGGACTGTTAGACCCTATAAGATAGAAACAATAACAATAACATGCAAATGTTATTTCTGAATAATTCCTCCAAAATATAAAGAATAGGAATCAAAACATTATGACATACTTATGTAGACTGAAGCACCAAATGGAAATTTGCACAAAGGCCCAAATTTGAACCCAGATCTTCTGCTCATCAGGCAGTTATGCTAACCACTACGCTACACCACTTAGATTTATCCTGGCTCGCTTACCCCCTCAATCCAAATTCTCTCATCTGCGTTAGTCTCAAGGAGGTTAAAATAAGGGGAGACGGCGCTACTATTCAAAGCTTAGCTGTCAATTGATGCCAGTCTGCCATCTTATGGAGCTAAGGAAATATGTTTTCAGATTAAAGCTCTCTGTGATTCTTGCCCTGTTAACTTTCATACATTTAAATGACTGTAGAGTACATATTTGATATAATACACTTTTGTGGACAAATATAGCCCAGACAGTTGAATACACACTAGTCACTACACATGTTATTGGGATAGCGTTCTGCTCACACCACTTGGAATAAACAGGACGTCATTCTTACGTCACACGCTGTATCGAAGACCACGCAAACAGCTATCGACTACTCCCTGCTACTCAATACCTCTATGTAACAGACGCTATCTTGATTTGCCGTATTTCTAAGAGTTTTGATATTATAACACACAGTAAGCCATTTCATGGAAACAACACATTACGGATGAATTACAAAAACCGTTCTCGGCTCCATTTCTTATCACTACAAGTAAATAATAATACACTAGCAGTCAAAAAATCCGGAAGTTATAGTAGATAAGTGTACTCAAACAGCTGAGTTCTGCAAGTCGTCGTAGTGTAGTGGTTAGTGTCAGAGGCCCACAATACAAAGGTTTTTGGTTCGAAACTCCTCCTGTGGAATTTTTTTTTTTAATCTCACAGTTTGTAACATAATGTAGAAGTTACATAATCGGAACACATTGTGGAACTTTCTTATTGATATAACGGTAGTATCGTAAGCAATACATGATGTTTCCTGTAACAGAGCGCTGTCTCAGGAATTAGTGACATCGATTTGGTGACTTTGGTCTGATTAGAAACCGGAGAATGCAATTCCTGGAAGTGATACGGCCAGTAATGGCATTTCTGTTGAGAATGGACTTCGTGGAAATTATATGACCAGCAGTCACGTTTCTGTTTTCCTTCACACAAATATCTGACGTTTGTTCCAAATGTGTAACGATTTCTGGGGATATGGTTAGAAACAAGTCAAAGGAAAAGGTGTTATAGCCTACATTGTAATGGTAAAAAACACTTGTACGGTATACAATATCTCTCCAAATAGCAACCAAAGGAAATAAACTGCTGATAAATAAAATAAGTGATGATGCCATTTATTTTGTTCGCTTCTCAGAAATATTTCTCCGTTTATTTCTGAATATCTTGTGAATTGCGAGCCTGTTGTTAAACCGATATTCCTAGCTTATCTCAATATTTGGCTGTTTATTTTCGAAAGTGTCGCGATTTCTGAGAGTGTGGTTAGAACGATATTCCTTGCTTGTCACCAGTATTTGATATGGTAGATTACTTCTGAATAATTTACGATTAAGGAGTTTTTGGTTAGCCAAGATCCTATGAGAAATACCTTAATTTCATTTGCAAATGTATACAGCTTTCTCTCAGAACACTAACAGTGCCGTCTGCTGGTATCTCTACATCCTAATGTTCAACTCACAGTTTTAATTTTGGAGATATTTGAGACCAGAAATTTCTCCATAATCCATTAGAAATATTCATTTTAATCATAGTTTCATGTTGTCTGCACAGACTACAAAGTGGCATTACCTAATTCTCTAGACCTATACCCATTAAGGACATTACACTTTTTAACATTTCAGCTTAAACCCATTACTCACTTATTAAGGCCTAGAGAAAAGAGAAGTGTATTGTGTCTAGTTCTGTTCTTAACATACATCAGTGATATTGCAGATAATATAAGAGACGCTGCTAATAGCAACATCATACTAAAGGATAAACTTCTAGAATTCTTATCAGAAAAAGAAACTCTCCAATGTATTTTGAATATTGACATGCATTTCTACATTTTGTGCTTAGTTTAATTTTATTAATAAGTCCTGTAGTTTTTTAGAAACATGATGGTGAAGAAAGAAAAATAAAATGGAAACGGCTCACAATCACTATATCAAGATAAAGTTACGAAACTTCGGATGATACCAGTGTTTGTTTATAACCTATGTCTTGAGAAGGAGGGGTTTTTATGCTACCGTTAAATAAGGCAATACCCAAGCATGTCACTTTTGCAGCAGACTGCAATCGAATCAACAATGACATTTATGATGATATGATAACTATTGGAATAAACCAATTCACATTACACTAGCATATTACGTTTGCACCAAGTTATGTGGCCGCAAGTCGATAGCTCTTCGTGCGATCTTCGATACAGCGTGTGATGTAAAAATGATGCTACGTTTGTTCCAAGTGGTGTTAGCAGAACGCATATTGGCTCCATAATATGGCGATGGTGGCTTCACTTTATGACGTGTAGGGCACCTTCCCCTATTCTAACCTCCTTGGTTAGTCTATATGAAGCATTCCCCAAAAATCTAACAATATTGCAAACACTCTGACAATGTATTGGAATAGCAACACCTGCATGTAATATAATGGGGATCCTGTCTGAAACCAAACATGGGTGTCTCTATTCAAATTAAACTATATGTTTCAGTCGGCATAAATAATTCATAGATGTTTGAGATGAAAAAGTCTCAGACTAATGTAGTTTAAAGCAAAATATTAAGATCCCTGACAATGGCAAATCAGAATGCCACCTAGTGGCATCTTGAACACGTTTTGCTGTAAGGAAAGTATTATAAATGGAACACAGATAAAAGAAAACTTATTCTAGTGAGAAATGCTGCAAGTGATGAAATTCACTGACATAAGGTTCT
Source organism: Locusta migratoria (assembly GCA_026315105.1). NCBI lineage: Eukaryota > Metazoa > Arthropoda > Insecta > Orthoptera > Acrididae > Locusta > Locusta migratoria. Next base: position 434,200,593 of record CM048745.1, read on the forward strand.
TTGACAAAGGGTAAGAGTATTATGACACGGTGTCTAGAAAAATTACATCTGTGGAATCAAGATGATTGCCTGTTTGTGTGTTACTGTGGTGAGCATCAACGAAAGTTGTGAAAGGATGGTGAAATCACAAGTGGTCAACAAGATGATGGACACCCATGTCTCATCACATCACAGACGTCGAAGCTATGCCCACCATGTAAAGTGAAGTGGGTCACAATCTGTGTCAGATATGACAACAATTTAAGTCCAACAGTGACGCCATCATGAGTGTTTTGGAGTAACCTGTTCATAACACACCTCAGGCATAGGTGATATAAATAAACAAATTCAGTTTTCCAAGACCTATGTTGTCTTATTATATCAAAGATATTGACTAGAAAGAGCAGAGTTGAATTAAAATTTGTCTCGCAAACAGAATTCAAACCTGGGACCTCCAGCTTACTAGGCTAATGCTTTATCCACTGAGGCATCGTGCTTGTTGTTGTTGTTGTTGTTTTGGGGTTTTGAGGGGACTAAACTACACGGTTATCAGTCCTGAGGTATCGAGCCTTATGGATAATGCAACTATGTGGATGTGAGATGTGCTCTGAAGACTGATTGAGTAGTTGCTTTATCCATAAGGTTGTGATAGCTGAATGCGTAAAGCATTTGCCTAGTAAGTAGGAGACCCCAGATTCAAATCCTAGCTGCAGCACAAATTTTTATTTAATGCCTCTCTTTCTAGTCAATATCTTTAACCAAATTTGGTAGAAATACTCTTTACATTCAGGAAACAATTACTATTGGAGTAAAATGTATGACACAGTTCAGAGTATATGATGTCATAAACAAAAACCTACTACATCATGTGATTCGTGAATAAGGATACTTTGTTCCTCTGCTATTTGACAATGACAGCACTTAGCAACTTGCATCAACCTTTATACATAATTCAAACCTCAATGGATCTTTTTTGTCAAATACTACTAATTGCATTCAGTATACACACACATACTCTGAAGAAGCCTTTGAAATTATATCACAGTACGACACATAGATCAGCAGATATAACATAATAAACAATTAAATCTAAGGAAAAGTGTCTTACCATGCTTGATTTTGAATTAATGATATGCACTGTGAAGCGTTCTATGTGGGAATGACCTGCAACAAACTGTACATTCACATGAATGGACACTGGCAGACAATGTTTGTTGGTAATGAGAATCAACCTGTTGCTAATCATGCCTTGGTGCATGGCCAGCATATCTTGGCAGTGTTACACCGTCTGGTTATCTGGATACTTCCCACAGACACCAACCTTTCAGAACTCCAGAGATGGGAACTTGCCCTTCAGCATATTCTCTTTTCCCGTTGCCCACCTGGTCTCAACCTCTGGTAATTTCAAATTCCCGCCCACCATTCTATAAGATCTTTGCCTCTGTTCTCTGCACAGAGCCTCTGCCTCAACTGGTATCTGTCCAACTTCTTTGCTTTCTACTAGGTGAACTTAGTATTCCACTATGATTCTGACAAATATGTGTGTATTCCACTTTAGGCAATACATTTTCTATCACTGTTTTCTAAATGGCCTTTGTATGAAAGCACAGAGCCAATATTTATTCTGTTTGCTCACAGTTTCAGGTACGATGATTCATTTAGACTTGGTTATTTGGTCCATGTACCATTCTTTGTTGTTCACTCCTTACCATTTCTTTTTGCTATGAGCTGTTATTTTTGTTTCACAGATTGTTTTGTCCTAATTAATATACTAAATTAAAATAAAATATAGCCGGCCGCGGTGGCCGAGGTGACTGAGGCACTCCAGTCACGGTCAGCACGGCCACTACGGTCGGGGGTTCGAATCCCCCCCTCGGGCATGGATATTTGTGCCGTCCTAGTTCGTAAATAGTTCATAAGTAGTTTGTAAGTTTAGGGACTGATGACCCCGTAGTTAAGTCCCATAAGTTATAATATATATATATATATATATATATATACACACACACACACACACACACACACACACACACACACACACACACACACACACACAACACAGTAGACAACCTTCATCTCTGGCTACCGAACTCCGAATAACGCTCTGCGGTGAGGAAATTGGGAAGGAGAGGGGTGTTAGGAAAGTTGCGTTGTGGTGGTGGGAATGGATACAAGACGGCCTTACAGAGCTTGTACTTATTAGATATTTTTTTTGTGGTTTTAGGCTGCACAACCTAGATTGACTTTAAAAAACAAGGTTAAAAAAGGTGCCGACAAGGATAATTTCAGAATATCACTAAAACGAGGAATAAAAAATATCAATAGAAGGAATTAAATATCCTTGTACGGGCAGCTGGTAGAGTTGTGCATTTTATACATATGAATAATTTGTCCATCATCAGCTAAAATTTCCTCCAGCAACACGCACATGATGAAAATTTGGGCAGAACGTTAAAACATGGCACACCATCATCAGGTGACTGTAGCGACACAATAGTGAGAGTAGCCTGTTAATAAGTGTCGGTGGCTGAACCGGCACTGACCAATTCTCAGCTGGGTCAAGATGACCTCCTCCTGCCAAGAGGGGCGGTTGATGAGCTTGTATTGAAAGCTGCCGAATCCAACGACAAAGGCAGATTCGACACCAACAGTGTTCTTAGATCCGTCTGTATAGATGAAAATGTTATCATCAAACTAAAAACAAAGTTTGACAAACCTTGAGCGATACACTGAATCTGGGGTACTCTCCTTTGGGAGCAAGCTGAGTTTGAGGTGGACGCGAACCTGGGCCTGAAGCCATGGTGGTCTTGGGCTCACATCCATTTGAAGGGTGTCAGGGATGGTGAAATCGAGTTGCTGAAGCAGGCGTCGAAAACGAACTCTGGGAGGCAACAGTGCAGATGCAGACACCCCATATTGGCGATCGAGAGTGTTATTGAAAAATTATGGGTAGGATTGATGTTTGGGCATCGACAGCAGCCGTCATGTGTTCCGAATGATGGTGAAATGAGTTAAAACGGCGCAAGATGGACAGCCAAGCAGATGCGTAAACAATGCGTCTGTAATCCAGCTTCGATCGGACTATGGACCGATCAAGGTGAAGAAGGACGGTTATATCAGCTCTCCATGACGTAGCACTAAGAACGCGGAGGACATTAAGGGAATGTGTACAATGGCCAGCCAGAGGAGACATGTGGAGACCAACAAAATTTCCTATCCAATGTTAGTCCTAAAAATTTCATTGTCTCCACAAATGAGAGAGTGACGGGGCCTAGTTGTAGAGATGGTAAGGAACTCTTTGTATCACCAGAAATTGATGCCGACTGTTTTCTCATTGGAGAAATGGAAGCCATTTGCAATGCTCCAAGAATAAAGACGATCAAGACAGCGCTGGAGACAGCACTCCAATAGACACGTTCTTTGAGTGCTGCAGTAGATTGTGAAATCGTCTACAAAGAGGGAACCAGAAATGTTGGGTGGGAGGCAGTCCATAATTAGGTTAATTGCTATGGTGAAAAGTACTACACTCAAAATGGAGCCCTGTGGCGCCCAATTCTCCTGGCAAAAAGGGTCTGACAAAACAGAGCCCCCATGTATCCGAAAACTTCGGTCTGTTAAGAATGCACGAATAAAGAGGGGGAGATGGCCGCAAAAGCTTCAGGTATGCATGGTGCGGAGAATCCCTGCCCTCCAACAGGTGTCATAGGCCTTCTCCAGATCAAAGAATACAGCCACCATCTGTCACCTTTTCAAAAAATTATTTATAATGAAAGTCGACAAGGTGACGAGGTGGTCAATTGCAGAGTGGTGCCGACGAAAACCTCATTGGACATTGGTAAGGAGGCATCGGGATTCAAGGAGCCAAACGAAACGAGCATTAACCATGCATTCCATCACCTTACAGACACAACTGGTAAGAGAAATGGGGCGATAACTGGAAGGAAGATGTTTGTCCTTTCCTGGTTTGGGGATGAGGACAACAATGGCTTCACGCCAACTTGTGGGAACCTGACCTTCAGTCCATATGTGATTATAGGTGCGGAGAAGGAAACATTTGCCCACAGGAGAAAGGTTCTTCAACATCTCAATATGAATGGCATCAGGCCCTTGGGCAGAGGAGCGAGACATGGCGAGAGCACGGTCTAGCTCCTGCATAGTGAAGGTGGCATTATAACTTTCACAATTTAAAGATTGGAAAGAAGTGGCCGTGCCTCCTCTACCTATTTGTGAGGGAAGAAGGCAGGATGGTAATGAGCAGAGCTTGAAACCTCTGCAAAAGAGCGGCCTAAGGCGTTGGATAAATCAACGGCGTCCACAAGGACAGCGTTTGCTACTGTCAGGCCGGAAATCAGGAAGTGGACCTTAGTGCCAGATAACTGGCGTAGGCTACCCCAGACAACCGAGGAGGGAGTGAAGTTGTTAAAATAACTAGTGAAGGCAGTCCAACAGCCTTTTTTGCTTTCTTTTATAACACAATGGCAATGCATTCGCAGTAGTTTGGGACTGATGCAATTCTCCATCGTTGGGTGGCGTTGAAAGGTGCGTAGAGCATGTTGCCGGGCTCTAATAGTGTCGCTGTATGCTGCAGTCCACCAGGGGACTGGGACACGATGTGGAGAAGAGGAAGTACGAGGTATGGAATATTTAGCAGGAGTGAGAATAACCTCTGTGAGGTACTAGACCTGACTGTCGCAGCTGAGGAAATTCTGATCGTGAAATACTGCCATGGAAGAATAAAGCCCCCAGTCGGCTTTGGAGATGTTCCAGGTGGTGGAACACTGAGATGGGGTATGATGCAGTAGGTGGATTACACATGGGAAATGGTCGCTCAAGTACGAATCAGAAAGAGCATATCACTCTAACTGAAGTGCTAGCTGAGGAGTGCGTATCGTGAGGTCTAATTGAGAATAGGTGTGCGTTGTGCCTGAAAGGAAGGTTGGTGCACTGGTGTTTAGGCAGACAAGATTGAGATGGTTGAAAAGGTCCGCTAGAAGGAAGCCTCTTTGGCAAGATGCTGGAGAACTCCATAGAATTAAACTATATATTTATTTGAATTTCGAACAATTCAATGAATACTTTTCTTTAAGATGACCCCTGAACTACAGACAGGCACATAGAATAGACAATTACATTCACATAATTTATATTTTCTGCCACAGGCTTCATCATGCTGGCCTTTCCCAGGGCTGCGAGCACCTCATTCAGATGGCATTGCAGGGCACATTTCCACTATTTCTAAAATTATGAAACAATTATGTTTTTCCTTAAAAATTAATCACTGCTGCTGAAGCCACTACTGCATCACACACACACACACACACACACACACACACACACACACACACACACATACATACACATCAGCTTTCCGCCATTAGCCTTCACCTGAAGAAGAACACACTATCATTCATACCAGCACACAGTTACATAATTGTCATCCCTGTCTGCTGCATACACACCATTCCAGTGAGTTGCAACCTATCTTCATTATATTGTAAATACTATTATTTAGTTCCCTTTCCATGTGTCACAATACAATTAGGAAAAATAGCCATAGTTACATACCAGTGGCTCCTTTGGACTTTTTCTAAGTCCAACCATACGAATTGTGTCAGCTGCCATTTCACTTGCTGGAAATTCAAAAGTTTGAGGTTGAGATTCCACTTCAGGCTTTTCAAAGCTTTTTTCAGCTACAGTATCATGAGACTCCAAAAGTGCCTGAAAGAAAACAATAAAATATTAAGATAGTGTAATATTAATAACAGTGAACAGTATCTGATACAGCCCATTTCATGTGACCCAAGTCTGTAAAGGATAGTGGATTTTTAGTTTTATACAGTAAAGTACACAAATATAAGGTTACAACATTACTATCTGTGTAAAATCATTTCACTCTACATATACAACATTGAACTTCAATTTATCTGTGTACTCATACACTTAGGAAAGTATCAATCAAATTATGACAGCTAAGTCTGCCAGAAATAAGGTAAATTACTTTTTACACAAATTCAGCTCTCACCTCATCACCATCTTAATGTCATGGAGGAACCAAAGATCCAAACTTATAAAAGAACCATAATGGTACATTTATAACTATTGCTGGCTATGATTGTTGTTACTAAATTTTCTTTAAGGTCCTTCTCATACTGCTGTTAAGCATTTGAGGGTACTTTTCAGGGTCCTATACATCCTGAAGATATCTTAGTATAAAGGGGCAAGACATCCTGAAGTTATCGAGAATGTCACATAAAAGCAGATTAAATAGTAAGCTAGAAGTGTTCATTTTGTTGATGAAGTATTGTTGAATAGGACGCTTCTAATTTCTTTTTTGTGCACATGTATTTTAATTTTTTTTTTAAATTAATATTTCCTACCTGCTCAACTATTTTCTTTAAATTATCTGAAATGAGTCTGTACTGAACTAACTGATATCATTGAGGAACAAGGGTTGCCATATCTGCAGTTACAAAATATTAATAAAACAGAAAAAAGGATAAAAAATAGCCTTTCCCACTCACCCATTATTTCACTCACTGTGCAAGTTTAGTCACTATTCTTATCACACAGAGTAGGTTTTCACCAATATCATAATATCTGCATATAATATTCTAGTCAGATAATTTTTCCGTTTTAATGTAACAAAATATGACCAATAAATCCAAAACACGATTCCAGGTTAACCGATGTTGACGATTCTAGGGTCACCAACTGTCCTTTCAATCATATGAACTGTAAAAGCACGCTGAAAATGTTTTTATAGCAACTGTTATGCAATCTTCAGGGTGTTCATGTTTGTTAGGCATAGGAAGATGTTTCACCCACTGTAAAGAAATCCTACAAAGCTTTTTCTAAAACATACCTTGGAGATAAAGAAAAGGACTGCATTCCAAATTTGTTGTACAAGTTATGATGAACTGGTGGTATGGTAGAGACATATGCATACTGTTCGCAGTACCAGTGGCTTGCAGGGAATAGAATGACATTACAAAATTGTTTGGACAGATATTAAGGTTTGAAAAAAAATATTGCTGAGGAAATTTTTTCTACCAGCTACAGTACTGATTTGACTAAGTAATAACATTAACTAAGGTGTTTATTTAGCAGTCAGTTAAGGATAAGGCCAGATTTCCCCTGCTGTGTGACAAACATGAGTCATTCAGGATGTACTGGGGGAACCTGCTATTAGAGAAGAGCAGAGTATTCCTTGCCGATCTTTCAGACTGGGTATTGACAGATTAGGTTTATGTTTATTATGTCTGAGCAATAAAAATTTATTTCAGAACACTTGATGATCAGTTTCAAAGTTTTACCATTTGATCACAACAGTGTTTCAAGTATTTTCAAACACACGATGAATTAATTGTTTCAACACTTCACATCAATAGTTTGTTTTCTACCAGGATAAGAATGGTACAATGATATTTTTACAGCAATATCTGAAGAGCATCTAAGCTCCTTCACAGCCATTTTGAAATGAACTATACCTGCATATAAAATAGTTCCTCTTCATTGTTCAACAGATAAGTATCTCTGAGTTGTCTACTTAATGGAGTACACTCTGATCCTAATGAATAATAATGCTAACATATTTTATGACTGCACATGATGATCTATATATGAGAGGTTTTCTCAGACTATTGGATGAAACTTCTACAAACTATTCTTGGGATGATGAACAAAAAAGATCCTTTTTACACTCCCTGCAATGACTCTGTTTCACATCCTATTAGTGTACACAGACAAGGGAAATTCCCTATTGGAAATCCCTTCAGATTTATTGGATACCCCATCAGAAACTGAATATAGATTACTGTGAAAAAAGAAGCAACGTGCAACATCGAGCAAACTAGAAGAGCCATATCATTGTTGTTATGAGGTCACTGAGCTGGACAAAATTATTGACATGTTGGTTATTGCTGACTGTCAGACTATATCGAGATTCAGGGCTGTCTTTAGCAGGGGGTGCAATGGGTGCGGGGCACCCCGGCACCGGTACCTAGGGGAAGCCAGATGCCTGCCGTGCAGAGAGGGCCGCATGGTGTAAGGTGTATGTTGTTGTGGAGGGCGCAGCCACTCCCACCAGAGGTTAGAATCCTCCCTCGGACATCGGTGTTTGTGTCATCTTTAGAATAAGTTAGTGTAACCTAATGTAAGTGGTGTTTAAGAATAGGCACCGATGACCACAGCGGTTAAAACTCCGTAAGTACTCACACACATTTCGTCAGGCGAGCACCTTATACCGTGTGCACTTCACCAGTTTTGAGAAATACTGGCCAAAAATTCATTATACCTGTAAAAATGTAGGCACCAATATTGTCTACAATTACGCCTCGTGGAGCTTTCGGCATATCTTCGATTTTCGATAGACAAGTATAAGTGGTGCACATGCACGCGTTCCCCCCCTCCCCGCCACACATACACAAACTAGACAGTTTCGTGTAGCAGTGAATGAAATAGTTTGACTGCTTTTGCAGAAAGGGAAGGCGTGCAACAGGAAATGTTAACGTAGCTGCCGACAAACTGTAATCCTTAGACTAGCTACACAATAATAATACTGCAACTTCTAATCATTAGCTGTGAAATATAGTTAAAACACTGAAAGCAACTGAAGGTAAGTGTGAAGCTGAATTCAAAGAAACTGCTCATCCACATCTTCTGAAATTACATGTTAATTACAAAACTTCAGATGAGCCCATATTAGACCCAAAAACTAAGTTTAAAGTAAATTTGTTGACAGAGCTCAACAACAGGTTTTTTGCAAATCATTGAAAGTTGGAGGGAAATGGACAGACAGTAAAGAAAAATACAATGTCTCATACTTGAACAACAGTTAACACATGAAAATAGATTGGATATTGATGAGAAAGATCTGTTTAATGAATTGAAATTTTTTCCTTTATTTCTTGTAAAGAAAAATACAACTCCACTTGATGTGTTAAATTTTATTTATTCGAATAATTTAATGTCTGTGTTCCCAATTGTTTCAACATCTTTGTGCATATATTTAACATTTCCTTTTACAGAAACTGAAGGCGAAACGTTTATTTCCAAAATGAAAATGATAAAAAACTATTTATGATCAACCATGACCCAAGATAGACTGACAAACTTGGCCATCATAAGTATCTAATGAAAGATTTCTTTCAAAACTGATGATATTATAAAAAGTTTGCCATTTTAAAAGCCAAAAAAATTGAATTCAGTGTCCGAAAGTTTCTGTATTTGTATGTAAGTATTAAATAAAAGAAATTGAACTTTTCCCCCCTTTTTAAGTGGGGGGGGGGGGGGATGCCGCACTATCTAATTTTTTTGTACCCCAGCGGCCACCATCACTAAGACAGCCCTGATTATATGGTTTGTGAAATATGTTATACATAAGAATTCAAGAGTCAAAACATCCTACATGGAAAACAAGTGTCCTGAGATGTAGTACTCATGTACTCATTTAATAATATAGTGAGGACAGTTACAACTCACCGCAAAGACGTGGCGACGAGATGCGACAGGCACATACAAAAGACACACACATACAACACATTCAGCTATCGGCCATGGCCTTCTTCAGAAATAGAGCACTCACGCAATCACACAGGCACACAACACAGTCATACAACCATCACCTCCGACTGCCACACTTCTAATTCGAAGTGTGGCAGTCGGAGGTGATGGTTGTATGACTGTGTTGTGTGCCTGTGTGATTGCGTGAGTGCTCTATTTCTGAAGAAGGCCATGGCCGATAGCTGAATGTGTTGTATGTGTGTGTCTTTTGTATGTGCCTGTCGCATCTCGTCGCCACGTCTTTGCGGTGAGTTTTAACTGTCCTCACTATATTATTTATTCCAACCTGGACTTTCCATTATTATATCATGTACTCATTTGCTTCGTAGTCCAACATCGTAAAACTGTAACTACGATGTCTCAGTTACTCCACTTTGCTCAATGTTCACGTCCCCCCCCCCCCCCCCCCACAGTCCCATATACATTTTGTTACTAAATCTGAAGGTGGTGTGTTGGGGAGTTTCCTTTCTAAAATACCATTTCACACTAATATTATACTAACAAAATAGTCACAGTTCTAATCTTATTTCAAGAAGTTTGTAATAAAGTTTGTGGGTATATCACCAAAGTACTCTCCAAGAGAGAGAAGAATTACTCTACGAACAAAGAAAAGTTCCTTGCAACTAGTGGACATAAACACAAGAAGTCCAAATGTCTTTCCAGGAATTCATTGACATATTAGACTAATGTGGGTGATATCCTGCCATCTTTGTATTAAAAAGCACTATTATAATGTAGGATCCTATAAAGAACATTATACATGTCTTAGAGCAATAAAAAGAAATCAGATGATTCTAATCACTAATATGTGGAAAAAAAATAATAATAAAAATTGTACTGATGGATAACTGTGTGTGTTTACTACATCATCCAACACTCCATCAGCAAAGCTATACTGATCTCTAAATCTCTGGTTGTATGGTTATTGGGGAAAGCACAGTTTTGAAAAATGGAGCATAATACAGGGTGAAACAGTGCATACGTTCATATGATTTTTTTTTTTTTCTTTCTTTCTTCTTCTTTTTTGAGTCACTAATGCTGACATCTTTCAAAGCATGTGCCTTTCCTCCTGACTCACCCAGTATATTCTTAAATGATAAAGTTGAGATTTATTTAGCAATAATGGAGGATAGATAACAACCCACCATAAAGAGGCTCACTGAGTTGCTGACAGGCACGAAAAATAGACAATCACAGCACAACTTAAATTTTAGACCATGGCCTTCATCAGAAAATGAAACATATACATTCATGCAATCACTCAGACAACTGTACACATACAACCACCATGTCCATCCACTCCAGAAACGTTATATTTGAATCTTGGGTTAAGAGTTCCTTGGTTTTCATAAATGTGTACTACTGTTGTGCGATTGGACTCCTTTCAAGGTGCCTAAAATGGAATCCCAAATTTTCATGCTCAAAGTTTCCTCTTATTTTCTTCCATACTCACTATGTATTTGCATTTCAATTTAATTATGCAGTGTCAAAAGACTTAGTTCTGATGAATGTGTATCAAATGATTACTCCATCAATATTGAGAAAATTAATCTAGTTAATTACTGTATTATTACCTATATCTGCGGTAAATTTTGAATGAAAATAAGTACTGATAGATAAAGGTTTGTCTCAGAACTTAGGGACACAATTATAATATCGGAGTACTTTTATCTTATGGATATAAAAAATAACTATACATTAGTGGAGCTTCTACTTTTACATATATAAAGGGTATTGAATACATCCTTAATCGAGGAAAATGGGTTCCCTGGTGCTAAATCCATAACAACATGAATATGTATTTTCAATCATGTCATCTTTGTAAAATGAGTTTCTCCCAAATAAATCCTGTTGAATTTAAGTCAATGCCCTGAAACCACCAAGATGTTTGAACATTTCTAATGCCCCATAACATTTACAATTTCTTCATGAAGTGTTAAATGATAAATTGAGGCGTTTCCTTTTTGTCAGGTTTCCATATTTAGCTACATGAGCTGCTGGATTAAAATTCATCTGCCAGCCATTTCTTATGGAGCCAAATTGATCTTCATTTCCATGAAATGGTAACACCATTAAAGAAACTTGTTGCTGTTCTCTCTCTCTCTCTCTCTCTCTCTCTCTCTCTCATTTCACTATAGCCACTACCCTATGTTGTACTTTTCTCCAGAATTTCAATATTCTTGTGGGTCTATCTGAATAATAAACGGTTAATTGACTGAAATATTTCCCCTTTCTTTGAAACTTCTTACAACACAATAATGATACCGGTATGCACTGGAATTTTCATGTTGAGTTACCCTTGTCTAGCCTGATTTCAATCACTAAATCCTCTTATGCTGACCTGGGTCCAACACCCCAAATAGATTCATAGTGCACAGTGTGACCTCTGACTGGAAGAGTCAATCGGTAATTGTGTTGCACTATATGTTCATCCAATGATTTAGTTTGGAACAAATCCTTGAAAATAAATATTAGTTTTTAAGGATACGCTTGTTCGGAAGTTACAAAAATCACGATTTCCTTTCTTATTAATTGTGTTTTATACTATATAATCCCGTGTTTTTCCACAATTCTCCAAAGGAAGGTGTCTTCAACCTCTAAAGTCTAACGAAGCTTTCCCTAGGCCTCCATTTTATTGGTTATGGATTGTTCGTAAGTTGAATCTTCCTGGCAGATCAAAATTGTGTGCCGGAACCAGGACTCGGACCTGGGACCTTTGCCTTACGCTGGCAAGCGCTCTACCAACTGAGCTATCCCGACATGACTAACAATGCCGCCTCACAACTTTACTTCCGCCAGTACCTCACCAACTACTTTCCAAACTTCACAGAAGCTCTCCTGCGAAACATGCAAGACTAGCACTCCTGGGAGAAAGGATATGGTGGAGACATGGCTTAACCACAGCCTAAGGGATGTTTCCAGAATGAAACGTTTTCACTCTGCAGCAGAGTGTGTGCTGATATGAAACTTCCTGGCAGATTAAAATTGTGTGCCGGAACCGGGACTTGAACCTGGGACCTTTGCCTTCCGCGGGCAAGCGCTCTACTGACTGAGCTATCCCGACACGACTAATGATGCCGCCTCACAACTTTACTTCCACCAGACAGTTAAGGAAGAGATAAACTTGATTATCATGAGGGAAAGAAAGAGAAGGACAAACAGAAGGTGAATATGGATCGGGTGAAAGGAATAAAGGAGGCGGTTGCCTAGTAGAATTCTGCGCAGAGGACAATTTAGTCATAATGAAAGAAGGTTGTATATGTGAAAGAGACAAGAAGCCACTGGGAGGTAGCAAACTGACTTTATAATGGTAAGACATAAATATAGAAAACAGTTTTAAACAGTAAGACATATCCAAGGGCAGATACAGACTCTGACTCTAGCTTACTGGTACAGTACTGTAACTGTAAATTAAAACTTAAAAACACTACAAAACGTAGAACAGTACGAGGATGAAACCTAGATAAACTGAAGGAACCTAAGGTAGTTGACAATTTCAGAATGAGCATTAGGCAAGGTTTGATCAAAATGGGGGAAAGTAAAACAACAGAAAAGGAATGGATAGCTTTGAGACATAAAGCAGTGAAGGCTGCAGGGGATCTTACTTGCAGGAGTACAAGGTCTAATATAAATCCTTGGGTAACACAGGATATATTCAACTTCATTGATGAAAGGAGAAATTATGAAAATGCAGCAAATGAAGTAGATGAAAGAGAGTACAGATAGCAGAAAATTAGTTTGACAGGAGGTGCAGATTGGCTACACAGGAGTGGCTAGAGGGCAAATGCAAGTCCGTAGAATAATGTATATCTAGAGGAAAGATAAATGCCAACTACAGGAAAATAGAAGAAATGTTTGGAGACAAGAAAAGTGCTGCAAAAATATCAAGAGCTCAGAGCTGAAAGTAAAAATGTGAACTATTTTAGCATTATGATCGGTAAAACATTGTCATATGATGAACAAATGTATTTACACAGAAAACTAGCAAGTGTTTTTGTTACATAAATTAAGTCAAAATATCAGTAAAGATCTTCTACTCTTGTTATATTCGATTACTGGTGTAAATTCTCCACAGAGATAATAAATTATTTTTCAAAAGAGATAGATTGACTGGCTAGTACTTACCTTTGTCCTGTACCGCCAATAGTTACACAAATGAAGAAAAAGAAAGAAAGGGGACAAAAAAGGACAAGCTTACGAAACACATTTCCTTCTCAGGTGGGAGAGAAAGACTTAAGAAATAATATTCACTCACACAATATGAGGAATAGCTACAGGATAGATATCCCATACTCCTGTGTCACACACACATTTGCTGTCAAGACACAGATCTGATATTCTTCAATAGATTGCCAAAAACTGTGCACTTTACTCCCTGTATAAGTTTCAAAAGTTTTAGGTCCTGGATTAAAAGAGTGCGAATTTTACACAGTTGACGAATCCACCGAGATTGATTTTTAAGACTTGTGTTTTGGGTAACTGTACCTAAAAGTAAAATTATAAGTGATAATCCTTTGAACATATACAACTGTAAATAAGAATAATACAATCCCACATTGTGTCAAGTAGTCTTAAGTAATGGTAAACAGAGTGTTTATGTAATTAATATGTCAATATTTGTAATCAGTAATCAACTGTTATTATGTAAAACAAGTATTCCACTAACTACATAAGTTACCTGTGGGGATAAATTGACAAGAACCTACTTTTTACTCTGCTTCTACACATTATACTTGCTGTACCTACACAACCTATTGACGATGCCCGTTAAATCAAAATATAATAAACAGCTAATAACAATAATTATTCTAAAAATGATATCTGTAAACAAACAATCTGGAGGTACTGGTTCAGAGCAGGGCCGTGGGCAAGGGAGAGGGGATGAAGGGGATCAATTCCCACCCACTCCCCAAAAATTATATTGTACTGCATTACTAGTTGGCATATATATATAATTTACAATTGCATTTTATTGTCTGATCCGCTGTAAAACAAAATTCTGACTACAGTCCTCGACAAATAATTTTGTTAAATAGACTTTAGATGTACAATTATTGAGTTATAACCTATTCCTATGACGCAAACTTTAGTAGCATTGTGTCAAACTATACGTTCAACTCATTGCCTTGGAGAAATGTTAATAGAAATATATTTTCCCCAAAGATACTTTAGGAAAGATATAATACATGAATGCATTTACCTTAAAATGTGCGCTTCTCAGTATGTTGGACAGTTCTTGGGCATCTCTATTCTTTGAAGCTTCACAATTCTTGGCTACGTCAGTGGCAAGTTTTAGACCACTTGTAGACACTGGCTGAGCAGGAGTTTCTGGGTCTTCAAGTCTATCCTGAACCTGAAACAAATCAGTAAAAATAAAGGTAGAGAAGATGGACTTTTTGAACAAAAGGCCTTTTGGTTCGGCACACTTTTTCCCTTACTATAAATATGTGCACTTATTTCTACTGAGCACTGATCACACCGGTTAAAACTAGTTAAACCTCACTCTAATTTGACTTAACGAAGATACGCGAACGTTTAATCTTTCAATTGAAAATTCGAAAAACTGTCAATAAAAGGCGTATTAAATCCCGTACTAAAATAATCTGACGTAAAGTTTCGGCCGCAAACTTTGTTCCTAAACAAACGGCCGCACCCACGTCAGTAAACTACTAGCTATAACAAAAAGTAATGGCTTTAATCGCAAATTCAGTTATAATTTCTTAGATAAGTTAACTTTACCTCCTATTTCACGATGTACTTCTGCCACAAAAAAGGAAGATTAAGGTAATGTACATTTCAAAAAGATGCACATTCTGTCAAGCTCCACCACCTTTGACTCATCACTCCCGAACTCTGCGAGACACCTGGCTACACGCTGCTATGTAACAAGCATGGATCCACGCCGCAGGTGCAGGATCTAGCGTCCCTGGACGCCAGTGTGAGACTTTTGTCTCTCTCTCTCTCTCTCTCTCTCTCTCTGGCCCCCTCCCCCTCCCCTTTTCACCGTAATAACTGACATTTTCGCCATAAAAAACTCTGCGCATACAAAAGGCTCATCCACTGACAAAGATATACTGAGGTGGTCTTGTAAATTCCACTTTAGTTAATAACATAGAACTTGTCACCTTTTAATGTGTTGGGTGGATGAGTGTACATTTCCAGAACTTCAGAGAGGTGTTACATTTATAGAATTTTTGTGAGATCCCCATCTGGGCCTAAGTTCTTCCAGAGTTATGCCATCATGTCATCTCCTCTAAATATTCGGTTGTTTTTCGAATCTGAAGATGTGTGTGTGCGGATTTCATGTTTGGTGGGTGGTGGAGATCCATAAAAACATTCATAGTTTGGCAAACCTTTAAATAATTAGTAAAACTGTGTCAAAGTCCGTTGCAAGGTACCCTCTTGTTTTGATGGATTGATGGACAAGTGTGTAAATTACTCTTAAGATCGGAATAAAACTGTAGGTATGTGCCTAAGACTGCCTCAACCGTGCACCATATAACATTTTATGAAGGTAGAGAGTGACCGTTATATTGTTCTCATGGTCAACTGTGGAAAATTACTTTTAATTTAGGAATCAAACAGTAGTTTTTTAATGGATTGCAAAAATCACACACAAAGTGATACTATTTTTCATAAATTCAATTTTCGTGTTCACGTATTATTTTGATGGAAAAACGTAGATGCAGTGTGTCCCTTTTTCTTCCTTCGGCTGTAGCTCTCAAACAGCTGTGTATGGCAGATTGCGTTTCGAGGGAATAATAGGCGCCTGATTAGTTTTTTCCCCCTTCAGGTGTTCCTTTGGGTTTTCCGAAATCTTATCGTTATTATTTTTATTATTATTTTCTTAAACATTTCTGTATTAACAAAACGAAATAAAAGTTATTCAAATCGGCCAGCCATTTCTCAGTTTTTGCGAGACCAACACACAGCTATTCACTTATATACAGGGTGTAACTAAATACGTGGGTAAGCTCCGGGGATTCGATACAGCAACTGACAACAAGCAAAACATATCATGTACACATCTGGTTTATTTGCTTTCGTTAGCTTGTTACAGGCATTTGTTGTCCACATAACACATACCACTTCACTAAGCAGACAGGTATTTTGTGTAGATACAGTGTGATATACTATGTACAGTTTTCTACAGAAGGTCTACAAAATGTTTACCGCGAGCTGTAATTGACGTGTGTATGTCTCACTCGTTCCCATCCACAGGCGTAGCTAGGATATGACTTCGGGAGGGGTTTTCAATGAAAAAATTTTGCAATAACGTGTACTCTTGATAGAACCGCAAACGGCACTAACACTATATATACTATATTTTTTTCATTGAAATGGACTGGAAACTGGAAAGTTAGCACTGAGTAGAAAGAAAGTTATAAAACTTCTCACGAATCGATGTATTCCTCAAAGTAGCGACAGGGCAAATTATATGATAACAGGAAAATGTGGATCGAAACACGGACTGCCTCAGAAAGGTAGTGCATATGCGTATAAAGTGCTTTCGTGGGATTTGGAGGCCCCGAAGATGAAAGGCCCAGAGCGGACACCACCCTCCATAGTCCGCCACGGTACCTCTTTACCATAATTTACTTGGGTACCTTGAGCAAGAAAAATTGTTCCTAGTGATAGGAAAACAGGTAAGCCACACTGATCTAATAAAAGACACCGGGAAAAAAATAAGTAAACTGGTCATTATTGCAGTAGTAATCACCATAACTTAATACATTTAACCAACTGTAAGACAAGACGGCCAATATGTTTGCAGTTAGCTACAATATCAGGTGTGCACCTCTTCCTCTGAAACATAACGATTGCCATGAAAGTCTTTCCTCCAAAATTCATGGGGGAATCCGACTACATGGAGCATGTGTAACGGCTTCCCTTGGCAACATATAGGTGGGCTTCACCCTGAAACAGAATGATGCCAGTTTTTGATAGCTTTGTGAACATTTCTGGAGGGGTTTGAACCCCAGTAAACACCCCCCTGGCTACGCCCATGCTCGTTCCCAAATTCCTGGTTCTTTTTTAAATCAAATGTCTGTAACTCTATCGGACCAAACTGCATGGTCATCAGTCCTACTTAAACCTAGGTAAACTAACCTACGGACAAACACACACACCCATGCCTTAGGGAGGATTCGAACCTCCACGGCGAGCAACCGCGCGCTCCGCAGCGAGGTGCTTTAGACCGCTCGGCTACTCCACCGCGGCCCAGGTTCACTCTTACTTGTTCTAAGCGCTGATCTCTACGGAGATCGGGAAAACGAGCAGGCCACACCCTATCAATTTGCTTCGGAATCCACGATGTAAAGTTGCTTTAGCAGCACGACCAAAATGAGGCGGTGCTCTCAAAAAAATGTTCAAATGTTTGTAAACCTATTGGACCAAACTCTTACGCTCATCGGTCCCTAGACTTACAAACTACTTTAACATGCACTAAGTACAGGCACCCCCATGCCCGAGTGAAGACTTGAATCTCGGGCAAGAACGGACTCGCAGCCCGTATCCAGAATAAATGTTCAAATGTTTGTAAAGCTTATGGGACTTAACTTCGGGGTCATCAGTCCCTAAACTTACAAACTACTTATGACCTTACTTATACTAAAGACAACACAAACATTCGAACCTCCGACGCGGGAGGCCGCGCGATCCGCAACGTGGGCGCTCCGTATCCAGAGATGCCAAGTTTGAAAAGAAGCTTTCCGTAATGGGAGTCGAATTGTTGAAATGGGGGATGAACCAGGGCTCCAACCCGCTATTTATTTAAAAAGTCAACAGTAAAAATCTCAACTTGATGCTTAACCACAGAGTTTAAAAATAATTGCTAAGTCACGAGAAGATGCCCACTGAAAAATAAATACACTATGGTAGAGTATACGTGACTTTAGCAGAAACAATTAGATTGACCTTTACATTCCTTTTCATATGTGCGAAACATATCAGGAAAGTGCTAGATTTAATTTATGTGCTATTCAATTATTCATTTCCACTAGCAAATGATGTAACTTCAGGAACATTAGTACACTAAATTGGAACGTAACTACAAGTTTACGCACCCGTAACAATGAAGTTACCGAGGCTTCACTTCAGTGTTTGCATATATTATACTGTTTGTACCAAACTGATAAAAGGATACGGAGTTGCGTTATTTTAAAACAATGTAGTGGTTCGTAAAGCCTAGGAAAAACAATGTTGCCGGAAAAAATGGCGAAATTCGTAATTTTAGCACAGGCTGCAGTTAATATCTTACTTTTTGCATAGAAATCGTGATAATTACGGATTAATCGTAATACTTGGCATGTCTGCATATCGGTGCTTCCAGCATGCATGGAGCACAAGTGCTGAATCACGTCCAGTGGAACGCCTTCCTGTGCGCCCTGCACAAATGACTAAACTGTACAGTGAAATGTCTCTGTTGTGTACCCACAACAAATGCCTGTAACACGATAGCGAAAGCAAACAAACCATGTGTGTACCTGTAATGTTAGGCTTGTTTTCAGGTCCTCTTCTAGTTGTTTCGAATGGGCCTACTTTGGACCACGCTTGTTCAACTGTTGGGCTTTCATCTTTGCCCAGTCCGTCGCATCCTCTGCTTCCTTTCTTCTGTCAAGGGGGCACCTTTCCTTTGGGGCTTTTCCTGAAATCCTCGGACTTCCTTCAGAGCACGTCTCATAGAATATCCTATATTATCCTGTTCTGGAGATCAGTGATTCCCAGTTCTTTAATATCTTTCTAGGTTTCTGTCAGCCAAGTGGTACGAACCTTCTTTTGCCACAAGGTGAACAGACGGTTGGTCAATCTGGAGGCAGTCTCGCAACATGACTATAGAAAGCTACCCTTCTTTTTCTTGCACAATCCGAGAGTTTCTCGATAAGTTCATAGAGCTCCGAGTTATGTCGCATTCTGAATTCTCCATCTTCTTCTACTGGGCCTAGGATCTTCCTGAGGATTCTCCTCTCCCAGACCTCCAATTTCTCCACCATACCACTCCGGTTCATGGAAAGACATTCCGTGGTATACAGGGCTTCTGGTCGTATGACTGATGTGTAGTGCTTAAGTTTCAGGTTGCGTGATAGGCACATTTTGTTGCAAGTGTTCATAGTCAATCGATAGGCTAGTTCCAACTTGTTGACTCTCGTGGTTAATGAGGTTTTTTTTCTTATAGGTTGGGTTCAATCCATTCGCCGAGATAATTAAATTTCTCATTCCTTTTGATGCTACCCTGATCTCTGTTAGCTTCTTTCATGTTAATGAAGAATTCTGTTTTCTCCAACGACACTTGAAGACCCAATTTGGCAGCCTGCTTTCTGAAGCAGTTTACATGTATTGTTGCCATTTCTAGAGAATCAACAATCAGCGCCATGTCATTTCCAAAAGCCAGGCCCTCTACAGCTATTCCATATACACACTCTGTACATAAAGATGTGCTAAAAGTGTTAAGTAAGTTAGAAAATGAAGGGAAACACCAATGACACACACAATGATTAAAGGTCCTGTAGATGACATATGTCATCCAGTCAAATGAAAGGACAATTATTCTTCACAAAAGACAAATTAAAACTGACACACAATGGTCCACTATGTCTCAACACTCACCCGCAGACTCCCAGCCACTTACCCTCGTAGTTGCCAAAACAAATCGCAATTCAAAGATCAATGGATAATAATTGCCATACAAGCAACCACTCGAGGATTAAGAATGGGGAAGGAAATAGACCGTGCAATATCAAAGAAACCATGGTGGCATTTGTCTGGAAATCACGGAAAACCTAAATCTGAACGGCCATATTTGAACCGCCGTAATCCGGAATCCGAGTCCAGTGTACTTGCCAATGCGCCACCTCGCTGACAGGGTTTGGGAACAAGGTAGTGTTATTCACTGGTTGCCAGTGGGCATAGAATTTAAAAAAAAAAAATCAATGGTGAGCCGGAATTCGAACCCACATCCTATGGCTTACCCTTTTTCCGGGTAGATCAGTCCTCTTCCGGACGTGTAATCGTTTATGTTCTATGTTGCTCGATGAGTCCTTGGCTCAGATTTTTTGTATCACAGACATGACGCAGCGGCGAGAGAGCAGGCGGCGGTGATCGAACCCACGCCCAGTTTTTTTGGAGCTAAAGAGGCAACATTCGTCTGTAGCATCAAAGTTCAAACGCTTCGGTTCCCTTCTTGGCTGAACTATTTATCGTGCACGTTTCACTTCCATATAAGGGTACACTCCAGGCAAATGTCTTGAGAAAAAACATACTAACATTTACATTAATAGTCTATGTTAATACATATCTTTCGTTCAGAAATGCTTTTCTTGCCATAGGCATTCTGCATTTTATAGTTCCTGTACTGTGACCATCGTATGTTACTTTAATGCCCAAGTAAGAAACCCCATATACCATATCTATTGTGTGACCGTTTCCTAATCTAATTCCCTCAGCATCGCCTTTAATTCTACTACATTCCACTGCCTTTGTTTGTTTTTTTTTTTTTTTCCTTGTTTAATGTTCGTCCCGTACACTCCTTTCAAGACAATGTCCATTCTGAACACTTGCACTTCCTGGTCCTTTACTGTTGTAATGAGGCAATATTTACTACTTACTACTGGCAGTATTTCAATATTTTACTTCACTCAAATGAACTGAAGGCGTTGTATGGAATGTCCGTCAACAAACTTTTACGGGTTACGTGAACCATCTTTGACTAATAACTTTCTTCTCGGGTTACTGCCCTTGCTAAATGAGAGTCTGTGCTGTGTGATAGTAAGTACACTGGTATACAAAAACATCCGCATTGTGTGTCGCTGTTAAGGAGCATGGCTGGATGAGACCTGGGCCATCAACACAAACGTGCTGCAGAATGCCTCTCCATACGAGTTTGATGAGACTGAAGTCGTGAGACGGCCAGAGCAGGCCATTCTCATTAAAACAAAGGCAGGGTCGAATGCGCAGACGGGGAAGTTTTGTGACAATAACGCTCGCCAGTGAGTGCACCTCGTTCAGACATCTGCTACTGTTTCAAAATATGAGGTCTGAACCAACAAGGATTGGTCTTCTCGGATGAGAGCAGAGTCAATATGTGAAGAGATTCCGGACGTAATCATGTAAGGCGAGAGGTGGGAACACACAATGCTCCCGGGAATGTTATCGAGCACGATCTTTTGGTGGTGCAGATGTTACGGGGTGGGGCATCTTGTGTGTAGACCTACCAAATTACGTCTGACAACCCACTCCTATTGTAGTCCAGTTCTGTAATAAGGTAGTGCCCCCACCCTTCTCCTTTCCGATTCGATTCGATTCGGTTACCTGATTTACGTATGCAAACTTCGGAATTCTTTATTTTCTATCATTATGATTAACTGGCACGTTTTGTCTGGTAGAGATGGGCCTTACAGATATTTATAGCATACATCTTGTTTAAGGTCTTTAAGCCATGATCGCATTTTTAGTTACTGAAAATACTTGTTTCAACGATAATGCCGGGTCACACAGCGCTGCTCGGGAATTCTTTTCTGTTACATAGTGGTATTGTTATATAAATATTTTGTAACGCTACTTACGCAGGAATTGCAACCGTTAAACGAAAATAACCATAAATGTACCAAGTTCAGTGTCACAGTAAATATTATTGTCCAAAACTTCCTAGATATTTCCAAGTACACAGGTTGGCTACAAGTGCAGAAACTGTTTCAGTTCGTTAGTGTAGCCGAACAATACATTATCTAACTTTTATAGTAAAAATGCAAACCTGATTCCAAATTTAATGCAAAACGTTAGAGTGGTATCAGAGGTACACGAAATAAAAATTTATAACATATATTTATTTTGGAAAATCCCGTTGATTCAGGAATGAGGTCTATTGAGGTAAATTAGATAATTAGGAAGATAGCGTTTTTACGAAAAATACAACTAAGTGAACTTCAAAAGAAAAAAGAAAAACAGTGTAAATACAAAATTTCATCGAAATCGTTAGAATCGTTTCCGAGACAGCTAATCGTCATCTTTTGATTTAGCCTACGCTATAACCTACCCCGTGTAGATACTTTTGAGGTCTTGTAGAGACAAGAATTTCTCGTTTAAAGATTTAAGATTAATCTTCGTATTCCGATTTACGGCATTTCCTGCCCCATGTAGAAACTTTAGAGACATTGTAAAACATTATGACGAGAGATTCTGTATATCTACAAGATCTCTAAAGTTTCTACATGGAGTAGGAAATAGAGTAAATCTGAAGACGACGATTTATATTGTTAAAACGGAATTTTCAATAAATGAATAAAAAACGGGATATAGGCTTTAAAGACAAAAACAAGGTGTCTGTGCTGTTTTTACTACCCCAATGTCAATAACCTACGGTCTTACTCGAAACATACAGTATGATAAAAGATTCCAAACATTTCAATTCACATTCGAGGTTAACATACGAGGCACATCCAGAGAGTAAGTTTACCCCATTAAAAAAAAAAAAAAAAAAAAAAAAAAAAAAAAAAAAAAAAGATAACGTAGCTAAGTGGTAACTTTAATGTCAAGAGGTACAACAAGTCTGAACTGTTGGACATAGCAACTAAACGAACTGAGACACTTGTTATGGTGGTGAACACTTGTCATGTGAGTATCGTCTCCAGCTCTTCGTCGTTGTCAAAACGCTGGTCGGAGAAAAGGAATTTGTTGAGGTGTAAGAGAAGACGGAAATCGTTGGGAGCAAGATGAGGCATGATCAAACAGCTCCCAGCCGAACTACTGCACAACAGCTGCTGTGCGTCGAGCCGTTTTGGCAGCAATATTATCACGAAGCAGCATAACACCCACAGTGAGCTTTCCGCATCTGTTTTTCTTAACGGCAGGTCATCAGTCCACCGTGTACACAACGGCGAAGAGTTGAGGACAACTGTCACACACAGGCGGAAGACTTCTATGACAAAGGAATGCAAAAGGCGATTCCACGATGACAAATGTCTCAATTCTTTCGGCGACTGTCAAAAAATAGCAGGAGCATTGCTGTCGACAATCAAAACTACGCTGCCCCCCCCTTTTTAAAAAAATAAAAAGTGAAACTTAGTTTTTGAATGCGCCTCGTATTTCTGTTTTTGAGGAAACTTGTTATTGTGATTTTACACTGGTCAAAACAATTAGGGTAAAAGTTGAGATATTTAGATTCTGAAGTATTTTCATCGACAGAATGAACTAAAATGGTTCGACGTCTTTCTGCCGGTTTTACGGAGTCGAGACAACAACATTACGGCAAACGAGATGATAAAATGTTCAAATGTTTGTAGAACTTATGGGACTTAACTACGGGGTCATCAGTCCCTAAGCTTACAAACTACTTATGAACTAGCTACAGCTAAGGACGGCACAAATATCCATGCCCGAGGGGGGATTCGAACCCCCGACCGTAGTGGCCGTGCAGACCGTGTGAGATTACCGCCCAATAGAAATACTGGTAATTAATAGCATTTGATAATTAAACAGTATGAAGTTCACTGCAAACATTGACCATGCCAATGCACTAAATGTTACACAATTTTAATCTTATTAATTATGGTAGCAATGTATGTACACAGTTGGGTGACAACATTCATAGTTAGGCCATAGGTAGAAATTCTCCACGTTGAGATTTGCTGTGTGCTTGTAGCCGATGGGAGGCCAGCGAGCAGGCCGATGTTGGTGGCTTGTTCCAACGTAGGATTTTACAGTTCGTTTCCGGTGAGGGGAGAGAGGGACAATGGCGAGTGCCAGGCACAGTGCAGTGCACAAATATTGTAATACTACTGGCATTTGAAGTAATACGATGCAGTTAGGAACCTTTAAGGCCCTCATTACAAAATAGCCTGTTGATAAATAAACAATACATTAGCTGATATAGTCACATCTAACGTAATATGTTTAATTGACAATGAAAAGTAATAAATTACCAACGAAGACAAGACAGTTACACAACTAGCATGGCAAT
Source organism: Locusta migratoria (assembly GCA_026315105.1). Classification (NCBI taxonomy): domain Eukaryota; kingdom Metazoa; phylum Arthropoda; class Insecta; order Orthoptera; family Acrididae; genus Locusta; species Locusta migratoria. The sequence continues at coordinate 434,225,086 of CM048745.1, forward strand.
GTTTGTTTATAAAATTAATATATTAACTATTTCTCATTTTATTTTCAATTAATCTTTTGTATTTTATCTTGAAGTATTCAGTTAAATCACTTATCTGTGGTATAAGAAATTGCACAATTATGATAAACAGTACAAAGGATGTTTATATTAATATAAAAACGTAAGAAAATAATTTGTTTAATGTGAAGTGTAATTATTTTGATTTTAAGTAAAGTTTTAGAAATGTATTGGCTGAGCGCTGTACGTTGGCAAATGGGTTACAACAGCTTACATGGGGAAGTTGATGACGTAGGGGAAAAAACCCCGGCAGTTGAGTTTTGGCGTGCGCGAGCGAGGGCAGGAAGTGAGGACTCCAGAGAGCACATGGTGTGGCTGGCCTGGCGGCGTCGCTCTGCCTCAGTCGGCATGTGGATCTCGAGGTGGTGACTTGAGTTTTGTGTGTGGCAATCGCCACGTGTGGTTGCTCGTCGTAGACTGCACCAAGTTAAATCGAGTGCTACTGTGTGTTTGTGAATATTTAGCCGGTGGAACAAGGTGTGCATCGCATTGAATTAAAGTGACTGATTTGTAAATGTAACACGTGTCGTCGCATAGGCATGAACATAAACGGTGTTTGAGACAGCCACGTGGTGTGAAAACAATTCGCGACAAATATTCATTTTGTCTGGGGGCTCACGAGCTATAACTTCATTTGGTAAATTTACCGACGTACAGACGCGACAGCCACAGGGATCAAAGATTGTGAAATAAACAACATAAAGTGAACTTTCACGTGTTTTCAAAAATAGTAGTTAGTACACCCTTTTCTCTCATGAACTTGAATTTATTATGAATTTGTTTTGTTAATCATATGCAGGGAAGGAAAGCTGCGAACGTGTGATATCATCCCCTAGAAAACGAGTCAAACAGTCGCAATAACAGTTCCAGTGTTTTTGCATGTTTAGGAATTTGGTTCGCAGCTGGTGGTTGTGAGTTTCAAAAATTAATCTTTCCCTATTTTAAACTCTCACCCCGACCTTCACGCTCGCAACCGTGACTGGAGCGCCTCAATCCCCTCGGCCACCGCGGCCGGCGAAGTTGCTTCAGAAGGCATTGGTGTTGACTTGAGTTTACTCTACCAAAGTAATTACACAAGCAGTTGGGTTCAGGTAATGTGGTGAGCAGGTAGTGCAATGCAACAACAACGTGACTTACTTCGATCTATGGCATGGAGAGCCATAGAAATGCTGGAAGCGGGACAGATACAGAGGGAGGTGTCTGCAGCTATTGGAGTGTCCGCAAGTGTAATTTCCAAGACCTGGACGCGATTTCAAAAGAAAGCCAAGGCCAAGGTCGTCCACGTGTAACATCAATAACAGATGACCGTTAACTCCGATTAATAGCCCTTCGAGACATGAGGCTTTATGCAACTCAGCAACAGGACGCACAATATCAACAGAAACAGTCCGTAATTGCCTTCGGGAATGTGGCCTCAACGTACGGAGGCCTATGGTGTGTGTCCTATTAAAATCACGACACCGTTTAGCCCGCAAAAACTGGGCGGAGGAACATCAAGATTGGAGTCGTACCGAATGACGCCGCGTTCTGTTCACAGATGAGTCACGATTTTGTGCTCAGCCAGACGTAGACGAATGGTGGCGAACGTACGGAGCTCTTTGTCAATCGGAATGGCTCTTTGAGTGCTCAAAGATATAGAGGCGAGATCCTTAGACCTTTTGGGTGCCCTAAGCTGGTGCCATAGGAGGTGGGTTGCTTCTAGTGGACGATAACGCTCGTCACCACAGAGCTGAACTGGTGGACAACATGCTTGAAGCTGAGGGAACTGAATGAAAGGAGTGGCCAGCTTGTTCACTGGACTTAAATCCGATTTTTCCAAATCATGTCTGGGATGCACTTGGCAGACACATTGCAGGCAGACCTGCACCTCCCACAACGGTTGCAGAGCTGGATATTTCACTCGTAGAAGTACGACCAAATACCCTCGAGAGCTGATTGATAATCTGTTACTGTCCATGCCACGCTGGTGTGCAACTGTACTGGCTGTCCGAGGTGCTCAAACACCATATTAGAGGGCAACGAGAGTGACTCTTTGGCTGTTATTGCAGCCCCATGGTGCCCCGCCCTAAAACGACATGTAAACCTCAGGTATAGAGCTGGTACAGCAAAATATTGTACTATGTCACACACAAATTACGATTGTAACCAATGACTGCATAAAATACGTTCCATATTATTACATCGTGTAAGACATGTTACCTGATCCCCTGACTGTTTTGAGCAGTGTGCCAGGCCGTCACCTTTCTTCTAGCCCCGGGGCTCTGGATGGGTTAACCCAGGCTTGCTGTGGACCAGCAGTCATCACCCTTGAGCAGGACAATAGACTGCGGCCTCTCCTCCTTTCCCAAGACCTCGCAGCCGTGGGACGGGACGAGCTGCTCATGACCCGCCAAGGCCGCAGGTTTCTGTTTCGCAGACCCCTTATGTCATCTTCTCAACAACAGAATTCGTCAGAGGATTCATGTCTTTACAAACTCTTTCCGACGCTCATGTTGGATCGGTAACAAGCGTTTTCGTACGAATGAGAAGAGAAATGATCCCACCAGAGCGATGACCCACACACAACAGGAAGGAAAATTAGGATTTAACTCCCCGTCGTCAACGTGGTCATTAGAGACGGGAACCAGAACAGACTACAGGATTTTCCCGCCTCGTGCGAAAATTGCGAGCGCTAGCCCAACCCCCCCCCCCCCCGCTCTCCCTTCCCTTGATTTTGAGCAGTATCATCCGCGGGGACTTCTTTTTACACAGCGCACTTACTAGCACAAAGAACCTGGATAAATAGTTCTTAACAGGTAGTTTCGTTGCTTCAGAGGTGTTACATTTTCTATCCACTTTGGCTTCTATGTTGAGAAATACAAGGGAATGAAGGAAAACTGAAAAGAGGTTACAAATCAGAAAAACAAAACAGACTATATAGGAGCGTGGCAAGAAGTACAATTTCAGTAGCATTCATGGGAGATGCTAGGGAAAGGACGCCTTGCATCTCTCCACGTTATAACATGACAAGTAATCCACTACCAAATATTAAGAACCCGATATCGTCAAACTCACCAGAATCGTTCGATACCAGTAACTTGAAACACCAAATACTTAATTTTAGCTTGTGAAACTCGTTTTGGCAGTAATACAGTTACACAAGCTTCGTTGTTTTGGGGATCGTCACGAAGTACTAAGACAACGTATTCACAAATAATAAATGTTAGTACATTACTTACGGTATTTTAACACTTTGTAGATATGTAAATCTTTCGTTAAGAGCTTGTATAAGGCAATATATCTATGTAAACTGGTCATCTTGCATGATTTGTGATCTGGTCCGTTATGTAAAAGATTTTGAAGCATATTAGTTAACTAAATCATTTGATATGGATTAATACCGATTTCATCACTCATTCGAAACAATTTCATCAGCTTTTAAAGTATTTGAATTTTATGTTAATTTTCAGAAAGTGCCACGTAATCCAAAATAGATGTTGTCATGAATGATTAAAATACGCCTTTTGTCATTTTCACTTGTTTGTTTATAAATATAATTATCAATGTCATTCTGTTTAAATGGTTCTAAAGGCCATATCTGTTAAGTTCATGTCAAAATTGAATATTTATATTTTTAGTGCGTTAACCAAAGATAAATTTTACGATTTTACTGTTTCTATAAAACCAGATTGCACCTAGCCTGTTAGTCAGTTGATGTCTGGACGAGGTGCTAGGAGCATGTATCGTTTACAAACATAGTGTACAAAGAGCTTCAGGCCGCAATGATTATGTACTTTAGAGTCTAAGAGCCAAAATGACAGACTGTTTTAAATTGTTCTTTGTTTTGTGAGTTTATTTTTGAAAGTGGATAAAGTCATAATTCGTGGCGTGGCTACTACTGAATTTCATTTGTCTGCTTCAAATCTGGACCTCTGCCTTCGTGGGAATGATATTCAAAGACGAGACCAACTGAAATTAGGATTTTGCATAGATATACTACAGAGATATTGTGTATTCCGCTACCATATGTACTCAATGTGCCATCTTTGTCGTATGTGTTGAATAGCGCATTTTTTATTTGGTTTCTCTCAACGATATTACTGCAGCCTATATGTTGAAAGTAGCCTGCTATTAAAATAAGCAAGATCTCGGGCAGTTGAGATCTGCAAATGTAAGTTAAAGCGCTCACTGCTGCTCTAAATTACTTTATGAGTGGCCACAGTACAAGCACAACAGAAATTTATCTAACTGCTCACTGCTTAAGGGAGCAGACAACGTTTTAACAAACACAAAATCAATGTTAAAAAATAAATGAATAGATAATTAAACATGGGATTGTGAGCATGAAATCATGAAGCAGAAGTTTGATACTTTAAAATCATAATCTATTCAAAAAAATAACAAGCAAATAAATGTGGGGAGACCTAATTAAGCACATATCTTGTACAAAAGTGAATTAAATGATATAATTACTGCTCGTAATAAAATTATTTCTGCCCTTTATGAATATGGAGGTAACATGGGAGGAAATTTGCAAGCACACAATGGGTAGCTGAAAGCACATTTATTCATTCACAAACACGCGCATAATGCTTAGTGGTACATTACTCTCCAGGAACATTTTAAAGCAGCAGCGAAATGTGGCGTCGGTGGCATCTTGACAAGATGGCAGATGTCTTAATCACTAATTTTAAGTACACTGTGCACTAAACAAACTCATGTTCGGGGAGGCAGCAGCAAGTACCACATGGTGTGCTACCACACCAAATTTCATAGCATTTACAGAAAGAAATTAATTTAGAATAAGCGAGTAAAGCACATGTGAGAATTCGTATAGAAGAGAGCTAGTATTAACAAAAGCATGGCTGAAGGCCAAAGTAACGACTGTTACGAAAGCACATGGTGCAGTCGGTCATATATGACAGGAAAGACGGAATCTAATCAGAAAATCGGAGAAATATTTGGCATACTCGCGGATACATAAACGACGCGAAAACGATAGTTAAAAACACGAAGGAAATTAATACGTACTAGGTTTTCACAAAGGCTGAAGGCCATACACGTGTATTCTAACTTGAGCAAAACTGGACACACAATCATCACTGGATTGAAAATGCAAATAATTAATTTACAGTGAATTTACTCGAGTTCTGTAAATTAAGAAACACTTCACCTTGCATAGCGAAAGAATTATTCAAGAGGACTATTAACTGAAAAACAAAGACTGCCTGACACGAAGAAATCAAAGTCCTAACAGCATGCCTTCCCCTCAGCATGATTCGGCGGAGTACTTACTTCCTCATTGGTCGGAGCCTCGGGAAAACCTTCCCCCGCCATACACTGGATGCAGAGCGCGCTAAAAGCGACGCAGAGTGCGTTCAGAGACTAGTGTTTACCCACCCTTGCTACCTGGTGAAGACAATTCCTTCTACAACCGCTCCCAGAGAGGTCACCTCCTCCATCCAAGATTAGGTTGTACGATACTAAGAACACGGCCGCCTCGCCATCTTGCCAAGTAAACTTGTCTCTGGCCACCCAGAAGACGCCAGCGCAGACGACAAACGAAGCCATGCGTTCTTAACTACAGCAAAACGAGGCCTAGAGGAGGCGGCGACTGTAAGCCATTGCGCGGCAGTCAGTCAATATTAAGAGCAACCTTCAGGCAGTGCCCATAGAACTGACCGAACACAGTTTTTTACTGAGGAACTTAAATATCTGCAACGAAAAAATCCACAAAATCTGATAATGGGTGGTGATTTCGATTGCGTTCTTAATAAAAGGTACTAGCAACCAAACTTTATAATTATTTTGCTGAATTAAAACAACTAATCAAATACTTGAATTTAAAGGATGTGTGGGAGATCAAACATCCCGCCTTTTTACAGTATACATGTATTGCTCATAATTACTGCAGCAGACTTGACAGATGTTGCATTTAGAAGAATCTAGAATCATCTTTCTTAACTGTTGAAACTGTTCCTGTATATTTTTCAAATCACTCTAGCGTAAAGGCCTGCTTAAATCGAGTGGTACAACCGATTCATCGTTTTAGAAATCAGTGGCATCTAAATGTCTCATTGTTACAAGAAACTGGATTAGAAGAAATGTTAACACAAGCATGGGTGATATGTCTGCGTGCTATAGGTAGATATTCCACAATATTACAGTGGTGGAACAGAATGGCGAAGCCAAAGCTGAGAAGAGTCCTTATGCAATACAGCGCACAAAGGGCCAAGGATATAAAACAAAGTATAGAATACTACTACAGCCTGTAGAGGAAACTTTATGATCAAGCATCAGAGTCCTCCTTTCGTTTGGTGGATATAAAAAAAGTTGAAGCTAAATTATTAACCATAAAACGCAAACAGATGGAAGGGCTGAAAATAAAATCTAAGGCTAAAACCGCTTCAGAAGATGAAATGACAACCTTATATCACTTGCTAAAGCACAGCAGAAATAGGAGTACCCTTATTGAAGAAAATAGAACCACAAATGGAATGATCCTTAGATCATAGCCGGCCGCGCTGGCCGAGGGGACTGAGGCACTCCAGTCACGGTCTGCACGTCCACTGCGGTCGGGGGTTCGAATCCCCCCTCGGGCATGGATAATTGTGCCGTCCTTAGGATAAGCTAGTTGATAAGTAGTTTGTAAGTTTAGGGACTGATGACCCCGTAGTTAAGTCCCATAAGCTATACAAACATTTGAACATTTGATTTTTTAGATCATAAAAGGACATAATTAATGAGATTCATCACTATTACGAAGAACTCTATGCCGACAACCCTATAAATGAAGACACTCTTGATGACTGCTTGGGAATTATGACGTCACAGCTTACCGAAAATGACACTGAGGAAATTATTTCGGAAGTCAGTGAAGACGAAGTCTATGAGGTTGTGAGACCCTCACCTCCAAGAAAATCTCCTGGACCTGATGGGCTGCTTATCGAGTTCTATGCACGTTATTGGTCAGTTATAGGAGAGAAAATTACAGCCATTGCACACGAGATTCTTCAGGGCCATACGATACCTACAGAATTTAAAGAAGCCAAAATTGTTCTTGTCCCAAAAAAATAAAGAGAACAAATTGTTAAATAATTTTCGACCTATTTCTTTGCTTAATGCAGATTATAAAATAATCGCCAGACTTCTGAATAGGAGAATTTCTTCGTTTGCAAACACAATCATAAGAGTGTATCAAAACTGTGTTGTTGGTAGAACTATATTTCAAAACATAGCTGAATATCGAGATATCATTTCAATAACTGATGCAACTAGAATCAAATGTGCATTGATCTTCTTAGATTTCCATGAAGCATTTGACCTTATCAATCGCACATACCTGTTTAAAATGATGCACAAATTGGGTTTTCACGAACTGTCTCTCCGCGTGATCAAAAACATTGCAACAGGGATACATGCAAGAATAGCGGTAAATGGAGAAACAACTAAACAAATAGAAATAAAAGAGGTGTTCCACAGGGAAGTCCTCTTTCCATGCTCTTATTTGCTATTTCACTCGATCCCTTGCTTCGTAATGTGCATGCAAATCTGACAGATATAACAATGGCTGGCCATATGACAGTAATCAGAGCTTACGCTGATGATGTAGGAGTTGTCTTCCGAAGTCGCAATGAAGTAAGTACTTTTTCTAAAGTGACTAGAACATACTGTCAGGCTTGAGTAGCGAACATAAATGCTAACAAAAGTAACATTCTGAAATTGAGAGGCTTCGAAGATGTAAATGTCGACTGGGTAACCTCGGTCAGCCAACAAAAAACATTTGGAATAGTGTTCATGGCCAATGTGATGAAAATGGCTGCTAGAAACTGGAAGGACGCAGGGAATGAAGTACAAGGGGCCATAATGGACAACCTATCACGTCACATAAATCAAGTTCAGAGAGTAAAATATATAAATTTGTGGTTACTATCAAAAGCTTACTACACGGCACAAGTATTTCCGCTCCTGTAAATAATAGAAAAAAAAAATGTCAAAAGTTACAAACTTTCCGTGGAGAGGAGAAGTATTTAGAGTCAATGCTAAAGTAGCCACTGTAGATCCCAGTCATGGTGGATTAGGCCTTGTAACTACTAAAGTATCAGCACTCTTCGTTAAACGGACGATGAACATTATACAGCAACAACCCGGGAGCATTACAAGGAAACTTTTCGACGTTCTTACACCGTCAAGTCTTTAACCTCCAATCGACGTAAGAAACGTGAATATTTGCTTACAACACGCGAGAACCTTTTATATCGAAATGAGTTGTCAGCAGTGCACTTTTGTGGTCAAGACACCTAACAGCAAGGGAAGGAAAGAAATATGAAAGAAGGAATAAAATAGAAGATAGGTCTAAAATGTGGACTGGGATGCTGTATGGCGAAATATTAATCTAAAAGGACACTCTTCGGACGTAATAACAGCTTGGTACAAAGTCGTCAACAATATAATTCCCACCAACGAGCGACTCTGTGGAATCGGTATAAATCAAACAGATCTATGCCAACGATGTAATCTTGTTGATACAGTTATACACATTTACCTGTGGGGGAAACTTAAATAACTGAAAAAGGGCGAGGGCGCAAATAGCACTCCTCACAAGAACTTCACCTGAATACGTATCTCCGTCCATACTATGTAGACCAGATGCAAGATATTTTACACACACAGAGAGAGAGAGAGAGAGAGAGAGAGAGAGAGAGAGAGAGAGAGAGAGAGAAAGAGAAACGCAGTATACTGGTTAATGGGAAAGTACGTGAGCTACGTGATTAATAATCTTGGACCGGACACCACCATTGACTTCAAACTATACATGCAAGACGAATATAAAAAACTTTTATGAAAAGCCTAAATGTTGAGGTTGACTTATTGAAAAATTGAACTGCAAAATATGAGTAAATCAACATGTTGCTTTTATGATTGTTTTTGTGATTGTGTATGTGTGAGTATATCATTATGAGTACCTGTGTAAATTATCTTACTTGTGCACTTGTATCCTAAGATGTCATAATTGATGTTCATTATATGCAGTAGAATGTACAAGAAATCATCCATATACATATAAAGATGGAACGTGAGACGTGTGTCCGTGTATTTCACTCGCTAGCCAAAATTATTCACTGCAGACCAATGGCGGTTATGCATGAGAGAAGCCTTTAGGTTCAAGGTGTGTACTATGGTGTTTTGGTCGCGGTGTGTGGCGGTGGGTGAGTGTGGCGAACCAAAATCCGTAAAATGTTGAGCATTACGACGATCAACAGATGCTCAAAGATAAAAAGACTCAAAGATAAAACCCTGGGAAACACAGACATACATGAACTGAGCATTAACTACACTGGCAATACACCAATGATCTCAATATAAACACTGGAAAGACAACTGTAGTGCTTAGGATCAAAATACTGACAACTGGATTAGAGAGGCAAATATACGTCGAACGTCACGGTTTCATAATACAATTCAGTTAGGTGAGTAATTAACATCATATTGCTAATGTGAGATTTTTGTTTATGCCTGTCGAGAATTTAAGAAGTAAAATGTGGTGTTTGATGTGGAAAGGATTTAGTTCCTAGCGCTTCAATTGTTCAGTCATACTTTATCATAAATAGCAACTTGATCGTCTCTGGTTGTACTAACCGTTATGATCGTAGTCTAAATCACATTTCGTTCGTAACTGGAGTAGATATTCATAAAACATCATGATTAAATTGTACGACGCTTCTCGCCGGGCTGATGTGGTTATGTTGGCACCAATGGTAATGATGGCAACTCAGATGACCAATAAATGTTTTTTCGTGACAACTTCAATTAAAACGAAAATTATTTTTTTCTGAACGGACGAGGGTACATACAAGACCCTGTCAACCATAGAGCAGGTACAGTATTAATTTTGCTGCGAGTGAAACGAGCAGCAGTAACATTTACTCTGTAGCTCGTGAAAAATATTAACGCAATTCTACACTTCATTGTTCATCTGTTGCCAACATAAGCACTGGAGCCCAGCGAGAAGCGTCGTAAAATTTTACCCCTTGCTTTTATCCTCACTGCAAATATTGATGGGCTAGCAAATAAAACGTAGTCATGTATTTGTAAACGTGAACACTACAAATGTTTTTGCAAATTAACTTAAAACTGAACAAATCAGAATCCGTTCAAATGTTCAAATGTTTGTTAAGCTTAAGGGACTTAACTATGGGGGTCATCAGTCCCTAAACTTACAAACTACTTATGAACTACCTACAACTAAGGACGGCAAAAATATCCATGCCTGAGGGGGGATTCGAACCCCCGACCGTAGTGGCCGTGCAGACCGTGACTGAGTCCCCTCGGCCACCGCGGCCGGCTCAGGATCCGTACCACTAAACAAACGAGGTCTGATAAAAAGTTTCTAACCGTGTCGCAGGCATAGTATAGCGATGTTGGCAATGGCCATTGCATGCTCTTTGAAAACTTTGGTGTTGACTATGAAATAAATAATTAATGCTGTTCCTGCTCTGTAGTTGACAGGTTATTGTACGTATTATTTTCCGATCGGTAAATGAATTATCCTAATAAAGTGAACTTTTCATTGCCAACATTACTACATTAGGCCTGCGACACGGTAAAAAAAATTAAACGGAGATTTACTTTCGTAATTCTTGCTCCACCAGTATCAACAGAGGTTCAGTAAAATAAAAATTAAAAGAATTGAGTGCGAAATATCCTTTACACACCACATCCTTATCTTCTTGATTATTAGAAATATATAAACAAGAAACAGTCACATTAACTTTAACCCATCGAAGCGGGTAATCACAAGCTAGTAGAATACATAAATTTTTATTTAAAAAAAAGTTGGTAGCGTTCCGGCCTGACAACCACAGACTCTGTGGTTGGAATCCCACCGTGACTTTTTTCGTTTTCTTATTCAGTTATATAAAACATTTTGGGATCTCTAATTTCACGTGTTGTCAGTTTTTGTTTATGTGTATGTAAACGAGCAGATTAGCTGCTTGGAAAGCCATTAGCACGTGTCATAGCTTTTCACAAACTGAACAATCAAAGACTACCGTCGTCAACTAATAGTGAAGTCAATACTGTAAAAACTGCAACTTTAAGTTATTTATTTAATTATTGAACCCATCATTATTCACAAAAATATATTAAGAATATTAAGAACCCTCTATAAAATATAGAAATTTATGAATAAACAAAAATACTTTTCGTAAAAATTAACATTGGATATTAAAATTGTGTAAGTATTGGGAAAAAAACTATACACGACAAGATTGGAACCACCAACCCCAGTGCAAGTACTCTAACACTTAAGCTTTACCGACAAATGCTTCAACTGCTTTAGTTATTGGACTTATGTGTACTTGCAGAACTTCAAAGTCTATTTTCTTGAGAATTTTTGAGAGTTGTGTCGAATGGCTTCGGCTGATCGTTATTTGAGTTCTGAACTTCACCGTATCATAAATATCAAAAGATCTGGTCTGCTTGTAAGATCAGTATATCCACAGGGATTGTGGTTGGATGTATCTTCTAATTCGGAGAGGGGGGAGAAACACTTGATTAAGTGACAAATGATATACATACGGTATATAGATTTCAACTATGCTGTCTACATTTAGAATTATTTCTGGTAGTTTTGAGTTGTTACAAAACACTTTTTTTTCAACACGCGTCTAGTTCAAATGGTATGAATATTAGGAAAAATAAAAAGGGTCATTATATAAGGCTTATATTCACGTCCGTGCCGAGGCCGCGGCAAACGGTGCAGTCACAGAGCGGGCGCAGACTAGTAGAGAAGGGACACCTATGAAGCTCTGCTAGCCCTCATGTTCTTATCCGCAATCTGCGTTCCCAGTTCCCTCGCAGTGCGACTGTAAACGCAAGCTGTGGTCAAAGTGTCATTTCTAGAGTTTTATAGCATGCTACAAAAAATGTTCAAATGTTTGTAAATCTTATGGGACTTAACTACGGGGTCATCAGTCCCTAAACTTACAAACTACTTATGAAATACTTACGAACTAGGACGGCACAAATATCCATGCCCGAGGGGGGATTCGAACACCCGACCGTAGTGGCCGTACAGACCGTGACTGGAGCGCGTCAGTCCCATCGGCCACCGCGGCCGGCAGCATGCTACGGAAACGATTACTACCCGCCGACATAGCTCGCTCAAGTCCAGTTCTCGCCTCTGCGGTACTGTAGCGTTTGAAAAATTGGATTGTGGATGCTGAAGCTTAATGTGAACAGCGGTGTATTTTATGATCATTGGCCGAAGGTTTCTGATATTGGCAGATTTCTGCCGACTGAGGACAGGTGCGCGACACGATAATGGGGAAAGAAAGCAAGAACTCTGGAGAGGAAGTGAAATTTGTGTGTCCCTCCTGCTAACACACTTGCTGCTCATACGTTTCGGTTCATTCACCACCAACTGCTGTGGTGCGAATTATAAATAACTCAATAACAAACCGAAGTATAAACAAATTTATGCCCTTCCATAACTTACTTACTTTTCAAGCAAATGGTGTCTTACGAGCACTAAATTAGACCTTAATTATGTACGGTACACAGTTTTGTTATACTAATGTGAATAAAATCTAACATGCGCTACAAGGATAGAAATTCTTATTGTTTGTTGCTATTGTAATGACGAGTATCAAATTGCACCAATAGTCGATTTCACACACTTCAGTTTTATAGAAACTACTTACAACATTATATATTGTTAGATAACTGACAGCAGAAAAGTAATTTTTTTTGGAGGGGGGCACTATTTTGATAGTTCTGCCAGGGGCGCAGGATGTCCCCAGTATTGTGTGTGTGTGTGTGTGTGTGTGTGTGATTGAAAAAAAGCGTAACAACAAACAGTGAAAGCTACAGTAGGAATACTTAAAAATTATGTGATTGCTTGCTCATACTTTACGAAGGTTTGACGGCAAAAATAAACGGGTTTTGTGTAGTACAGTAAGACGTTATAAACCCTCCCTCTCGAGGATAAGCTAATATGCCAGATTATTTAAAAGAAAAACCTCATCCGGCGGTTTGAGGCGACATGTCGCGTTTGCACGGCCGCATCCTTTCGAGGTTCCAGGCATGAGTGTGTGTTTGTTGTCCTTTCGCTGCGGCTGACGCTGATAAGCGTCAAAACAAGCCACGAGGCAGTGCGGCTGATGCTTATAAGCGTCCGCGCTCACTGTCGGAAACTCAGTCCAGTTGCAGCGTCTAAGCTAGCATCAAAGCATGTAAATTTTTGTTTTGTGTGGTCGAGTTATGTAACGTATATTGTTCGTAATGGCGGCTAATGAACCGATACTTGGACCTTCCAATGTGAAAAGGAGCAGGAAAATTGTTAAAGTGACAGAGTAACAGTTACTTAGTGTAATAGTCGATAGTGATTTTCTGTGTAGTGAGGACGAGGCATACCATGGAGATAGTCATTTAGAAGCTGCAGAAGGATTGCAGACTGATGATAGCGTGGAAGCACAGCTTTCGATTCTGTTCCGTGACAGTTCCGAATCTGACGATACGGATCACGACGATTGTGTGGAAATAGACGACGAAAAGGAGCGCGACCTACCACACGGAGCTAATCCAGGAGAGTCTTGGCATAAACAACCACACGATATGCGTTACAGGCCAGCACGGGAGAGTAGCGCGCCTGCACCGATGTCGCAGCGAAAGTGTTAAGTAGTTTGTCAAGTCTACCAACTGATGACCTCAGAGGTTTGGTCTCTTAGGTTTACAAACAGTTAAACATTTTTTTAGGAAAAAAAAAGGCATTTACGGAAAACCTATTGTTGCAGCACTCATTAATCAGAACAGCAGAGATTACAGTACATATTAAACAAAAATACGCATTAGTATTACTGTTCTTTAGAAAAAAAACTCAATAATAAGTCTAATACCGTACTGCTCCCTTGCTTTCAAGAGTACAGGGGCTCATCGACATTTTTTCCAAAACGCTGATCTCTCTACCTGATGTTGCCGTCAGTGTGTACTGCAATAAGAACTGTTATTATGAGGAAAGCAGTTCCTTGCGCAGAAAATGACAAAAGAAAAAATCCCATACAGGGAAAGAAGGGGTCCATCGACATTTTCCAGAGAAAAAAATTGTTCAACACAACAATAAAATTTCTAAGACATGTTACATAAAGAGACATGAATAGTTTGTGAAACACAGGTCCTACATGGAATTAAACGTTTAAATTCTTCTCCTGAAAAATTTCTAAGATGTCGATGAGCCCCTCCTAGACGTATACTCTTCAAAAGCTTCTGAACAATTTCTAAAATGTCGATAAGCCCCTTCTTTCCGTGTACCCTTCATATGTTTAGTTCTCAATTTTTTCCTTTTTTAATTAATTAATTATTATCATTTTTTGTTGTTCGCCATTTTCGATATAAAATAAGCACCATTGATGAAAAAAGTAATGCCAATTAATAAAAATTGTTACTGGGAATGTGGTGCAATTTATTTGACTTCAATTATTTTTAGAAATAGCACACATACTTGAGTTGTTGTGGGCGTGTAATATGTCGACCGGTATCTGTTGTTGTTGTTGTTATGGTCTTCAGTCCGGAGACTGGTTTGATGCAGCTCTCCACCCTACTCTATCCTGAGCAAGCCTTTTCATTTCCTCATAAGAACGGCAACCCACATCCACTTGAATCTGCTTACTATACGCGTCTCTTGGTCTCCCTCTGCGATTTTTACCCCACACACTTCCCTCCAATGCTAAATTTACGATTCCTCTATGTCTAAGAATGTGTCCTACCGAGCTATCCCTTCTTTTAGCCAGGGTATGCCAAAAATTCCTTTTATCACCAATTCTGTCCAGTACTTCTTCATTGGTTATGCGATCTACCCACCTAATCTTCAGCATTCTTCTGTAACACCACATTTCAAAAGCCTCTATTCTCTTTCTGTCCGCACTGCTTATCGTCCATGTTTCACTCCCGTACAAGGCAACACTCCACACAAATGCCTTCAGAAAAGACTTCCTTACCCTTAAATTAATATTCGATGTTAGCAAATTTCTCTTTTTCAAAAATGCTTTTCTTCCCATTGCCATTCTGCATTTTATATCCTCTGTACTGCGACCATCGCATGTTATTTTACTACCCAAGTAACAAAACTCATCTACCACTCATCATTGTTTCGTTACCTAATCTAATTCCTTCAGCATCGCCTGATTTTCTAAGACCGCATTCCATTATTTTTGTTTTGCTCTTGTTAATGTTCATTTTATACGCTCTCTTCAACACGCTGTCCATTCCGTTCAACTGCTCTTCCAGGTCCTTTGCTGTCTCTGACAGAATTACAATGTCATCAGCAAAACGCAATGTTTTTATTTCTTCCCCCTGAACTTTAATCCCTATTCAAAATTTTTCTTTGCTTTCCTTCACCGCCTGCTCGATGTACAAATTGAATAACATTGGAGAAAGGCTACAACCCTGTCTTACTCCCTTCCCAACTGATGCTTCCCTTTCATGTCCTTCGAGTCTAATAACTGCGGTCTGGCTTTTGTACAAGTTGTAAATAACTCTCCTTTCCCTGTATTTTATCCCTACTGACTTCAGAATTTGAAAGCTAGCACTAGAAAATAGTAGTTTACGGTAACTGAAATATTCTTGTGAGCCCTCTGAAACATCGCTATGTAGTTTATTGGATTGAACTGTTTTCTGAAAAATACTATTTTGTGAGAACTGTATGGAAGCACTAAGGTAGCAATACAACTAAGGTAATTATTTTGTCGCCAGCATAATCACCCAGTGAGCAAGAAACCACCTACTGGCGTACCGTCGCACCAAACGCTCCCAATGTTTCTCGATTACAGCTGACTATAGTGACAACAGCGTCGAGTTAAAACTATGCAAAAATGTATGATGGGCGCTCGAGTTCTTAATGCACTGTGAAGGAAAAAATTCAAACGTGTAACTGTTTACCTATGGTGGTCCAGGCGTGCTAACTCAGCGGCGATGAGGACATGAATTCGTCACGGTACCTGTCTGCAGAGGCACGCGCTGAAACACGCATGCGTAGCACTGTGTACACGCCTCGGCGCTTTGTTTTCGCGGCGCAGACCCCGGGGACAGGCTTAACGGCGTACCAACTCGCGACAGACCTGCTTTCCCTCCCAGCAGGGCCGTGACTGGAATGCTCAGCGCGAACCCACGCTTCGGCGCACGATCTAGGCTCACCCGGTTTCCACCAATCACAGCATCGCACCGCCCTCCACGGAAGTAAGCGCACCAAGTTTTGTTTTTCTGATTTTAATTATCGAAGACCGCTTGCATTCTTGTTTCGCAATGATTCTAGGAAATTTAGACATACTGAAACTTCCGTCGGCGTTTGTCTGGAATATACCTTCTCATATCTTACTATTGCTATAATTCTTGTTTTTTGTTACCGTGAGGATTCGCTTTTTCTGGTCATGGGATTTGCGTGGTGTTTTTTCTTCGTAATTTCTGACGCCTCGAGGTGACTATACCTTACATCTATGAGACAAGCGGTGTGTATTATCGTTCTTCTTTATTTACATATACGTTGGACATTGCGAAGATCGTATACACGACTTAACGGAAGGACAATACCAAACATGCAAGTTAACAGATGAAGAAAATGTGTGTTATGGAGGTGAGTCCAGAAACGATTTATTTCCGGATTAGAGCTAACTTTCTACAACGGAACTTCTTAAAGTACGCAATCCTATAGAATCCGTACGATCAGAAGGGAATACAACATGAAACTCTTTCTAACACGACCGTTCAAAACCAACCGTCGAATATTGGCCCTCGTCTCCCGGATACGTTAACGTATAGCTGGATAACTGTGTTTGGTTTAGCAACCTTGCTAGGTATAGGTGTGGAGACACCGGACATGCTGTACCTCATAGCCAATGTCACGGAATCTGTTATTTACAAGCCGGTGGCTCTTAACGCTGAAATACGGGAAACTCCATAGCGCACGACACAAGAGTACATGTTTCGTCGCAATGATAAAAATGTACATCTTCATCTATCCTCCGATGAAACAATTTTTACCTCCATATGCGACTCAGCTTCCGGATGATAAGATCTGAATTTCATAAACTGTTTTCTACTGTGGCATTTATATGTTGGGCCTGAATCAATAATTGTTTTACGCTAAATGACCTATCCTAAACAGCCGTTATCCACGATTAACCCTTCGCTGAACAAGAGTCACTCCATCCAGACAAAGCTGACATTTTTAAAACCAAACGGAACTTGACTAACCCTGCAGGGGCGTCGACAGGAAGGAAACTGTAGAGGGAGGGAAAAAAAAAGCCGATGAGATTATGTTTCAATTTTAATAAATTTTACTCAGTTGTAATTTTTTTCTTCTTTATGACTCTCTTGCTGTTAAAGAATATCCTGCTTTATTCAGTGTACTATTATTTTTTAGTTCCTCTCCCCAGTCCCCTCCTTACCCTGTTGTCAATGCACTTGCTTGCAAGCATTTGCTTGGGAACGAAATTCAGTTCGCATCGCGAAAAAATGGTAATTCATAATCGGTGTTTGTCTATGAGTCAGGATGCAATAACATGGTGCCCTAGAGTACCATTAATGTACGCCCAAACAATGAAAGATAATCTTTATTGGTTGTGCGCTTCAAATGTTGTGTGACGACTCGCATCGTTCCATTCGTGATGACTGTAAGAATCCAATCATTCTAAAATTACGCTTTATTTGTTAATAGCGCGGTAGTGCTAAAATATTGAGTTGACCCTTTGTGGAATAAAACGTTTCCACGTGTGTATCAGTGTGGAAAAATGAGCTGCTGATAGTATAAATGGTATGGAGACAGCAGACATGTAGAACACGTGAGGATTATCGTGTAACAGCCGCGCCGGATTGGCCGTGCGGTCAAGGCGCTTTGCTACGAATTGCATGGCCGCTCCCCATCAGAGGTTCGGGACTCCCTCTGGCGTGTATGTGTGTGTGTGTGTGTGTGTGTTTTAGGTTCTTATAGTTAGTTAGTTACAGTAGTTTGTAAGTCTAGAGACCGATGATCTTAGCATTTTGGTCCCATGGGTTTACGAAGAATAACAACACTCTACTTCTACACAGGTAGTCAGGATTACTTGTTCTAGGCGTGTTACACCGACTCTCGGTTCTTCGATTGTAAGAAACAATTGTCTTTTGCAGTTATGGCCGCCTCGTCAATATAGGACTCTCCCCCAGTCGCAATATTCCAAGATTCTTAACACAACAATCATCTACTTGCACACATCGTCATGTTGGTGACTTTCGATCATGAAAACTCTAACGACACAACTGTGAAGGAGAACAATCATCAAATACAAATACAAACATCAAAATTCAATCTGTGTACACTCCCTTTGCACTATACCAGAAGCTAAATCTGTTAGTGGTGAACGCAAGCGGGGATAAGCATTGTCGTTTTTGGCAATATGTTAGTAGATATTCCTCGCACATATAATGCGGAAATATAAGGGCTTGAATTCGGAAGCGCTTTATGTTAGAACTCATTTTCGACAACTCTCATTTTTCATTGGAAATACATGGGACATAATAGGAACAGAACGATCCAGAATATCACACGAAACTCTTAACACAAAATGTTCAAAGTACCTTGTCGATTATGTCTTGTTAAACTGTGTAACCTAGATTTACAGTCAACCCATTGTGACCCGTTTGGCCGGAGATAATATTAGCGTACAAGTAATTTAAGCCAATATGTACCTTCACGGAATTTGCTAATCCTTGTTAGTTTTCTTCGCGGATTTCACGGGTGGACGTAGAAATTTTTTCGTGTGGGGGGAGGGTTTTGTGGAATTGATAATCAGAATTAAGTGCCCATCCATAAATTACGGCACACCTTAAGGGGGGAGCGAGGGCCAACAAAGCGTGACACTGTGTGTAAAAGCGTTTCATTTCTTACTGTTAAGTCATAAAAGTTTGGGTTATCGTAAATTTGTCGAATTTCGGAATAGGGTGGGGGTGGGGTATATATCACAATGCACTGGAGATAATTCTAAGCAGTATAGTTTAACTAGACATAGCCGCGAGGGAATTTAGAAGATTTCGTGTGATAATCTGCTACGTTCTGTTCATATTATGTTCCCATGTTTTTCCACTGAACAATGAATAGCTGACGAAAATGAGTTCCAAAATGAAGCGTATCCAAATTCATGTACATATATTTCCCCATAATATGTGAGAGGAATGTCTACTAAAGCTCTCATCATATCTTTCGGTCAGCTCCACCATATCCTATCTTCCATGTGTTGTCAAAAAGGACAATCCTGAAACAACGATGTTCTCCAGAAATTGCAACACAATGCTTGAGAATCTTTCTCCCCATTTGAATAAGTGGAATCCTGTGTAGGCCGCATGGACCATGTGTGTTGCAGGTCAGTAACGTTAGTGAATTTGAGACCTAAACAAATACACACATGGGGTTGCCATGTGCCTAAGAGACGTCAACATCTATCTGCTTGGTTGTCACTCGTTTCAGTATCACAAGATGTTTCTTCGTGCTGAACACTTCTCTCTTAAGTGATTGGGTCGGTCATATGATACCAAGGTGTGAATATGCTCAATATGTCCTTAAATTCATTTGTCAAATTAAAATTCACTAATGCTTTACAAGTCTCCTATAGAAAGAATCTGGAATTGAAGGGATGGAACTTGCGTCAATGGCTCTTTCTCTAACAGGGAGACCACATAGGTATCGGATTTTAGAATTTTTTCTTATTTAAGGTACGTGAAGTTCAGATCGCAATTAACAATCAGCCAAACCCATTCCACACAAGTCTCAAACAGTCTAGAAAAATTGACATGGAAGTTCTGCAAGTCGGCATAAGGACTAGGCTATAGACCCTGTAGCCCCTCTCGGTGTAGCCGTAAGGTCGGTGGTTCGAATTCTCTCGTGACAGATTTATATATTTGGTTGTTCGAATAGTTACACAATTTTAAAATCAATGGTAATTTTTACGAAAAGTGCGCGTATTTTTGTTTATTTGTAATTTTCTATATTTTATAGAAGGTTGTTAATAATAATGATGGTTTCAACCAAAAAACACAAGTTACATTTTTTACAGTATTGGCATCACTATTACTTGACGACGTTAGTCTTTGATTGTTCTCTTTGCGGGGAGCTACCACACTGTTTCTGGAAAGTCATCTCCACAGCTACTAATGGCTTTCCAAGCAGCTAACCTACTCAACCATCGTTTTAAGTGACGACAGGGATTTTCAGTTCGTATACATACATATGAACAAAAACTGAGACAACACGTGGAATTAGAGATCCCAAAATGTTTTATATAACTGAACTCGGAAAAAAAAAAAATAGTGTCACTGTGGGATTCGAATCACCGACTCTATGGTTGTGAGTCCAGAACGCTAACAGCTGAGCTACACCGACAGGTACTGCAATTCTTTGGAAGATTTGTACTTACGTTTACTTTGCAAAACTTCAAAGTTAATTTTCTCGAGTATTTTTGAGAGTTCTGTCGAATGGCTTTGGCAGATTGTTATTTGAGTTCTGAACTTCGCGTACCATATATATATATATATATAAAATCAGACACCCATGTGGTCTCCTTGTAAGTCTTGAGTACTGTGTATACTATTTTTATTTCTTTCTTAATCATTTGCATTTTGGTTGCGCATAAATGACAAATGCCCAATCAAAAGGTAAAGTCAGTCAGAGCGAGTCGTTTCTAAGCCAAATGAGAACCAAAAATATACACGCAGTATATATTATTAGTAATATATTTATTCATTTTCGACTGACTCGACCAAGCTTATGTCCTAATTCTCCATGATTATGAGAGCGAATGAAGCTTTTGTTTGTTTTCTACTTTGTTTCTTTGTTTCCTTGCCTTAAAAAGAAGTCACAAACTGTTCGCACTGCAACTTATGGACAAATGTGTAGCTGCGGATAAACAACTGCAGTAGTATGAACTATTTTAGGAGCCACGAGAAGTTGTTGATACTAATGACTGAACTACAGGATTACTTGGTTGTGCTATCTTAGTTTCTCCTGTAGCAACGAGCGTAAAGGTACGTTGACACAGGCAACAAAAACCGCGCTGTTTGCCGTGTGCCAATTGCAACTATCGCCACTTTTCAAAGTTAAGGTCATTTGAACTTTGTGACGCCATTTCTCAGAATCAAAACAAACCGTCTCAAAAAAATGTTCAAATGTTTGTAACGCTTATGGGACTTAACTGCGGGGTCATCAGTCCCTAAACTTACAAACTACTTATGAACTAACTTATACTAAAGACAGCACAAACATCGATGCCCGAGGGGCGATTCGAAATTCCGACGTGGGAGGCCGAACGATCCGCAACATGGTGCTCCAGACCGCTCGGTTACTCCCGCGCGGCCAAACCTTCGCCTTTTTTTTTTTTTTTTTTTTTTTTTTTTAAGGCTATTGAGGTGTCAAATATCACAATGACACTTGTAGAACCACTTGATCAAGTACTGTGTCTCTAATGTTGATATCGGACTTTCTTATAGAGCTTGTAAGCAGATTCCAATCGAAATTTACTTTTTTTTTATTCGTAATTGGTTCAGTAATCGAGCTTTATTTTCATGTGCTACTTCGTTTATACCTGTCTTTAATATATGAGTGTTGTTTATAAGCAAAATACATTTCCAAATAACAACATTTACACTTTATTTCCCTCTTGTTGTACTCTTATATCAATCCTAATACGGACAAGAAAAGCAGCTGTATGAATATCAAAATCTCAGACGGAAAACCAATTCTAAGCAAAGAGGGGAAAGCTGAAATGTGGGCGGAATCTATAGAGGGCCTCTACGAAGGAAATAAACTTCAAGGTAGTATTCTAGAAATGTAAGACGAAGTGGAGGAAGAGGAGATAGGAGATACGATACTGCGAGAAGATCTGATAGAGCGCTGAAAGATTTGAGTGGAAACAAGGCCCCTGGAATAGATGCTATTCCGTCTGAACTGCTTATATCTTTAGGAGAGCAAGTCATGAAGAAATTGTTCCACCTGGTATGCAAGATGTATGAGACAGGGTAAATATCCTCAGACTTCAAGAAGAATATATTAATTCCAATTCCAAAGAAAACAAGTGCAGACAATTGTGAAAATTACAAAACTATCAGTTTAATAAGTCATAGTTGCAAAATACTTACAAGAATTATTTACAGACGAATGGAAAAACAGGCGGAATCCAACCTTGGAGAAGATCAATTTGGATTTAGGATAGCTGTAGGCACAAGGGAAGCAATACATTACGACCTATCTTAGAAGATAGGCTAAGGAAAGGGAAACCTACGTTTTTAGCATTTGTAGATATGGAGAAAGCTTTTGACAATGTCGACTGGAATTGAGCAAACAGTGAAGGAATGCGAAGAGACATTTTGAGAGGGAATTAAAGTTCTGGGGAAAGAAATAAAACATTTGCGGTTTGCCGATGACATAGTAATTCTGTCAGAGACCGCAAAGGATCTGGAAGAGCAGTTGAATGGAATGGACAGTGTCTTGGAAAGAGGGTATAAGATGAACATCTACAAGAGTAAAACAAGGATAATGGAATGTAGCGTCATAAAGTCAGGCGATGCTGAAGGAATTAGATTAGGTAATGAGACAATAAAAGTAATAGATCAGTTTGGTTATTTGGGTATCAAAATAACTTCTGATGGTCGAAGTAAAGAAGATATAAAATGCAGAATGGCTGTAGGAAGAAAAGTGTTTCTGAAGAAGCGAAATTCGTTGACATCCAGTATTAGTTTAAATGTTAGGAAGTCCTTTCTGAAAGGATTTTTCTGGAGTGTAGCATTGTATTGGAGTGAAACATGGACGATAAGAGGTTCAGACAAAAAGATGACAGAAGCATTTGAAATGTGGTGTTACAGACAAATGATGAAAATTAGATGGGTAGATCACGTAACTAATGACGTGCTTAACCGAATTGGGGGGAAAGGAGTTTTTGGCATATCCTGACCAAGAGAAGGGATAGATTGGTGGGATACATTCTGAGACTTCAAGGAATTGTCAACTTAGCATTAGAAGGAAATGTGTGGGGTAAATTCGTAGAGGGAGACCGAGGGACGAATATAGTAAGTAGATTCAAAAAGATGAAGGTGCCAACCTTATTCTCAGATGAAGAGACTTGCACACGACAGGGTAGTGTGGAGAACTGCATCAAACCAGTCTGCGAACTGAAGACCAAAACAAAAACAATCTAGATGACAGCACCAATATCTCTTCAAAAGATCACAGCTGACGCCATATTGGCAGCCATGCAACTAGTATTCTGACAGGAGTGAGTGGAAACAGCTGTAACAGCACCACTTCAATATAAGCCGTAATACCACATGCCACGGCGCCGTTTCTGTGGGCAGTGTAAACCCGCCTTAACGCCGACTACCGTTGAAGTGGCAGTGCTGGATTTTTAAAAAATTCTGCTGGAGTGCTTTGAGCGGTGATGGCAGAACTGAGCGGCGTTCACCAAGGACGACCGGCTGCAGCGCAGGCGACCGTTGGCTGCCAACGCTGTTCCGCGAGATCCTTGGGCAACGTGTGGGCACAGCTACGACTCGGTCAACGGCCCTCTGCAGGTGTACTACAGCGGCAGGAAAGCACTCCCTGTCGATATTCTGCTTATCATTTTCTTTCCTCTGGATGCTGTTATCAATCAGAATCGGTGCGAAGTGAAAAGTCAGGATGAAAAATGACGTCTACGTAAGAGTCACATTCAGGTAATACAAGGTAACAATGTAGTCCAATTAAACCAGGTGAAGCTTAAGAAAATGGATTAGGAAACCAGACAGAAGCAGTAGATGAGTGTTGCGACTTCACACTACATCCTGGTCCGCATTTATCACAACTAAGATTAAAGCAAGTGATGCCTATATGCTGTAAGAACCTGCGTATAGGGCTATGTACGGTTCTGATATAGAAGTCTGGCTCAATATTATCTTGGGGTCGAACCGTAAAACTGTTTTCATGCCCCAGCAACTACCTTAATTGTATACAGGGTGTTTCACTAAGTGTGTTTGCCTCTGTAACTTATAAAATAATAGGTGACGGGAAATTTTAATGCGGTAGGTTACACTTTCTGCGGAGCTATGAACATAGTTTATTGTATCATTTTCCAAAGAGTTACTCCACAAAGATATAATTTTTTAAATGGAACAATAGTTTTTCTATCGTGTATTGGATTCGTTTAAACCAGCTGCGTCCAAATCAATTTAAACTACATTCCTATCACTGTTAGTTTGGGAGCTAAATGTTCAAATGTTTGTTAAGCTTATGGGACTTAACTACGGGGTCATCAGTCCCTAAACTTACAAACTACTTATGAACTAGGACGGCACAAATATCCATGCCCGAGGGGGGATTCGAACCCCCGACCGTAGTGGCCGTGCAGACCGTGACTGGAGCGCCTCTGTCCCCTCGGCCACCGCGGCCGGCAGTTTGGGAGCTACAACCCTTCAAAGTTCCGGGGATGAAGGCTGTGATAGCGTAGCTGACTGGCCGAATGGCTATCCCCTCGGGCACGGCCCACTGTCTCATGACCACCAGCCAGTCAGCTACGCCCCCTAAACTTTGAAGGGTTGTAGCTCCCAAACTAACAGTTATAGGAATGTAGTTTAAATTGACTTGGACGCAGCTGGTTTCAACGACTCCAATGCACGATAGAAAAAAACTACTGCTCCATTTAAAAAATTATATTTTTTTGCTGTAACTCTTTGGAAAATGATACAATAAACTATGTTCATAGGTCCGCAGAAAGTGTGACATTTCTTGTGTTGACCTACCGCATTAAAATTTCCCGTCACCTATTATTTTATAAGTTACAGAGGCAAACACACTTAGTGAAACACCCTGTGTATACTAGTGATTCTGTAGTTAAATACACTCTATGCCTAGGCTGTATATATCTTAACATGAGATATTTCTTTAAGTAAAAACAGACCATCTGAAACCACGTTCTTACTAATATAACATTAAATTCAAAAAGGACTGTTAATTACTATTACATTAAGTCTGAAATAAATAATAGACAAACCAGCTCTCACTGAGTTTGACTGCTCATGCTACACAATATTTACGCAAATTATTGGCATATTGTACAATAAATCGACACACTAAATTAAATATGCGAGAGGTGAATCGTGCTGCTTGCATTTACAATGTTACTGTGGAGAATATGATGATCTGTTTATGTTCCCATCATTAATTTATCTCAGTTAAAATCAGTCATTAAATAAATATATACAAGTCTGACGCTTTCAGGATTATAGCTACAGACAATTATCTATAATCTAAACCAGAGTTTGTTGAAATTGCATGACGCTTTCAAAAGTTGGTTATTTTAAGCTCGATTTTTCTACCCTTTGATATAATAGTCGTTATCATCTGCAATTTTCGAGATATTGAAATTACTTTCTCACATTTGCAATTATCCCGACGTCTTAAAAGTTGACTGTAAACAATTTTATAGATTATTTTATTTTGAATTACTGGAATGTTGAACTCACAGATATCCTCCGAAGATAGTAGGCTAGTTCTTTTTGCTGACGATACAAGTATAATTACCATGCCTGACAAACAGGAATTAACTGATGAAATTGTAAATGATGTCTTTCAGAAAATTATTACGAATTTCTCTACAAATGGACTCTCATTAAACTTTGATAAAACCCAGTATATACAGTTTTATACATTAAAAGGCATGACACCATTAATAAATTTAGACTTTGAACAGAAATCTGTAGCTACGGTAGAATATTCAAAATTTTTAGGTGTTTGCATTGACGAGGGATGGAATTGGAAGAAACACATTGAAGATCTATTGAAGCGTATGAGTTCAGCTACTTATGCTATCAGGGTCATTGCAAAATTTGGTGATGTACATCTCAGTAAATTAGCTTACTATGCCTAATTTCAATCACTGCTTTCATATGGGATCTTATTCTGGGGCAATTCAACACTGAGTAAAAAAAGTAGTCATTGCACAAAAGCGTGTAATCAGAATAATTGCTGGAGCCCATGCAAGATCATCCTTCAGACATTTAAGGATCTAAGGATCTTCACTGTAACTTCACAATATATATATATATATATATATATATATATATATATATATATATATATATATATATATATATATATATATATATATATAAATTGACTTATGAAATTTGTTATTAATAATCCGACCCAATTCAAAAGTAATAGCAGTATGCATAGCTACAACACTAGGAGAAAGGGTGATATTCGCTATTAATGGTTAAATCTAACTTTGGCACAGAAAGGGGTGAGTTATGCTGTCAAAAATGTTCAAATGTTTGTTAAGCTTATGGGACTTAACTACGGGGTCATCAGTCCCTAAACTTACAAACTACTTATCAACTAGCTAACACTAAGGACGGCACAAATATCCATGCCCGAGGGGGGATTCGAACCCCTGACCGTAGTAGCCACGCAGACCGTGACTGGAGCGCCTCAGTCCCCTCGGCCACCGCGGCCGGCTATGCTGTCACAAAGGTCTTTGGTCACCAAGTAGCATCAAAAGTCTAACAGATAGCCAACTAGTATTTATAAAGTAATTTGTGAATGGTAACTCATTCTACACTTTAGATGATTTTTTAGATACAACTTTGTAATTTCTCTGAAAAAATCCTTAAAATATTGAGTGTTTTGTATAGACACCATTTATTAAACTGACACGTTCCACATAACTGCGAAATATCGTATTTATGATCTATGAAAGAAGTTTTAATCTAATCTAACAGTCTTACTTGGCTAACAGCCGTCATTAGGTTTGAGTACAATGCGTGGGCCTTTCCTCGATTTCCGCCGATTTGGACTAACCCCTGACCAGCTGCTCGGTTTGACCCGATACCTGGACTGTATGGTCGCAGCAGCTTCCCTCAGTCTCCTGCCAGTCCTTTAGCTTTCCAAACAATACCATTACTTATTCTGATTGTGCGACTATACGGACATTACTTCATTAAAGTCATGGTGTTGTTTGTTTGGCAGGAAAGTAAATTATGAAGGCCGAAGTAGAGAGAAAAGGAAAAGTAGTCTGGCAATGGTAAGAAATGCATTTTTCAAGAACAAGCATTTCTTGATATCTAATATAAAACGCCCAAGAAAGTTTGGTGAATAGTCCTGTAACATTAACGTAGGTGAACCATGAACTACAGCTACCTTACTGTCCTTCGAAACAGTCGCCTCCCATCACTATGCAGCGCTGACTTCTGCGATAGATGTCCTGGAAACTTTGCACGATGTCTTCTGTAGGCATTGTGTTCGAAAGCCTCGTCACGTTTCGTTGGGGATGTCAGAAATATCGTCAAATCTCTTTCCTGTCAAAGCCAGTTCAAGTCGAGAAAATAAGAAGTAGTCTGGAGGATTGAGATCCGGCGTGTATGGTGGATGTTCAAGTGGCACGACAACGCTCGCCCACACACAGCCCATATCGTCAAACAGTTCCTGGCACCAAAAACTTGGGGGGGGGGGGGGGGGAGTGATGCAACTTGGACATCTACCATACTCGCCAGATCCCAATTCACCAGAATTCTTGCTATTTCCTCGATTCAAAAACGATTTAAAAGAACGAGATTTGACAATATTCCTGACATCCAACGAAACGTGACGCGACTTTTGAACACCATGCCAAAAGAAGACTTTGTGCAAAGTTCTCAGGACATGTATCGCAGAGCTCAGAGGCGCACAGTTGTGGGACAGTGAGTTAACTGTGGTTCACCTACTTTGATGTTACAGGACACTTCACAGAACTTTATTGTCAGTGGTTTTACTTCAACGGCCTCAGTGGATTATAAATACGGAAGTAGACGGCTGCAAAAATCTTTTGAAAAATTTGTGGACGTTCTGTGCAGCAATCGCGTCGATGTACCGTAGTAAATGTTTCTTAATGTTTAAAAAATTCAAATGTTTGTAAATCTAACTACTACGGTTATCAGTCCCTAGGCTTACAAATAACTTTAACCTAAGGACAAAACACACACCCATGCCCGGACTCGAACCTCCGACGCGAGCAGCCGCGTGCTCCGCAGCAGGGCGCCTTAGACTGCTCTGCCTCTCCACTGCGGCCGCAATGTTTAATTCGAGTATATTTTTATGTTTGCATTGAATTCATGAACAAGCGCCAGTTATACGTGGACGCTTTCGCCTGTTGTTGAACTCTGTTACGAGCATTTTTCATTCTGGTTCTTCTGGCAAGCAGATATCCCGTAAAAATTATGATGGCAAATACGACAGATACAAACATTTTATATGATAACGGAATAGTGTCAAACAGTAAGACAAACAACTTCACTAAAACAACTGGCATATGATTTCTCCTGTGAAAGTCGATAATCAATCTAGAGGATGATTCTTACAATCAATAAAACAGCAACCAACCACATTTAATTATGCTATTTAATTACAAAACAACGCCATTCCCGGTTTGACTTACTTGAGTCTAAGTAAGACTAATGATGACGGGACATATTGTAAACATATTGTAGACGTTTTGTTGTTATTACCTTACATCGAAACAGCGAACAACACTGCGACGTAATGAAGCTGATTTTTCTAAGTGAATATGTGAATATCAACAAAACTTCTATCGTACAAGTTTGTTTACGATATGTCTCATCATTAGTCACACGTTCAAACCATTTCAGTCACGTCTTTGTATTCTAGGGCACCGCCTAACCAAGAACTTTTCGTCACGAGGCAAAATTACGAGCATAAAAAAATATAAATGACGTAATGTATCTAGGTTCGAACAGTCGTCTGATGAAGAGCCGTAGGGTTTGAGACCGGTAACGGCGCTATTTCGTAAATAAACAACAGAATTAAATGTTGTTGGTTGTTGTTTTCTTGATTTAGGAATCTTCCTGTATTTTATACACAACCACGGCCTCAAAATGTCACTTTTTGACAAAAACCAAAAAATTTCAAGACCGTGTTCGATCGGGAAATTCTTATTACGTCGCTGATTTTAATTTAACGAATTCTCATTGGGTGTAAATGCATATACGTATTTTTCATGAATGAGCATGTCAGTTAAACAAAAAAAAATCCTGTGGTAATAATACGTAGTACTGGTATCAGTTATATCATTTGTGTAAAAGGCCTATCTACTTCAAATGCACAACTAATTAATTAAAACAAATATCTCATCAGTTACATTTTTGACCGAGAATTTCACATGTACTTCTGATTCTGGAAACTTCAAGATTGTTACGGAGAAGTAGTCAAATTCCTATGACATAATATGATCAAGCATTATTTTACACCTAGAGCCACAAACAATTATGCTGTGGATATATGATAGAAAATGGAGTATAACTAGACTTAATTTGTTTCTACGACTACTTGATATTGCTTATCCATTCTAAGCGTTTACTGTTATTACTACTGCAGCGCCGCGGCGGAGCAGCCGAGCGCATTGAGGCGCTATGCTACGATGCGCGAGACCGTTCCCCGTCGGGGGTCTTTAGTATAAGGTAGTTAATAAGTAGTTTGTAAGTTTAGGGACTGATGACCCCGCAGTTAAGTCCCATAAGCTATACAAAGATTTGAACTACTGCAGCTTCTGTCATTCAACCCGCAGGCGACTTTGCCCATTTCGAGATACGTGAAAATAATTATTTAAAAGTTATAATATTAACAAGGATCTAGAAAAAGCAATGTGAGAGGGGTAGGGGAGTTGTTTTTAATTTTCTGCTGCAATGGAAGAACATTTTAGCCGACATCTACACCTACTCAACAAGTGTGTGTTCCAGTCGCACTTTGTGTGGGATGAAGGGGCGAATTGCTATCGCAGTCCTTACACTAGTGCAATTTTATCGTAACATGTTGTTGCACTGTACTTAGGACTGACATTTTTCGATTTCTAATAGTAAACTTTTCCATGACGTACAATGCCTCTCTTGTAGCATCTGGTACTGGAGTTGAAATAGCATCTCTGTAACGCTATTGTGCTAACTGAATGTATTTGTGAAGATACGCGTTGCTTTTCTTTGTATGCATTCCAGTGTTGCCAGACGCCACATTCTCGAAAGCAGGATACGGAAAGTAAAAAAGCAGGAGAAAGCAGTCGATCCACTCCATACGTTAATAAATCACATTATAATGTAAAACTCTTTCTAAATTAGGAAATTTCTAATACAGTGGTTCACAATCAATGTGTCTACATAAATCTATTATGCGATTGTATTATTAACTACTACTATTAAACACAAAAATAAAAGAAATTGCACACAAGGCAATACGATATAAAGACTGCGTTATACGTGCATAGCTGCCACTTTTCATTATTGTGCAACGAGACATTTCTTGTATAAGGTCGAATTCGTTTCGAGATCCATAGTTAATTTATTCATATAACTGAAGAAATATTTATGTCAATTTCACACAGCTTGCAATACGCAAAATTATCGCCTTTCCTACTACGTTTTAGCCAACACTTAAATTTAGGTTTACTTTCCCAGTCACGTCTGTAGTTTTGAATGTACTTAACTTTCTTCCGCGCTCCGGATGCACCCTTTTTAGCGTTCAATTTTCTCGAAAACTATTGATTTCACACTCGTGAACAAACGGTAGAGCAAGTGACAGACGACCTTTAAGAACTGTTGTAGCTGAACTTCAACAATGAAAAGCAATGAGCCATTAATTGTTAGCAGTTTGCACTGCGATAATCGTTTACAGTATTTACGTTTTCATTTATAGGTTTTCGTATTCATATACCGAAAATACATGATACCATGCGTTACATCTTACCATTGCCATTAATTACTCTGTAATGCTGTGACTCTACAGCGTTGCAAGAATGTCAATATTATTACCCACGTATTTGGGCATAATTATACCAACGAAAATACGGGTACCATATGAGCAACTTTACTTTCTTAGAAAGATTATGGAAGGGGCTACTGCAGTCTTACTTTTACAACATTACAGGGAAATAAATGACATTATATTTTGAGTTTAGATTTTTAGTACATGTTGAGACATTCTACTAGAAGAGGCTGTTTACCTTCTCGCAGTCTGGCATAGGATGGGTTATCCGTAACCTTAACATTGTAATCAGAGGTATGAACTAATTTCGATACGACTAATAAACTTGGAGCAACTTGACTCAATACTTACAGCGGATAAAAGAAAAGACTCAGGGACTGGGAATTCACGGAAGGGGTGTACAAAGAAAAAAAAATAACGATGATAACAAATAAATAAAATCAGGAGATTCCCTCTTCTTATTTGCTTTCTAGCAGTAGAACAGTAGATTTCTTTAAAAGCAGAAGATCTCCTGCAGAAACAGTAGATCTGACAGCACTGGTGTGTTCTGCCCCCTCTATTAGCTCTACATGGTAAACGTGCGATGTCCAATAGAAATACTCAAGAACAGGTCGTTAAATTATGAGTACCGGTATCTCTGCTACGTCGGCTCACCAGCAGAGCAGGATAGCACTGCGGGTAGCAGGTATACGAGATCTCAGGGGCCAGGCAGCCAAGGCGTGTTGTCTGACAGCCCGGCACTTGTAACAGCACTTCAGATAAAGCCACTATTACTTCCTTATCCGTTTCCTGTGGCGTAAACCACTGTGAGGTTACCTTTTCACTTTGCCGAGCTATAAATTTGCTGTTGTTTTCATTAGTTATTCGCTTTTTCCAACGAATATAAATAACAACCGTCCGTCGATATAAACGTGAAAGTCGGTTCGAAACAGGTAACAGCTTTGTTTGCGGAAATGAATAGCATTATGGCTGATTCTGCTGTCTTCTTTGGAACAATTAATTTGTGTTTATGACCTATCCACTATAACACAAAGTCTGGAGTAAAGTTTTTGTTCCAACTGCCGTTACGTTTTATTTGTAATAACAGAGGTACGAAAAAAATGCATTTACTTTTTAACTAGTAAAACTGTAATCAACAAAAGCGCTTGTAATATATTTAAAATTGTAGAACTCCAGACGAATGCATACTAATAATTATGAAAGACTTCCCCATGGATGGAAAACTAAGGACATGCAACAGTGAAGCTAGACCACAATAGGTTATTTGTCAAAAAAGAAAGGGAAACATTTTCACTTTTCACGTCCATGTTCAGGGTTTTATTTTTTGATGCAATAGTACTTCCCCCTGCTGGCGGACATCAGACAGTAAATTTGAAATAATCAGCCACAACGTAAAAGAGTATCCTGTTGTCCACTCCTGTAATTTAGAAGAATATTTTGGTCTCGGACATACATTCCAGTTAACACCAATGTTTCTAACAAACATGTTTTGATTTTTCTAATATATAATATGCTGTTAAATTACTGCCGGTAATTTAACTGCTGTCTTAAGCAATATGGAAAGTAAAAACATACGAGTTTTGAACTATGGCCAAGATAAAAGGAGTCCCAGTTCGTAGGCAAGATGTGTGATTTATTGTTTTCCCTTTTTTCGATCACATGAGGGCAGCTTCAGATATTGCATGAAAGTGCTGGAGTATCTTTCCGTCATAACCTGAGATATTCAACTGTTCGTGAAATTTATCATGGACAGATCCCGAACACCACTATGTCTGGAAAAATTAATGTTAACAAGTTTATGCTCTAAGAGACAAATGTCATGGAGAAGCGATATGCACAGATACAAATAGCGCTATTATCGCGTACTACATGAATAAAACGGTGGTGCATTGCAGCAGTGATTCATGTGAAAAAGCTTCCAATTTGATTTTGCTCCCGTGATGGGCATTAACAGACTTTGAACGACAAATGCGATTAACGGAGTATATAAGTAGGTTTAGTACTGTAGTTGCAGATAGACGGATAGGACATTGAATTTCGGAAATCATGGGGAATTAAATATTCCTAAATCCGAAGTGTCGCAAGTGTGCCGAGAATACCAAATTTCAGGCATTAGCTCTCGCCATGGACAATGCAATGACCGAGAGTAGCGGCGTTGTCACTGCTGAGAGAACGTGGGATGTACGACAGAACGTATCCGTTAGGACAAGCTGGCGTTAATGGCTATGGCAGCAGACGACCGACTAGAGTGCCTTTGATAATAGCACGACCCGTCTGCAACGCCTCTCCTGAGCTAGTCGTGTTTTGTTGCACCCTGTCCTATTTGGAGAGAACACAAATTGACGCATTTCCTCATTTTCAGTACCTCTTAAATATGTTCGCCAAGGAGTAATTATTAATTCACCATCAAACAAGGAATCCTAAACAAAATACAGAAAGCATCCAATTTCTGCAAGGAAGTTCGAAATCCACTCTGAGACAAAAAAAATACTCTAGGCAGCAAAGGTAAAATGTTATCATACTTACTTTTCCCCAATCCTTATGTACGGCATGGAAAGATATACATTATTTAAAAAAAACTACAGAAAAATGCAAACAACAGAAATGAGATTTTTCAGGAGTTCGTGTACTCGCGGTGAGGGCCGTTTTTGTCGAGTTGCGGGATTCTTGTGTTGAGCAGCTGAAAGTTGCCGAGTTCGCATGAACCGATTTTTATAACTTTTGTAACATAATTCTACGGCAAGTTTTCCCTGATAACAAACAGTCACTGAGTTTTTATTACGAACATTATAGCTGGCCGCGGTGGCCGAGGGGACTGAGGCGCTCCAGTCACGCTCCGCACGGCCACTACGGTCGGGGGGTTCGAATCCCCCCTCGGGCATGGATACTTGTGCCGTCCTTAAGGATTATCTAGTTCATAAGTAGTTTGTAAGTTTAGGGACCGATGACCCCGTAGTTAAGTCCCATAAGTTCTACAAACATTTGATTTTTCTAATAATAATAATAATAATAATAATAATAATAATAATATCGTGTGGCTCTTTGGCATGGTGCAAGTCTTTCAATTGGACACCACTTTGGCGACTTGAGTGCCCCTAGCCTGACACATCAATAAATATATAGATCTATCAAATTTATAAAATGTAATATCTATATGATGTCTGATTACTACCGCACTTTCAAACTGGGTGTCGTGCCATTGTGTAATACAGCCAAGATGTGCGGATTAAAGTGAGAAACTACCGTTTGGACCAAGTGAGCGCAAGTGTTGCACACTACACATTCAAGCGTAGGCCGAGCACCGTGGCAGCAGGTAAATCAGTGTCTCAGCAATCCTGCACCAATTCTTATGTTTGTCTGCACTGCTGACTGCTGTTTGTGGGACTAATTGCTTTTTCATTTTCTATAACCACCCAATATTTCGAACGAATGGATATTTTAAGTACGAACGTTCCTCGTTTTTTTAAGTTCCATTTAACAATTTTAGTACTGTTCCTTTTCTTTTTTCCAAGGCTATTAATAAAATTGATGAAAACCTATCATAACCGGGACCGGACGAATTTAGGAAAATACCGGCTGTTCAGAAGTAAAATAACCGTATCGACATTAAGCTGCTGGTTTTCCCCATCCCTCGTGACAAGCAGTACAGCCTTGGGAGCGGGCGAAGCACGCGGCAGCGGTGGGAAGACAGGCGGCTAATGAGGTGACGCAGTCGCCGATGTTCCCACTGGCCGCCTCGCCACTCTGTCAGGGACGCCCCAAGGCCCACTCCGTGAATCACCTGGGAGTTTTCACACTAGGTAACGACGCTAACTGCACACAATGTTCACAGCCTCAACTTTGACGTGGCACCCTCCCACCGCATGATGAAGAAGGGAAGGTATTGCGATTCATCAGAGCTCTACCAACGTCCCAACGTCCAGTAGCCATGGTCAGATGTCCCTTTGTGTCGTAGTTGCCGATGTCCTGGTTCAAAAATGAAATGTTCAAATGTTTGTATAGTCTATGGGACTTAACTACGACGTCATCACTCCCTAAACTTACAAACTACTTATCAACTAACTAAGACTAAGGACGGCACAAATATCCATGCCCGAGGGGGGATACTAACCCCCGACCGTAGTAGCCATGCAGACCGTGACCGGAGCGCCTCAATCCCCTCGGCCACCGCGGCCGGAGATGTCGTGGTGTTCACAATGGTTGCGGGGGGGGGGGGGGGCGTCGCTAGGAGAGTTCGGTCACAGACAGATATATACAGACGGGAAACCTCCATAAGGGCCCGGTCCTACGCTCCGGAGTGCGGGGAGGGAGGGTTTCCAGCAGTTCCGTAAGATGTCCCATGATGGCGCTGCGGTCAGAAGCAGCTCTTTAAACTGGCCAGAGCAGGCGGCAGGTAGCGGCTGCCCCCACCACCACCTCCCCTCAAACACCAGCACGCCGGACACAGCCGTGGCCTCGTGGCAGGCGGCACGAGCTCTCCCCTCAGCCTCCCCTCCACGCTACCCTCTGACGTGCGAGAGGCACCCTAAGCCAGCGATCCGCCTGACACCTGCTAGCATCTTACGGAACTACTAGTACAGCGTAGGAGAGTAGTTTAGGGTTGGCTGCTTCTCTGTATATGTTACTCTGTGGTTCGGTACACTGTATGTTGAGACGTGCCTACCCAGTATTCAAGTATGGTGTTACTTCCGCCACAGTTCGCTGCCTCTCCTGTTTACGTGACCTTATATCCCACGCAAAAAAAAAAGAAAAAAAAATCTTTCTCAGAGATAGCGTAAAAGTACGCAGTGCCATTTTCTCTACATTGGCAGCACTGAGCGACAATAGAAAACTATATTCAATTGTTGTTTCTACAACGACGCCATCATATGGAATACTGAAGAACTTCGACAGGTTTATTGGTTAGAGCAGGAAAATATAGGTTTTCGTTTCAAATGATGTAATGTTTACATTGTATGTAAGCACTATATATGTATGAAAAGAAAATAACAATATTTGCCATAAGAATAATCGTTCTGTGAGGAACAACCCACGTTACGACAAACTGAAAAAACCGAGCAGTCAATGCTATCTGTTGTTGATTTTTGCACCATTTGATGCATCGATTAAGAGTACGCTACAAGGGAGCAGGAAAGCGTAGGCGAGCCATCCTCTGTATTTCTGACATGCTTTAATGGGAATATTCCAGTTCAGTGCCTATGTCTCCACAGCAGAATCTTTTCCCCATCCGAAATCAATGAGAGAGCCGAATGTCCGAAAAACTGAAGAAGACTGAGCAGCTCAACAGGAGAGCAGTGAGTAAGGCTGCTGATGAGCAAGTGCAGTAATCAGAAAAACACCAGCAACGTGAAACAAACGGAAAGAGCTCTGATGTACAGGCACATTTAGGCTTAGGACTATCCGAAACATATACATTTCCAAAATATTATCGACCCAGAACAAAGAAAAACATGGCAAACAAATCCGAGATTTTGTTTGCATCTCAGTACAAAAATGCGTTATTATAAAAACTGTCCAAGTCAGAACCAAAAACAAACTACAACTAAAGGGAAAAACAGAATCTCTAAGCCTAATATGGATTTATCCATTCCATCATCTTCAGGAACTAACAGCTCCAAATCCAAGGATGAGACTCATTTTTTGAGCTGGACAGGGTGTGATGAAGCCTACAAGGAGTCTACCGTAGAAGACTGGTTAAAGTATGACATCTGCTCGAAATGGTAGCATGGAGAATGCACAGGTTACTAAGGATATGGTAAGTTTCTTTTGTGATTTATTTCAGTGCATACTCTTTGACCACACTTTGCGTTCTTTCTCCCCACGTTGAGGCTAAGAGTTTTATGTTTATTAATATTTAGGGTTTGTGATATATATTTGACAGCTGTAGCTGATATACACTACTGGCCATTAAATTGATACACCAAGAAGAAATGCAGATGATAAACGGGTATTCATTGGAAAAATATATTATACTAGAACTGACATGTGATTACATTTTCACGGAATTTGGGTGCATAGATCCTGAGAAATCAGTACCCAGAGCAACCACCTCTGGCCGTAATAACGGCCTTGATACGCCTCAGCATCGAGTCAAACAGAGCTTGGATGGCGTGTACAGGTACAGATGCCCATGCAGCTTCAACACGATACCACAGTTCATCAAGAGTAGTGACTGGCGTATTGTGACGAGCCAGTTGCTCGGCCACCATTGACCAGACGTTTTCAATTGGTGAGAGATCTGGAGAATGTGCTAGCCATGGCAGCAGTCGAACATTTTCCGTATCCAGAAAGGCCGTACAGGACCTGCAACATGCAGTCGTGCATTATCCTGCTGAAATGTAGGGTTTCGCAGGGATCGAATGAAGGGTAGAACCACGGGTCGTAACACATCTGAAATGTTCAAAGTGCCGTCGATGCGAACAAGAGGTGATCGAGACGTGTAACCAATGGCATCCCATACCATCACGCCGGGTGATACGACAGTATGGCGAGGACGAATACACGCTTCCAATGTGCGTTCACGGCGATTTCGCCACAGACGGATGTGAGCATCTTGATGCTGTAAACAGAACCTGGATTCATCCGAAAAAAAAAAAAAAAATGATGTTTTGCCATTCGTGCTCCCAGGTTCGTCGTTGCGTACACCATCGCAGTCACTCCTGTCTCTGATGCAGCGTCAAAGGTAACCGCAGCTATGGTCTCCGAGCTGACAGTCCATGCTGCTGTAAACGTCGTCGAACTATTCGTGCAGATGGTTGTTGTCTTGCAAACGTCCCCATCTGTTAACTCTGGGATCGAGACGTGGCTGCACGATCCGTTACAGCTATGCGGATAAGATGCCTGTCATCTCGACTGCTAGTGATACGAGGCCGTTGGGATTCAGCACGGCGTTCCATATTCTGCTAACAGTCATTGGATCGCGACCAACGCGAGCAGCAGTGTCGCGATATGATAAACCGCAATCGCGATAGGATACAATCCGACCTTTATCAAAGTCGGATGGTACGCATTTCTCCTTCTCCTCCTCCTCCTCCTCCTCCATATATCCACGCTCATTTTGAATTTCATTAACCGTTTCCTGATGTTCAAGTTAGCTAATCAAGAGAGCGCAGTAGATTCTCTGACAGAATAAACCAGAATGTACGCTCGTTGTCACACACGATCGTACGAACTGTCGAACCATGCTGTTCACATCACTTTGCCCGTTGTGCGCTAGGTATTATATCTTCCTGCTGACGTCATTTGCATAGAGTGCAAGGTTCCCTAGATTGCAAACACTTCACTCATAGTCACCACCACGCACAGGCTCAATGGCATTGGCGAACTCCGGAATTCATTCGTCAAGGCAAAGCTGTGCTTATTGCTCTCCAGTGCGTGCTATCTCTGCCAAGGTGAGGTCGACGCAGTCGATCCTAAGAAAGGACAATTAAGTTATTTCCTGACTCAGAATCGATTGGAAACAGAATAAGCGTGACTGAATTCTTTCACTGCGACCCGGCTCGTTCAAGCAGATATTTCGATAAGTCGACGTTAAATTGCTTCCTTACTCAATATGAAATTCTGGATTTTCTCGTTAGGAGGGTTGTCACAAATTCTTTATTTTCAGAAAATCAAACAAACGCGTCTGATAGGGTGCCGACATTTCCTCTGCAACATGTTGCTACCAGTGCTATCTTGCCACTTGCTGCCTTCAATTTTATGTTTCTTTTATTCATCTTCTATTACCATCGTCACAGTCAACATCTACTTAAGTTAAAGCATAATCGATGAAGTAAGTTTTGATATCTCCCGGAAGTATCTTCCTGCTATACAAGGGCAGATTTAGGGGGGAGTGTGTGTGTGTGTGTGTGTGTGTGTGTGTGTGTGTGTGTGTGAGAGAGAGAGAGAGAGAGAGAGAGAGAGAGAGAGAGAGAGAGAGAGGGGGGGGGGGGGGGGGGGAGGGAGGGAGAGAGGCAGAATACCTCAGCATAAGAATGATTCAAATGTTTGTATCGCTTATGGGACTTACTACGGGGTCATCAGTCCCTAAACTTACAAACTACTTATGAACTAGATAATCCTAAGGACGGCACAAATATCCATGCCCGAGGGGGGATTCGAACCCCCTCCCCCCCTCCGACCGTAAGAATGATTAACTTTTACTTAGGCGGCATGTAAGTGTGAGTTTAAAACGGCAAAATCCCTTTAATTAACATAGCCTAATTGGACTTTTTGTGTTATGCTTCCTTTTAATTGCTTCTTGCTCCTTTTTTTTACGATGAAAGTCCAATCATGGTGACAAATTACACAGGTGAAAAAATTATTCGCAATTGCAATTTTTTAATAGTTACACTGTATTAGGCGTAGATGTTTTACCGAATGGGGACATATGAAAATTTGTGCCGGGCCGGGACTCGAACCCGGATTTCCCGCTTTTCGCGAGCGGTCACCTTAACCACTAGGCTACCCTAATACGATTCCAGGACCGACCCAAACTTCCAGGACCGACCCAGACTTAGCACTCGCAGGCTGTACTGTATTCCCGCACCAGGGAGAATGAAAACAACGAGGCATTACCCTGCGTAGATGTCATTGCATCGGGTTTGGTCCTAGAGTTCAAAATGTTCAAATGTTTGTATAGGTTATGGGACTTAACTACGGGGACTGATAACCGTAGTCGTTTAGTCCCGTTAAAAATCAAACCATCCAAACTTAACTAAGGGGTCATCAGTCCCTAAACTTACAAACTACTTACGAACAAGCTAATACTAAGGACGACACAAATATCCAAGCCCGAGGGGGGATTCGAACCCCCAACCGTAGTGGCCGTGCAGACCGTGACTGGAGCGCTTCAGTCCCCTCGGCCATCGCGGCTGGCGGTCCTGGAGTCGTCATTTAAATCGCAATCGCGAATAAATTCGTAAAAAAAGTCGTTTATTTTTTGTGATTACTTGGGAGATAAATGACATATTGTGTACATTTTATTCATAAACAAATAAAGTTAAAGGATTTAACTATGTGGGAAAAAATTGTGAATTTCTAGGGCTGTGTGGCGCATTCAGGTGTTTTCGGTAATCAGTTTATCATTCTGGATTCTACACTGAGAAATAGTACTGCCACGCATTGTAAACAGTTTTATTTGAAGCTATAAGTTTCGAATTTCCAGTTATTGGATTTGATTAGAAATTTCAATGGCATTTTTCCGCACATGAGGTACAAAGGATTTTCATGCCAGTAGAAATTCTTCTAGAAACACAATCAAGTGTGATTTAGTCGATCGGGAAAGCTTTCTTGAAAACTCAAAATGTTTTGCCTAGTAACTTTACAAAGCACGAAGAAGAAATTGATTCAGCTCAACGCGACACAGGAAATCTGATTTTTAGGTTTAGAGGGAATATCAAACTTAGAGCGACATGTTTACTGGATGTTTGTTTGTTGTTCTGTGCATTGTTTGACAATGAAACAGCTACGCCGGATACAGCATTGTTTGTCCACAATAAGTTGACGATTGGTGCGCTGACTGTTGGCAGCGGCAGGGGGCGTGTACTATGGATGTCAGAAGGCGAGGAGCAGTGTTGGAAACGTTATCCGTAACAGTGTGTGCAGTAATATTTCGTGTCTAGTTGCAGCGTAACGTTGACAGCGCGCCGAAATAAATGAATGTCTTGCAACTAGTGCAGATGTTTACTGCTCCTGGCATCACCAGGTAAAATCGTCTTCACTTGTCGAATTAATATACTTCCATCTAACTACAAATTTCAATACTAGTTTCCGCGCACTATGGCATCATTATCAAGAGCCTATGATTATAAAAACTATTACAATGATTCAACCTTATTAAACAGTGAAAAGTTTAAAAATTTACCAGAAAATAAAAAAGGGTATTGAAAGTATGGAACTCTACATTTATCAAAATGACAAACAAACCATGTGCGCCGGGCGGGAATGGCCGTGTGATCTGGGGCGCAACGTCGCAGAGTACGCTGCCGCCCCCACCAAAAGCTGCAGACCCACATCAAACCTCTGTTCCCATCATCACTTTTAAATTTTCTTTTCACTCTTTCAACTTACAAAGATATATATAGTGTGTGTGTTTGTTACTCTCACGACGCCTTTAAGGACATGTTCATCCTCCTCAGCCTGTACCCCACCCAGAAAAAATTCTGTATCCGCCACTGACTGTAGGCCACGGAAACCGGGATGCTTAGATGCACAGGCAGCATCACTCGACTGGATCAGCTTTCAAATACCACTGCGAAGCAAGCCTACACGCTGCGTGCAAGAGACCTAAGGGACGACAGAGACGACGGTGAACGTATACTCTGCACAGCGAATCTAGTCTGTAAAGCTTCATCCGGAAAAGACCCGCGCTGCAACAAAATACATAAATATAAATTGAGGTGTTTGTGCCTATATTTCACTCTGCATCCGAAACTACACATCGCAAACGAATAGTGTTTGTGTCTGGAAGTAGGTATCATTCTCCCATTCTGCACTATGGTGGTAGAGGGTTCATAACGATAAGGGGGGGGGGGGCGGATGATATGGGAGTTGAAAATTACCGACTTACATAAAATTCTACTTGTGGGTGTCAATATTTTGCTCTTCAGCAAAAACTGCACAATGCAGACGAAGGATCTCTCTTGTGTTGTAGTACAAGGTCTCCCGTTGTACACCATACCAGTTTGGTGTCGATAGCTATAACAGGGTGGAAGATACAGTGGTTGAAGGACGTCAGCTACTATAAAATTCGGACTGAAGATCAGCGAAGACTTTTAACACTGTAATAGCAAGAGGTTATATACAGCGAAACTTGATTAACGTTCTTCAGTTTTTTCTGCAACAAGCGTACGAATAAAGAAAAATAAGTGTACATTGCAGTTTGAAAAGTAAAACTACTAAGAAAGATGCCAAAGCCTAAGTAAGAAATATCACGTTCTCGATCCGTTTCTGAAAGAAAGAAAACGTCGCAGAAAAGTGAACCTACAGACGATAGAAACTTGAAATTTGTAGACGTTTTTTATCTTATACTGTAGGCATCAGCGATTTTTCGATATTCTCATACCTAAGGGGGTGAAATAGAGGATGAACAGTTTGTTTAAATAATACTTTGCTATTAAGGCAACCACTAGAATGCTTTGTTTTTAAGGATCTTATTACTGGAGTTATTTCTTGTGGTGAAGCGAGTGAAGTATTCGTGTTCCTGAAGTCATTGGTAAATGCTATTTTCAAATATTCAAGGGCATTATTTACTGCCCCTGACAATCCCATACTATCAGTAACAGATGTAATGTAGTTGTTAATAGATTTGCCACACTATGCCCATCAGTAACTACTGTATCAGGTAAAGGTAAAGCAGTCAACAATCCGAAGATTGCCGGCCGCGGTGGCCGAGGAGACTGAGGCGCTCCAGTCACGGTCTGCACGGCCACTACGGTCGGGGGTTCGAATCCCCCCTCGGGCATGGATATTTGTGCCGTCCTAGTTCGTAAGTAGTTTGGAAGTTTAGGGACTGATGACCCCGTAGTTATGTCCCATAAACAATACAAACAAACAAACAAACAAAAATCCGAAGATTTGTTTGAACACCACAGTGCTTTACTAGGCGTGGTCCTCCGACCTACAGTTTAACGTGGGTTCCGAACCACGGTGCTACTCGGTATTTTTCAGCAGAGGTGAAAGAAGTGGAAAGTGATTCTAGGATCTGGCGGGGATCGAACCCGCGACCTTCGGATTTGTAGTCTGGCACTATACCACTGTGCAACCAAGGCACTACTCTATCCTCTACTTATAATGCTATCTGCTGCTGATCCTTTCTGTTTGTACCAATCTCCTCCTTCACTATATCCCATATAGTGCTGGAGGATTTGTCTCAGTTTTTGCGAGAGTGTGGTGATATTTCTGGCGGCAGCCAGGAAGCTGGCAGGAGGGGTCGCGTTGCAGTAGGTGCTGTGTTATTCAATACGCCCACTACAGCGCAGCGCAGCCACTCGACGCGCCGTGCTGCCCCGAGTGTCCGGCACTCGGGAGCCCTCTGGCGGCCCTCCTCGCAACTACTCCCCGCTCCGCTTGGGAGGCAGAGCGCGGCATTACTGCTGTCCGGATCCGTTTACACGCGCCACTCCTGTGACCCCGTTACCTTGGCACACGGGCTACTTCACAGTGCCAGATAATACTGAGCCGAGGGGCGAGGGCCAACCTAGTTATTTAAACTAGCCATACAACTATCTTCCAACATTTTATGCTCAGTTCGACCGCGACCAAAAGGCTAGTGTCAAGCAACTTCAAGCACTTGCTGAGCTGTTTACATTAGAATAAATATTGCGTAAGTCTCTTTGGCAGGTTAATTACAGGAACTTGCTACAAGTACTTGTAAATGTGTTTCCATTATAGTTACATCGTGAGATAGGCAAATGCAAGTAAACAATGCCAAGTTAACACTATCGGTGCTGCTTTATTATT
Organism: Locusta migratoria; assembly: GCA_026315105.1. Classification (NCBI taxonomy): domain Eukaryota; kingdom Metazoa; phylum Arthropoda; class Insecta; order Orthoptera; family Acrididae; genus Locusta; species Locusta migratoria. Next base: position 434,268,353 of record CM048745.1, read on the forward strand.
TATTGGAGGAAAGAATCGTTATAAAAAACAAAATTCAGAAAAAAAGGAATGAAGAAATGAACACACAAACGATATCTTTAATGGATACAGAGGAGTAAATATTTAAGTCATAAACAAACACTATAGAATGAAACAGTGGCGCAGCCACGAGGGGGTTTGGGGCTAATGGAGTTGAAGATAATTTAATTTTTTTTCCTATTTATTTTTAATTTCATAAAACAGGTCGGCACCGGAAATTTGAAATAGTAAACATGCATTCGAAACAGTAAACATGTACAAGTTAACGTGACAATGGGTCGCCAACGTGAAGACGCCACTTACAACGTGTGCTGCTGTCACAGTCAGAGTTTTTAATGCCGCCGCGACCGTCTTTGATGCTGCCTCTATTGTTACTGCTATGCTCAAGATACGAGCCGGTAGCAGGTCAGCGGCACCGCCAAGTGGAATCTTATTAAGAACAATAGTGTTATTTTTACACATAGTGTCTCACGTTAATTAAACTGTAAAGGCCATTCTCTTTGGCTAGTAACACAGAAGCTGCTTAATTATTTTATGAGCTGATCACATACTCTCATCACATTGCTCGTCTTTCACTTTCACATTAATGCGACTCTACTCATTTTATTTCTTGTGCAATTGTTTTTGTTGTATAATGGGTTAAATTATAAAAACAGGTTTTTATTTATTTATTTATTTTTTTTTAAATAAAAAGGCCTCCCTCCCCCCAGAACCAAATCCTGGCTGCTTCACTGGAATGAAATAAAATCAGGGGACTTCGTTCAGAAGTCCTTCTGACAATGAAGAATTATAACTTCCAACATCACTTGCCTGCCGCGGCGGAATAGCCGTGCGCACTGGGGAGCCGTGCTGCGGTGCGCGCGGCCGTTTGCCTTCGGGGGTTCGAGTCCCCCCTCGGGCATGGGTGTTTGTGTAGTCCTTAGGTTAGTTTAACTTACCTTAAGTAGTTTGTAAGCTAGGGACTAATAACCAAGCAGTTAAGTCCCATAGATGTAAAAACGTTTGACATTCTGATCACTTGTCTGCTGTACAGTCAAATATTCGAAATACGATACAGAATGCGGCAAACTATACCAGCAAGATGGGGCTTTATAATTACTCTGATATTTGAGGCAGTATTTGTTACTTTTATTACACATGTAATGAATTGGTCTATGCTAACATCGAAAATTCAATGGATTTTTAAAGACGACTGTATCGCCATTCCTCTCGGATGAAACGACGTAATTTCGCATTTCTACTGCCGTGGCGGCCAATTTTGAATGCAAACGTCCCATGCTTCCATCGTGCTAAGTGTTTGGTTTTAAATTGCGTGCCTCTAGTTTACAAGCGCAGTGTAATAACCAAGAGCCGCTTTCTTCGAACACGCTCTTATATTAGCAAATTGTGTTGGCCTATACTACTGGCAGTTGCAGTTCTGTTACTTACGTCGTGCAAGAATCTTTGAATAACTCCACATAACACAAACAGCGCCTAAATTTATCTCGGTTTATTATTTGCTACTGCACAAGCAAACAGTATTCAAACGTTTGTCAACCTAAGACACCAAACTGCTGAGCTCATCGGCCCCTAGACTTGAAAGCTACTTAAACTAACCTAAGAACAACGCACACATCCATGCCCGAGGGAGGATTCGAACCTCCGACGGGGAGCTGCCGCGCAATTCGTGACAAGACGCATAAAATTGCACGGCCATTTCTACGCAGCGAATTCACAAGCAAAAATTAATTTTCACTCATTTGTTTTTTTCCCTGGATTATAAGAACACTGTTAGCCATAATAAAGCACTTTGACTGTGTCAAAAGTGTCTCATACAATCATACTACATATGACCTTCTAATCTTTATTTTTTCGTCGTGTGATGGCTCAGATTGTTCAGCATTTTTCAACCGTTATCAAGCCGCTCGCAGAGCTTAAGAGGTTCCTGAGTGGTTCCAACAACGTATCTGATGCGTCGGCGAAATACGTAGCTACATTCGCTTTCTACCAGGGGTGTCCAACCGCTACATCCGGCCGAAAGCAACTATCAGATACCAGAACGGTTTAGCAAGTACCTACCAAACGATAAGTAAAATAAATAAATAAATAAAAATAAAAACGGAACCAAAATCTCAGATGAACAGCTTGAGAATTCCAACTACTTCGGTCGAAACTGCTCATACCGGACTTTAAAGTCAATTACCGTAGCGACGTGTTTTCGCCATTTGTGCCCTACGCTTCGGCCTCCCCACAGGACGTTTTCCCTACCAACATTGTGCGCTGCCCTTCCTTCATCCATTCGAGCTACGTGACCCCATCGCAGCCGACGTGATTATGTTAGGGCCTGAGAAGAGTTCGTAAACCTCTTTCGCCACTTTCCGCTAATGTTATCCCTCTTTGCTCCGAAAAATGTACTCAACATTTTGTTTTCAAATGCTCGAAATGGTTTTTCACTTTGCAAAGTGAGAGACCAAGTTTCACATCCATACAGTACAACTGGAAGAATAATAGTTTTGTATACTCTGATCTTTAAATTCCGACACAATAACCGTGATGAGAGTAATGTATGAGTAAGAAGTATCAACCGGTTCCAGCCCGTAATCTCTTCCTCAGCTCGGATTCAATCTCATTTCTCGATGTAATATCCATACCTGAATACTTAAACGTGTTCACATTTTCAACCTGCATGTCACCAACTCTTAACATTTCCTGATCTATTAATGTTGGCATTCTAGTAGTAACCAAGTATTTCGTTTTGTCTTCAGTTACCCTCAGACCTACGTGTTCGCTAGCCTTGACTGACGCATTCGCATTTGCTGCTACAGATTCTTTCCTATCGCTAATGACGTTCAGATCATCCTAATATCCTGATATTTCCATTTAACTCCACACCCTCTGAATTATCTGCTGTCATTTGCACAATATATTCTAGGACTACATTAAAAAGTAGGGGGGACACAGCATCTCCCTGCTTAAATCCGTTCTTTGTTTCGAATTATTCTGACTCCAGTTTCCCCACGCGTACCCTACCTTTTGTGTTTTTCAAACTCGCTTCTATAAGCGTAACATACTTCTTTTGTATGTATCAGGTTCGAGTCCCGGTTCCGGCACACAATGTTAATCTGCCAGGAAGTTTCATATCAGCGCACACTCCGCTGCAGAGTGAAAGTTTCATTCTGGAAACATCCCTTAGGCTGTGGCTAAGCCATGTCTCCACCATATCCTTTCTTCCAGGAGTGCTAGTCTTGCGTGTTTGTAGGAGAGCTTCTGTGAAGTTTGGAAAGTAGGAGGCGAGGTACTGGCGGAAGTAAAGTTGTGAGGCGGCATCGTGAGTCGTGTCGGGATAGCACAGTCGGTAGTGCGCTTGCCCGCGAAAGGCAAAGGTCCCAGGTTCGAGTCCCGGTTCCGGCACACAATTTTAATCTGCCAGGAAGTTTCATATCAGCGCACACTCCGCTGCAGAGTGAAAGTTTCATTCTGGAAACATCCCTTAGGCTGTGGCTAAGCCATGTCTCCACCATATCCTTTCTTCCAGGAGTGCTAGTCTTGCATGTTTGCAGGAGAGCGTCTGTGAAGTTTGGAAAGTAGGAGGCGAGGTACTGGCGGAAGTAAAGTTGTGAGGCGGCATCGTGAGTCGTGTCGGGATAGCACAGTCGGTAGTGCGCTTGCCCGCGAAAGGTAAAGGTCCCAGGTTCGAGTCCCGGTTCCGGCACACAATTTTAATCTGCCAGGAAGTTTCATATCAGCGCACACTCCGCTGCAGAATGAAAGTTTCATTCTGGAAACATCCCTTAGGCTGTGGCTAAGCCATGTCTCCAACATATCCTTTCTTCCAGGAGTGCTAGTCTTGCGTGTTTGCAGGAGAGCTTCTGTGAAGTTTGGAAAGTAGGAGGCGAGGTACTGGCGGAAGTAAAGTTGTGAGGCGGCATCGTGAGTCGTGTCGGGATAGCACAGTCGGTAGTGCGCTTGCCCGCGAAAGGTAAAGGTCCCAGGTTCGAGTCCCGGTTCCGGCACACAATTTTAATCTGCCAGGAAGGTTCATATCAGCGCACACTCCGCTGCAGAGTGAAAGTTTCATTCTGGAAACATCCCTTAGGCTGTGGCGAAGCCATGTCTCCACCATATCCTTTCTTCCAGGAGTGCTAGTCTTGCGTGTTTGCAGGAGAGCTTCTGTGAAGTTTGGAAAGTAGGAGGCGAGGTACTGGCGGAAGTAAAGTTGTGAGGCGGCATCGTGAGTCGTGTCGGGATAGCACAGTCGGTAGTGCGCTTGCCCGCGAAAGGCAAAGGTCCCAGGTTCGAGTCCCGGTTCCGGCACACAATTTTAATCTGCCAGGAAGGTTCATATCAGCGCACACTCCGCTGCAGAGTGAAAGTTTCATTCTGGAAACATCCCTTAGGCTGTGGCGAAGCTATGTCTCCACCATATCCTTTCTTCCAAGAGTGCTAGTCTTGCGTGTTTGCAGGAGAGCTTCTGTGAAGTTTGGAAAGTAGGAGGCGAGGTACTGGCGGAAGTAAAGTTGTGAGGCGGCATCGTGAGTCGTGTCGGGATAGCACAGTCGGTAGTGCGCTTGCCCGCGAAAGGCAAAGGTCCCAGGTTCGAGTCCCGGTTCCGGCACACAATTTTAATCTGCCAGGAAGTTTCATAAATAAAACTGTTTATGTTATCACAATGTATCAAAATAATTGCATGTTGATTTTTTTAGAATAAAGATTCCTAAATCAATAAATTCTATATTAGAGGTGTCAAATGTATTAACTCCATACCTCTGACCGCCCCAGCTGTTTTCCCCCTAAGAATGCCCGCCTTCTTCCATTGTGGCCGCGTTAAGCTGAAGGGCTGGAAGCCGTGCTCTACGCCGTCGTTTGCAGCGCATGCTGCCAGTAATGCAGCAGACTAGACGAAGCCCCACCACCCAGGCCTGCGCCCGCATTTCGTGATCTGGGAAGACTGTTCAGCCTTCTTGTCAGTTTTCTAGCGTGCTTCCCACATATCTAGATTGACATCTCAGCCCAGCAATTCACTTTGCGGTAATGGTAGATGGTATTTGTGGCACGACTATCATTTCCCCTTCCATCTTCTATTCGCAAATGGATCGATTATCAACAAATCTCCGTCTGATCTCCAATCTGTGTTATTTTCTCACCGTGGCTATACCGCGAGACATACAGGGTGGTTGGAAATTCCCGTTACAACCTTATAGGACTTGTAGAGGGTAGTGAGTACGTAACATTTTGAATAAGAACCCATGTACGGAAACGTATAGTTTCCGTTCCATGACAGTTTCAATTCAGATGATTATCTCATCCACTCCTACTTGAGGAATGTAATTAGGCGTGACCCAGTACAATTGTTGCAATCAATTTGAAAAGGATACAGAATCGTTCCGTTATTACTTAGGCATTTTCATTACAATTTACACCTTGTGTTTTACATTAGTCGACAACAAGAACAACCCAGCATCTGCGGCACCAGCCGCAACGTACTGATGCATTACAACAGCGGCTCCATGTGGCGACCACCAACGTCGTTACACACACATTGTACCTGCTAAGCATGTTCTGGTACACTCTCTCCATCACACCTGGTGTCTGTGCAGTGTCTTGTGCAGCGGCCGGAACTCGTGCCAGCACATCATACACTGTCTCTACAGGTGTCTCATAAATTAGGCTCTTCATACCACCCCACAAGAAGTATTCCATAGGGGTTAAATCCCAGGTACGACAAAAAAAAAAAAAAAATAATAGCTGTATCCTGCGTGCCTGCAATGCCATGGAACGTAAAAAAAAGTGCTTCTTTCTGGGAGTATCATTTGAATTTAAAATATCACAACGTTCCATCTATTCTATCGAATTCTTTGCAAGGAAACAGGAATTTATGTAGTTCCTGATTTCGGTGTGTACTTACTACAGCTGGAGTCCATTCTGTTTAGGAATGCCTAGAAAATGGTGTAATACAGTACAGAAAAAATAGAGACCCTGTTACTTATGTAGTGCACCAAAGAAGTATTAGTTGGCGCTGCTGCATTTTTAATTTTTTTTTTTTTTTTATTTCTTTTTCGATGGTTATGCCACAGAACAGCAACAGGTGCTGTTGGTTTTGTAGTGCTGCAAAGAAACAATACATGATCGTGTTGTGTGTATTTCCCCAGTAACAAAAGTATTTTGAATTAAGAGCCGCAATCTTATGTCTGCAAATACAAACTAACATTGAACAGTGAGTTGCTGAGTACACTTTGTATATTTCCAGTTTAACATTTCTTTACTTCTTTTGGCAGGGAACATTTGAATTTAAAACATAACGACGTTCCTTCGCGTCTATCGGGGCTCTAATTTACATAAGAATTCTTTGCAAGGAAAATCCAACTTATATAGTTACCTTTCTGATTTCCGTGTTTCATTACATTTTGAGTGTCTTCTGTTTAGGAATACCTCGAAAACGCCGTAGCACAGGAAAGGACAAAGTGAGGCGACATTAGTTACATAGTTCACCAAATAACTAAATTATGGCGTTGTTACGTTTTTTTCATTCTGGTAATTATGGCATAATACACTACTAGAAGGGGTACAATTTTACTTACGGCAGCGGTGTTGTGTGCTGTGTTGGCAACGACCATTGAATGCTTTTTCAAAACTCAGTTATGTAGAATGAGGGGAATAATAATTCTTTATGTTCACGATGAAATAAATAATTTATGCTGTTCTCATCAGTAAATTAATCACCCACCTAAAATAAAATTTACCCAGGTAGGACAAAAAAATTTTTTTTCTTCCTATATGTATCCCATATGCTTTGCAATGTCATGGAAAGAAAAGAAGTGCATCTTTCGACGGGTATCACAACTAAATTGTTCATATAGTAGAAATATCATGGAGTGAGCATTGCGTTCTGTGCATCTTCTCAACATTAAACTTTATGAATGCAACCGAACAATGAATTTAAATCATTCCGGAGTAAATCCATTTTGTATGATAAACTTTATGAACATTCATCGTTTTCGACAATGACTTCTACTTAAATTTGACACCATAGCTAGGACAACTGAGTTTACTGACAGAGCGATCCAAGAAGGATTCTGTTTTTGCTGACCTAGGTCCGGAACCCTAAAAAACCATGATATACAACAGGTCCCTCTTTAACAACCGTTGCGAAGCACGTGCATAAAAGCTAGTTCATTTTATATTAATCTTGCAACTGTTGATAATATTATCTCGACTTTGTACACTATATAAAATGATTTTAAGACGTGACATTAGATTTGTTTACTTTATAGATGTTAATTGAAGTTAGATATAAAGATAATGTAAAAAGTAACATCGAAACCTGTCATTTGTAATGCTTGTTGTGATTAATACAGTAATTAAAATGTGATTTCGAATTACTTATGACATGCATTTTTTCGTGGAAAATTTTGTATAGGTTTCAGAAGTGAAACGTCCCATGCATCTATCTGCAAGTATCATTCCGCTTTCAGTCGTTAATTCCCGCCTTGCTGCCATGATCACGTCCGAAATTTGTTCATACGAATCAGCGGAGGACAAGAGACAGACCTGCCAATGCCCCACTCTTTCGTACCACCGACATCTGCATCTCAACATCGCTATCCCTTGACTTTTGTTACCTCAGTGTAAGTAATGTTCTGTGTAAAATCAGTGTGCTCCTCAACAATTCTCCTAAATGTACTTACTACTACGCATTACAGTGTTTATTACACCGAGAGGTGTATCACGTTGTTATGCAGTCTAAGCAAATGTCGAAATGACTCCTTTGAAATGGTACTACCTATTTGCTTCTTTGATCGTAAATATAATTCAAATTATTATCCCAAATTTTTTCCTTCAAATTCGAACTACAAATGGTATAAAAAATGAAAACCTTAAGCAATGTAACGTGTCATGCCCACTTTTCAAGATACCCAATGGGAGGAAAAATTTTTTTGCACAATTTTGCCTTTGAACCTAGAAAATATAGCTTTAGAAGGCTGTATTTTCATATTCAACACAGAACTGCTAGAAAAATGTCTGCATGGGAAAACGCAGAACCCAAATGAAAGTTTCAATGCTCTTATTTGGAAGAGATGTCCAAAGACTGTGTTTGTTTCCAATTTGGTAGGGGAGATTTCTGCTTTGGAAGCTGCAGTAGTGTTTAATGATAGAAATGTAACAAGACTTCACGTTCACTGTTAGTTGGGCTTTACACCTGGAGTCTTCACTGAGCAGATACTGCAGAAGAGGAGCTACAAGAGCTGCGGAGGATGATGAGGAAGAAATGGAATATGGATATGGGCAGTTTTAGCTAAGGCATGACAGTTTTTTTTTCTTTTTTTTTTTTTTTTTTTTTTTTTTTTTTTACGTTTCATCCCAACTTTGAAGCGGTTTTTCTGCAACTTAAGGTTTTCTCTTTTCAGGAACACATATATCAGAAACTATTGGAAGGACTGAGTTGAAATTTGGCACACCTATTCTTTTACATGGAAGCAATATTTAAGTGGAATACAATTTTGATGTAGACATTACAAACAGTTTTATGGTTGATAATATATTTAACAAAAATTACGCGTAAAAATGTTCGAATTCAAAATATCACAGAAAATAATACCATTAATTTACCACAAAGTTACTGCAATTAATCATACAATCAATAGTGTAGATTACTATACCATAAAAGAAAATTTCCAAATTTGTCTAGAAATAATGAAAAAGTGTACTTTAAAATATTAATGTAACAAAAAAATTCAAAATTCTTTCACAGCATTAAACTATTATTAAAAATTCTGAATTTTTTAAAAGCATGTTGGAACCCTGTAAATAAATGAGCAAAATATCTGTGAGAGATTGAACAAAAAAAAAAAAAAAAAAAAAACAAAAAAACAAAAAAAAAACAAAAAAAACTGCGATATGAATTTAGGAAAATATCAGTGTAAGACTGCCACTGTCTTCCATTAACTGATCTGTTTCTAGTGGCCGTGCTGTTAACGAGAAGTTAAACACTGATCTTCTTTCCTTTATTACATTATTGTGTCTAGAGAGGATGAGAAGTAATGCACATTTAACAAACGAAGTATATTACAAACATTTAACAGCGTGATCAGAACTGATAACGACTTAATTCGACTTACCAATGAGGCGAAAATGTCGTGAATAACAATTCACATATCCGGTTTCAGTTACTGTAACAGGAAACGGCCCCTCATGAAACATATCATGAATATGGCAGGCTGTGTTGTATTAAAATGTGTTAGTGTTATGCATTTACGTTCTTTGTCAGTGGAAAGGAAATCACTAAATCCGACTTCAGGAGACGATAATTCAGGGCAAGCGAAAAGCCTACAGCCAGAGTACCGATGAGCCGGATACGGGTAAATGATACGCAAAGATGCGGTGTGGATGCTATTAACATTTATAGCAGTGGCGTAACTGTGGGAGGGGGATGAGGGGGATAGAACCCCCCCAGAACCCCTCCCCCCCCCCCCCAAAAAAAAACAAATAATAAAAAACAACGTATAACAGCAATCTGGTAAAGGTAAAGATTGAAAACTTGGGGTGTTTTACCTAATCTTTCATTGGATGGGAGTGAATTAGCTTCTTCGATGGGAGTGGTAGATGGTAGTTTATCTGGAAACTAACTAAAATTTTGCTCGTCAAGCAGATCTACTCCCGCCCCCCCCCAAAGCCAAGTCCTAGTTACGCCACTGATTTATAGTATTGGCACACGTTCCTAGTCGTGCAGCTAACAGGTTCACTACTTGTCATACTACCGAGCGAGGCTGCATAGTTTCTCTTCGTATTCATCCGGGCCCGCTGCGACGTACATGTCATATACCGACAATGTAAGAAACTTTTTGTATCAAAGACGCTGCTATATGAAGAAATTATTTATTAATTACGACAGGCCTGTTTCAACATAAATGCCATCTTCAGATTTCTGAGACTCCCGCTTATAAGAAAGGAAAGAGAACTGACAACATAATTACAGGCCAATATCGTTGACATCAGGTTTCCTGTAGAATTTTGGAGCATATTTTCAGTTCGAATATAGTAAATTTCCTTGAGACGGAAACTTCTTTCAAATGTTCAAATGTTTGTATAGCTTATGGGACTTAACTGCGGGGTCATCAGTCCCTAAACTTACAAACTACTTATGAACTAACTAATACTAAGGACGGCACAAATATCCATGCCCGAGGGGGGATTCGAACCCCCGACCGTAGTGGCCGTGCAGACCGTGACTGGAGTGCCTCAGTTCCCTCGGCCACCGCCTCCGGCTGAAGCTTATTTCTATGAATCAGCAAGGGTTTAGGAAACATCGTTCATGTGAAACTCAGCTTGCCCTTTTCTCAGATAACATCTTGCGAGCCATGGATGAAGGACAACAGACTGATTGTGTTTTTCTCGATTTCAAAAAGGCATTTGTTGCGATGCCACACTGCAGACTACTAACGAAGATACAAGCTTATGGAATAGGTTCAAAGAATTGTGACTGGCTGGAAGAATTCCTAAGTAATAGAACGCAGTACGTTGTTCACGACGGCGATTGTTCATCGTAGTGTATCGTCAGGCGTGCCCCGGGGGAGTGTGATAAGACCGATATTATTTTCTAACTATATAAATGATCTGATGGACAGAGTAACTTGTAATTTGCAGCTGTTTGCTGATGATGCTGTGGTGTATGGGAGGGTGTCGTCTTTAATTGACTGTAACAGCATACCGGATGACTTGGACCAAATTTCTAGGCGGTGTGAGGAATGGCAAGTAGCGTTAAAAGTAGAAAAATGTAAGGTGATGCAGATCTGTAGGAAAAACAAGCCCATAATGTTCGAATACAGCATTAGTAGTGAGCTTCTTGATGCAGTCGTCTCGTTCAAATATCTAGGCGTAACATTGCAGAGCGATATGAAGTGGAACGAACATGTAAGGCTGCTGTGAGTAAGGCGGACAGCCGACTTCGGTTTATTGGGAGAATTTTGGGAAGATGTACTTCATCTGTAAAGGACACCTCGTATAAAACGCTTGTACGACTACGTGTTAAGTATTGCTCTAGTCTTTGGAACCCGCAGCAGATCAGTTTAAAGGAAGACATAGAAGCAGTTCAGAGGCAAGCAGCTAGGTCTGTTACTGGTAGGTTCGACCAATGCGCGAGCGTCACGGAAATGTTCCGGGAACTCAAATGGGGATCGCTGGAGGAAAGACGACGTTGTTTTCGAGAAATTCTGTTGAGGAAATAAGAGGGCTGGAATTTGAAGCTGAGTGTAGAAGTGTAGAGTGTAGATCTTCCTGCCGCCTACTTACATTTCGCGTAATGATCACAACGACAAGATAAATCAGAGCTCGTACAGAGGCATATAGGGATTCTTTTTTTTTTTTTTTTCTCGTTATATTTGGGAGTGAAATAGGAAAGGAAATGCCTAGTAGTTGTATACTGTTCCCTCTGCCACGCACCTTACGGTGGATTGTGGAGTATGCGTGTAGATGTAGATACCATAAGAATAATATTGCAATTTTGAACGTGATAACTTGGACTAATAACATAAGTACAATAAGTTTACGTACGTTAATCTTTACTTCCTTGTAACGTCGTTGCCTTATTTGCTGTCGTGACTATTTTATTGATGTTAATAGTGAACACATTTTGTATCGTTCTTATATATCAGTCAAATTCCGAATTTAATTTTTTTTAATATTTCCTGTCACAGAAATTTATGGTAAATGCACTAAACCCATACAGAATACCATACGTATAGAAAATAACGGTGACAAGACAAACACATACCAAACAAATATATATATATATATATACATACACAATACATATCGGGGAAAAATATCTCACACTATCAGTGCATTACTAAAATGTCCTAACGTAAAATTTCCTTATCAGACACGACACAGTCTTTGAACACTACTGCAATCAGGGCACATAAAACACCTATATATACCAATCCTGGCATATATAAAATGAAATGTAAGCAATGTGATATGTTTTACATAGGACAGAATAGAATAAACTTTAATATCCGATATCGTGAACACGTCAGAAATAGTGAAAGCAAGACATCAACCTTCTTCCAGCACTTGAAATAACATATGGCTGACGAAATAGAACGAGCTATTGACGTTTTACACATTACACACAAGTGACCAGTGATGAATGTCCTTGAAGAAATTGAAATTTATTCACACACAATGACTTACCCTCAAGAAATTTTAAATGAGCACATCGATATGAAACATTAAAAACTGCATAGAAAATTTTATTTATACTATCCTGCCAAAGGGATAAACAGATAAGCGAAATCTACAAACATAGCAGAGATCATACTATTAACGAAATTAATAGTAATCGCTGTAAAAACAATTACGCTAGTAATTACATCAAATCGTTAAGAAACTTGCAAATAATAAAAACGTTCAACCTAATCAGTTCTACAAAATATAGGTACATTACAATGAAATTATGTATATATACATGTATAAACACAATTCAAATTAGTAATTTGATTAAACTATACAAACAGAGATATAATTAATTAATACCAATGAAATCAGAAACGACTGGAACCATGTAACATCGCTGGGCTGTGAACACACGAAAAACTAAAAAATTAAATTAGGTAAACGATATATAAGAACGATACTAAATGTCTTCACTATTAACAGCAATAAACTAGTCAAATCATCATGACAGCAAATAAGACAACGACATTACAAGGAAGTTGTAGCAGACAGCGAAGAAACAGTGCAGTGAGAGTTGTGTGTTTTCGCACGTTGTTTTGGTATTACCGTCGAAATGCTTCCGCGCCTGCCGCTAGGGGCGCTGTGTCGCTTTCGCTCTTACTCTTCGAATGTTTTTGATTTTGTTTTGTTTCTTTAATTAGTTGCGGAGTTCTTACGTTCTTGTTTGTGTCGAGATTCGTATTACTCCTTGTTCAAAAAAAAAAAAAAAAAAAGTTTGTTAAGGTTATGGGACTTAACTACGGGGTCATCAGTCCCTAAACTTACAAACTACTTATGAACTACTTACGAACTAGGACGGCACAAATATCCATGCCCGAGGGGGGATTCGAACCCCCGACCGTAGTGGCCGTGCTGACCGTGACTGGAGCGCCTCAGTCACCTCGGCCACCGCGGCCGGCTTACTCCTTGTTAAACCTCTCGATTATGCATTGTTCTGCAATCAACTTCTTTGATATTGCTTTAATAGAGAAGTTAAAGTATTTCTAATTAAAGTGCTGTTCTCATTACAACTGTGGCGATTTTAATACGGACACGAAGTGTTGTATATTCGGACGGTCACTCTCAAACAACTCAGGCCTCTCCGAAAAAGTAAAGATTAATGTACGTAAACTTACTACACCTTTGTTATTAGTTTATATTATCACGTTCAAAATTGCAATATTATTCCTATGGTATCTATATCATCTTCACAGAAACCTGAAGATGGCAATTGTGCTGAAACAGGCCTCTCGTAATTAATAAATAATTTCTTCGTATAGCAGCTTCTTTGATGCAGCAAAGTTTCTTACAATGCACAGTTTCTGATACTCTGGAATCGTATTCGAGGTAAGTGGGATTCAGATTCCAGTAGTGTGACTAGAGTTTCGTGTTTCCGTAAAACCACTTGTCGTAAATGTGCGGGGGATTTGGTTGGACGGAACACGGCTGTGTCGTTAGGCCGCCCTTTTTTATGTTTGTTAAGCTTACGTGACTAAATTGCGGGCTCATCAGTCCCTAAACTTACAAACCAGTTATGAACTACCTTATACTAAAGACAGCACAAACGTCCATGCCCGAGGGGGGATTCGAACCCCCGACGTGGAACGGCCTCGCGCACGGGAGCATAGCTCCTCAACGCGCTCGGCCACTCCGCCGCGACGCGGCCGCCTTTGTCCAGTTTAATCAGTGGTGCACGTCACACTAAATGACGGCGGCACGCGCGCAGAGAGCAGGGGTCAGGAGTGGCCAGGGGTGTCACCACAGTCTAACACATACAGGCGCCACACTCCGCCTGATTTTTGTTACCCAGCGCGCTAGTAGCGCCCCAAGCAGCTATTGACAAGGAAAGTACTTGGGCTCGAACAAACACATATACACAAAATCGTACGAGAGATAATGTAGAGATCTCTTATTGCACTAGTGATACGTCCGCATCTGCAAAACTCTGCAGTCGTCCGTTAGAGGCCTCTGTGTGTGCCTTGCCACATTGCACTTTGACCTGTCGGTTCGCCAGTAGGGACGGTGCAGTGTGCCTCCGAAGTTGCGTTTTGTGACATTTGTGTGGTGAAGCGTCAGATGGAGCGGCGATTGATAATCAATCCTGCTAAAGTATTGCGATTGGTTGAGATGAAGTTACGAAGAACCATTCTTCATGAAGATGGTATTAGTGTAGAAGATGAATCATTCGCATGCTTTCTCGTATCTGTTATGGCACAGGAATATGAGCATAAGTTAGATACTATTGTAACACTAACACATAATTATGATAAAAGGGATGATAATGACGAAGAACTCATTGCTAGCGGTAGTGTTACGGTAATTGCGGGAAGAGGCGATGAAAGCAGTGGCAGTTAATACCAATAGTGTTCCGAGAAGAAGGTTAAAGTTGCAACTATCATCACGGCTTTTGATGACAATATGCTACAGAACAAGTACGACGATTATTACATAAGTTATGTTCAGATATCTGCACTACGTATGGCGTCTACAATAACATCTACAGTGCTATCTAGAGCATGATTCCAAAGTTTTGGATAAAAACGACACCCACCAGCACATTGAGGTAACTAAACGTTCATGTAGATATGTTTGTTCGAGCCCAAGTACTTTCCTTGTGAGTCTGGTGCGGTTTATATGAGTCCGACATGCAGCTCGTGTTGTTCACATTTGTTTCCGAAATGGTTTTTACTGCGGGGAACGTCTGCGGCGCAATCACATGTGTTAATGACAAGAGAAAGACTACGCACTTATCGTTTTTTAGGTTCCCAAAGGGCCCTGAGAGGAATTTGGGTTCATGTTCAACGGGGTTTCAAATTTTGCTGCTGGGTGCTGTGGTGAAGCTAAACTGCTGTTTGGCGGCAACAGTGGCCGAACGATCTGCAACGCACCAGTCGCACTATGCACAGCCGCT
Organism: Locusta migratoria; assembly: GCA_026315105.1. NCBI lineage: Eukaryota > Metazoa > Arthropoda > Insecta > Orthoptera > Acrididae > Locusta > Locusta migratoria. The sequence continues at coordinate 434,283,471 of CM048745.1, forward strand.
ACGGTCGGAGGTTCGAATCCCCCCTCTGGGATGGATGTTTGTGTCGTCTTTCGTATAAGGTAGTTCAAAAGTAGTTCGTAAGTTTAGGGACTGATAACCCCATCGTTAAGTCCCTTAAGCTTCACAAGCATTTGAACATTTGAAACTGCTGTTTATAATACTGTTTGTCAAAACCATGCTGTTTTACAGGAATAAGTTTCTGAACCAAGACTTAGTTTCCTATAATAAGAAATCAAACAAGAAGCTTAAGAAATTTGCACATATAGGCTGCTGATTTGTTTGGTATGTACTCGATTCACTTCTATTGCTAGTCACGTAATATTTCTTGCTTCCTTCTAGTGATGAAAATTCCTATGTTCTGAAACTTTTATTGGCAGATTATTTAAATGTTTGTATTTATGTGAACTTAGTTTAATGAACGTATTAAAATGATGATTTCAACATATTTATATCAATATTTGGCAGTTGTTTGTCAGGCGCTAATGATTTAAACATAGTAGTTTGCAACCCCTCTTGATCTTGAAGGTACAGGTCAGTGCAGTTAACGTATGTATATGCGTATGTTTATAGTTTTTCGGTGTCAATGTGGTAGGCAGCAGTTCCACCCAACGCCATATATATGTTGTAGCTAACACTGTGTTTTCAAGTTGCAGTCATATTCGCTTTTATTTGAAAATCATACATTTCTTCTGATTGTACATGAACACTTGCAGACAGTAAAACACATTAAATATTTCGTAAAAAAAAAAGTGGGGGGGGGGGGGGGCAAAGCAAACATTATCCCTACGATGTCAATGAGTCTCACATGGCTAGCCGCTTGGGGCGCTAGTGTCGCTCCAGCTGTCAAACTATAACAACTTTCAAATGTTCAAATGTTTGGCAAGCTTATGGACTTAACTGCGGGGTCATCAGTCCCTAAGCTTACAAACTACTCATGAAGTACCTTATGCTAAGGACGGCACAAACATCCATGCCCGAGGGGTATTCGAACCCCCGACGGGGAGCGGCCTCGCGCATCTGAGCATGGCGCCTCAATCCGCTCGGCCGCTCCGCCGCGGCAACCATCCAGTGCCGTGATTGCGTATATTAGACTGTGATTTTGTTATACACTGCGACAGCAGCGCTCCAAGAGGACAGCAAGCTACATTTCTGAACACGATACTGGATGAATGGCAATAGTACCGTTTATATTGATTTTAACATACTTCTTACATTAGGGAACGCATGTAGTGCCATAAAATAGGTAATAAAATACCTCCACCTTTGTATTTCTTAGATTTTCTGAGATCTCTGACAAGGTACGAAAAGTTACATTGCAGCACAATTCATTTACAATTATCTTGTAACCTACAGACTTTTAGTGAATAATTTTATTTACTATTAAAAATGGAAAAATGGCTAGTAAACACCAGAAGACCTACCCTTTGGCAGAAAGACGTCGCTTTCCACTCAAGAACGTTAACGTTTCTTCACTACAATTCCAGTAAAATCGGTGAGGGTAAAACGTAGGAAACGAATATAAAAATCAATAACTACAGTTTGCAACATACCACAATAGCTACCACAATTGTATCTGAAGGAAAAACTTTCAACAAAGAACAACCTAATTCCACAATTGTTGCTACAGATGAACCACAAACGGCAAGAATCTTCAAGACATTGTCTTCTTAAGCTAAAGTAATCTCAAAAGAATATGCGCTTATAAGAAAGACGAGTGAAGCCTAAAAATCTTGGAATCATTAGACTCCATACCAAAAGGACGTGTGTCAAAAACTATTTGTCATAATTACCATAAATGAAATTTCTGTTTCTCTTATGTTTATATTCTACTTACTTTCAGCGGAATGAGCTGCAAATATACACATATTCGTAAGTATTGGTCCATGAGGAAGTTCTTCGTTATAGCACTTGAGCTGTTTTTACCTTAATTTCCGTAGTATGTTTGTCTTTTGATATTATACTAATGCTTGTAACGTAACAATAATGGTAATTATTTCGTTAATTTCGTATACCAATAATTATAAACAAGCTCCACTCCTTTTGGGGAGCGGTAACTGCCAGTTGATAGCAACATTTACAGCAGTGAGTGTACACGTTAGACTGCGGTGTGAGCGCGCTGGCGGTGGCGTGTCCTTGGCGACACACGCAGGAACGCGTGCCGGCGGAGGCTGCCGACCTCTGCCACGCCTGCAGCTTCCTGCTTCCTAGGGACTGTGGCTTCAGTTTGGCAGTGGGAATCGGGAGCGCAGATAACAGGGCTGGGCGAGAGGGTAGGTCATTCACGCCATCCATCACCCCCCCCCCCACACACACACACCCATATCCGTGGAGCCCCCCCCCCAAAAAAAATTATTTATTTATTTAATTAGGTGCTCCAGTGCAATTTTTGTTCGCTTGGAAACAGACTGAAAGTACTTGAGAACTGCCCTCCTCTGCAAGGAAAAAATATCCACGCCCCTGGTAGGAATGCAAAAACTTCTTTAGGAGAAGTTGGTGAGGAGAAAGCTCGGCTTCTCTAGAGAATTGTCTGAGCCCTTCAGCCATCAGATATTTGTCACCCGACGGGTGACAAGCCTCAGTACGGCTAAAGCAGACGTTTCCACGATATACTGTCGTTTGTGAGAGATTCTAGGTGCCGGCCGCGGTGGCCGAGGGGACTAAGGCGCTCCAGTCACGGTCTGCACGGCTACTGCGGTCGGGGGTTCGAATCCCCCCTCGGGCATGGATATTTGTGCCGTCCTAGTTCGTAAGTAGTTCATAAGTAGTTTGTAAGTTTAGGGACTGATGACCCTGTAGTTAAGTCCCATAGACTATACAAACATTAGAATTAGATTCTAGGTTTTCAAAGTCACTCAGTTCAAAATTTTCAGTTCGTAATACAAGGGCTATCCAGAAAATAGGAAACGCTTTGGCGTAAAAAACTAAATATAAGAAAAACACTCTGTTATACGAGGGGCTTTTAAAAAGTCCGTGCGAAAATAAAAACTACTAGAGAGTTTGGGTAAAACCATTTTTATTTCTCGACATAATCTCCTTTTAGACATTTACACTTCGTCCAACACCTAATTTGTTAATCCCTTACGAATAATAGGAATTTTCCAAGCCTCCAAAATAGCTATTAAAAGTTTTGAATTCATTTTCGCTTAGTTTCTCTGTAGAAATTTCGTAAGAAGCCCAGGGACTGATAACCAAAGTAATTAAGTCCCATAGATTTACAAATATTTGAACATTTGAAGACACAATTAAAGCCGCGGTGGAGTAGCCGAGCGGTCTAAGGCATTTCGTTGCGGAGCATGTGGTTGCTCGCCGTCGGAGGTTCGAGTCCTCCCTGGGGCACGGGTGTGTGTGTTGTCCTTAGGTTAGTTTAACTTAGTTTAAGTAGTTTGTAAGCTACGGACTGATGACCATGCAGTTTGGTCCAAGAGATTTACAAACATTTGAACACAATTAAAGAAGATGTACTTCATAACGAATTTTTGGGTGGGATTAATAGGGGTATTTACTATTTGATCGTAGGTTCTTTTTGCAAGACAACAAAATATTTACAATTATGGATTCTTGTACCTCGAGAAAAGTGGATTATGGCGATATTGAAATCATATGGAGATAACTAATTTGCTCGTAGGTTTGAATGACAAGACAAAATTAAAAAAAAATACAATCATAGATTATAGTACCTCGAAAATAGGCTATACCGTGGAAATTTATGACAAAAATTTTCAAATGTTTGTTAAGGTTAAGGGACTTACTGCGGGGTCATCAGTCCCTAAACTTACAAACTACTTATGAACTACCTTATACTAAAGACGACACAACCAACCTTGCCCGAGGGGGCATTCGAACCCCCAACGGAAAACGGCCTCGCACATAGAAGCATAGCGCCTCAATGCGCTTGGCCACTCCGTCGCGGCATTTATGACAAGAATCAAGGAAAGTTTTCACCGGAAAATAAATGTTGGAATATCGTTTTGATCTACAATACACAGCTTTCGTAGAATCTGTTTGGTTGTGTGGCCATCTTCCCCAGAAGCTGTTAAAATTAGCTGTAACAGGTATTCCGTCTTGCGCTGACTGCAATTAAGACATTTATTTTACACCAGACGGCGCGTTTCGCTTATTATATTAAAAGTATTCTTCTGTTGGGGTGTTATTGTCTCTTATTTGGATCTCACTGCTTGTTGGCTGGTACCCGATGTGTATTTTTTAGTTGTGTATGGCACTTTTCGATTGTTTTTGCGTCGTTTCTTCCGTTTCATTTGTCACCGCACACAACCATCGTAGGTGGGTGGATCGCGTAACTTATGAGGAGGTACTGAACAGAACTGGGGAGAAAAGAAATTTCTGGCATACCTTGACTAAAAGAAGGGATAGATTGGTAGGGCACATTCTTAGACATCAATGAATTGTGAATTTAGCGTTGGAGGGAAGTGTGTGGGGTAAAAATCGCAGAGGAAGACCAAGAGATGGATACAGTAAGCAGATTCAGACAGATGTAGGTTGCCGTTCTTATGTGGAGATGAAGAGGCTTGCTCAGGATAGGGTATTGTGGAGAGCTGCATCAAACCAGTCTCCGGACTGAAGACCACAACAACAACAACAACACAACCAAATAAGACACGTCAAGAACCAACCAATAAAAGCCAAGACGGAGAAATAGCAGTGAGATGTGAAGAAGAGACAATAACACCACCACAGAAGATGCTTTAAAAATAAAAAGCGAAACGCGTCTGGTGTAAAATAAATGTCTCAATTGCAGGCAGCACAAGAGGGAATGCCTATTAACCTGTTAATTACCTACCGTAGTGCGCAGTGCTGCGTTAGCGAACAGACGTTCAAAACACAGGGGCGTGGTGCACGCCTGACATTGGCAGAGCGCGGGCGGCAGAGTGCGTGCAGCTACTCACCGGCTACTACTCCATGTCTCGCGGCCCTTCCTCCCGCGCTGCCGGCCAGCGAGTGACGCGGCCGCCGCCAGCCGCAGCTACTCCCTCAATGTGGCGCAATCACCTGCTGTTCTCTCGGCTGCCACAAGCCGCACTAACGACGGCATTAGCCCCGCATTCAGGCGAGCCCATCATCGACCCTTTTGTTGCCCCACTGTAATTTTGCGTTTCGCAAGTGCTACAGGTCTGCTAAACGTATAAGACTAACTCTCTGCGGAACAGAGCTGAAATTGACCGACACAGCCAAATAATTAGGTATTCACTTCCATAAATACCTAAACTGGACAGCGCACCTACGCGAAACACAAAATAAAATCAGGAAAAGACGAGCACTGGTGCACAAGGTACAAGGCAGGTTCGAAGAGTGCAGCAACACTTATAAAACATATGTAAGGCCGGTGACAGAATACAGTTCCGAAAAAGCTCTACTTCACAGAAAGACGACTGCTGAGAGGCTTCATGAGGCTCAACAATACCACACCCAGAAACGAGGTATACGAGGCAGCTAGAATACCCCACCCCCTAAAGAACAGTTTAGCGCATCTCAGGGCTAAATATGGGAGGCGAACCCTACAACGAAGACCTGACCTAGAATACATCCTCACAAACAAGACACAAAAGACCAGAAAACCCAAATACAAATACATCCACCCGAACACTACAATAGCTCAGAAAACATCAAAAATCTGTCCTGACTTAGAAATCGCCATGCTCCCGCTAACACAAAACGAGACAACACCACCACACCTGGACAAACAAGAATAGAAAGAAGAACTAGACCAGAACCTTAAAAAGAAGACCAGCACCAGGACCAGGACTTCGAGACTCCGCGACTCCACCACACCGCAACCACACCAGCACCAATGATAAACTGTTGTAATAACCAGTCACTGTCTAAGACAGTGAGATCTGTTAAAATGCTAGTATTAAGACCCCAACAGAAACAAAGCAACAATATACATCTAAAAATGAAAAGTACAAAAATAAGAACCCACAAAACAAAATAACTACACACAGAATGGCAAACAGAAAACTAGATCCCAACATAAGCAAAAAAACAAAATACTCGAGAAAACCTGAACAACAGAAAACGCCAATTGTAATAAATTAACCACAAACCACATGTACGTACATATCCCTGTTGTATTATATAATTTTAAGTACTTTCAACATTAAATCTGTTTTATTGAGTCAATTACCTTCAAAAAAAAAAAAAAAAAAAAAAAAAACTATGTAACCTCTCAACAAAATAAAAATTATTGTAATGTCGCAAATTAAATTTAATGTAAATAAATGTAACAACACAATCGCTGAATAGGGCAAACAAGAAGCCATCTAGCGGCCCGCCTTACCCCTTCAGGGTGGGGAATTAAGAGAAAAAAATAATAAAATGCTAAACGTACATTCGACATCACTTCTCTCCTAAGATGATGTTATAGCCCCAACAAAATCATTTAAATCTCTTTCGTCGACAGGCTGTAATAGTGACACGGAATCAACCCAACATCTGTTAACATGTACGCCGCATAAGGAGGAAGAGAAATGCTTCGATGAAAACTGATGAAACAAATGGGAGGACTATTGTTTGACTTATTTACACAGTAAGACGAAACAAATTGCCTTAGCATACTATTATCCATATCGAAACTGAGTTCAATGAGCGGTGAATCTCCGTGTAATTCTACACTGGTCATGACAATTAGGGAATCAGTTCAGTTATCTAGGTTCTGAAGCATTGACATTGGCAGAAAGAATTAAAATGGTTCGACGTCTTTGTCGGTTCTACGGAGTATAGACAACAACATTACGGCAACCGAGATAATCGTAATAAAATGAAGTTGCTTCAGAAGGGATTGGTGTTGACTTGCGTTTACGCTAGCAAACGAATTACACAAGGAGTTGTGTTCAGATACTGTAGTTAGCAAGTAATGCAATGCACAACAACGTGACTTTATTCGGAATTGCCGCCATCGTACAGCTCTTTGTCAATTTATATCAAAATCTCGCACCAGTTGTCAATATAACATTTTAGTCGTCACGGCATGTTTCGAGACCACGTTGTCTCATTTTCAAGTGATTACAAATTAAATGAGCAACGTCAAACTCTAAAACGTACGTAGGTTTCGTGCATGTCCAGGATAAAAATTCATTTAGAGTACACTTGTGAGGGACCGTCACAAGTGTACTCTAAATGAATTGTACTCGTAAAAGTAGATCACATTGATAGAGCAAAGTATTTCCGTGATTCCTGTGTATAAAATGTGCAAGCAAACTGAGGTACCTTTATATAACCCATACTTAAGTGTTGACAATAAGTCAAACATTGAGCACTGCATCGTGTGCGTAGTGACGTCAGCGAGAAGCCCCTCGCAGAGCTGCAGGTTTAAACTCAAGTAGAACAGTCGGCAGACGTGCTCCCTATCCGCTTAAGGGCTCAGTTACACTGAAGTGGAGTTGCGAACTACAATACACTTACCGACGACATTAAAGGAACACTATTCCTTTAGCTAAAATGGATGACTAATGCACGAACACCTACAACATTAGTTTGCTAAAGAGAAGGCCAGGTCGTGTAGAAACACATATGTGAAATGATAATCTGGTGAGTTCGAATGAGAACTGTAGTTACCAACTCTCCAATCACGCAAAGTGAAATTTTGCCAATAATAATTTGTTTCACCTAGTTGAAAGGTCTAAGGCGCCTCGCTGCAGAGCGCGCGGTTGCTCGCCGTCGGAGGTTCGAGTCCTTTCTGGGGCATTGTGTGTGTGTGATTGTTTTGTCCTTAGGCTAGTTTAACTAGTTTGTAAGCGTAAGGACTAATAACCAATGCAGTTAAGCCCTAAAGATTTATAAACATTTGAACATGATTTATTCTGTTTCTTTTTTGAAATCTCGTTCTTGAATAAATTCTGCAAATACGACTGAGGAACGGAAAGTAAGACAATAATATTTCCCACCCTGGTGCAAGAGCTGGAATGTTTAAATTTCACGGAGATATAGTTTTAAGTCTGCGGTCATAGGCGGAACCCCCCCCCCCCCCAACAACTTCTTTCAGCAGTATTTTTTTATTTTATTTATTTATTTATTTATTTTTTCAGCAGTTTTCTGAGTGCTTAGCTAGCGTGCTATCACTGCACTGAGTCTTCAAAACTGTGAGTCTTCTGTTTGATTGGGCGTGGGGTACAAAGGGGTACTAAGTCTTTCTACTGAGCCAGAGTTTAGCTGACGATGATAATTCTTTCACCCCCCCCCCCCCCCAACAGATCGTCCTTGATCCGCCCCTGTGCAGCTCTAGCGGGTGAAGCCATGTTCAACTTGTGAAGCGCATCGAAGTGTAGTTCGAGATTTGCTGGCCAAAGGGCTAAACTGAATGAAACTGGCAGGCACATGTGTGGCATTTATGAGGAAGACGCCAGGTGTGCAATATTCAAAGAGTACCTCCGTGATTTGCCACATGTTCAAATGTTTGTAAATCTATTGGATTTGACTACAATGGTTATCAGTCCCTATGCTTACAAACTGCTCATTCTGACTTAAACTGCCGCGCGGAAGTAGCCGAGTGGTCTGGAGCGCCACGTTGCGGATCGCGCGGCCTCCCGCGTCGGAGGTTCGAATCCACCCTCGGGCATGTATGTGTGTGTTGTCCTTGGGTTAGTTTAACTTAGTTTAAGTAGTATGTAAGTCTAGGGACTGATGCCCAACGTAATTTGGTCCCATAAGAATTACAAACATTTGAACTTTTTTACTTAAAATAACCTAAAGACAAAATAAACACAAACACGCGCGCGCAAGGAGAACTCGAACCTCCGAAGGGGAGCAACTAGGGATGGCGGTTGTTGCTGAAACAACCGGTTTTCGGTTATACCGGTTCTTTTCATATCAAGTTTAACCGCACTGTAAAAATTGCTCAAGAGACCCGATTTTTTAAATAACCGGTTTTCGGTTTTTTATTGCTATTATTTCCAGTAGAAACATATTTTGCGGTCGAAACAGGAACCGTAATCGAATTTTCGGGTCTTCTAGTTTCGGCTGAAACCGAAACTTACGACATTTAGTTATAATTTAGGTAAATTTACGTTATACGTCAAATCACTAGACTTTCCATATCTTGCAAGATCCCCTCCCGATACTACGCCTTCTTGAGTGTGTGTAAACCTATCCAGGAGTCCGTAGAAGACGATATACGAAGCCCACAGATTTACTGGCCCAGTATTTCCATCCGGCAGTTGCGAATATTGAGCCAACCACTCCGTAAGTAGGACTTGTGAGCCAACAGATACGAATTTATCGTTATATACACAATATATATACATAAGTTAGTCAGTGAATGAACTTCAATCACTGCTGCAGAAGTATTTCGAAAAATAGTCACAGTTCCGACTAACAGTATCACTGTTGTCAGTGTAAATTTATGCAAATTGAACTAGGAAAGCTGTGTACCACATGATCAAAGAATGTTCAAATGGGCGTAAGTTTTTATGAGACCTAACTGCTTGGTCATCGGTTCTTAGACTTAAAAACTACTTAATCTAACTTAAACTAACTTACGCTAAGGACAACATACACACCCATGACAGAGGGAGGAGGGAGGACTCGAACCTTCTACTGGAGCAGCCGCATAGTCCGTAACATGGAGCCTCAGACCGCACGGCTAACTCGCGAGGCACCACATGATCAATGTTACCTAAACCCATATTGGCTATTAAAAAAGCCCCTCGCTTTCAAAGAATCACATTAATAAAACTTGTTAGATAACAATATAATACATTAAAAGTTATTATTCCAAGCTTACATAATAGGTATATGAATCGAATTTACGTTCTTTTCCAAGAAACATTTTGGATGCTTTCTCCTTAAATGACACAGCATGTTTGTAGCACCTCCACCCCTTTTTCATCTTTTTAAAGCAAATGGAGCATTGTACCTCACTGCTACCGTACTTCGTGAACTACTTCCACGCTCGGGATGGTGCCATTTAAGACACAACTGATGTCTGGTGACGACAGCAAGGAAGTACCGCTTGACCAGACGGAGGGAAGTCTCGTACACCGCCTGTGCACGCGCGTCGTCTAATAGGCCACGCCACAAGGTAACAGGTGCATCGATGCCTCAATAGCTGCACCAGTTCTTAAGTTCTTATGCCACGTGTATGTTGCGCTTTTCTGACTGCCAGGATTGTTCTTAAATTATCACCGATCGCTTTTCTTAGTTACTGTGATGACCTAATATTTCACAGCAGTGGAAATTTTAGGAACAGCCCTAAATATTAGGGTCTACTAGTTTTGATGTTTAAAATTGTTTACAAAAACACATTTTGAACCACTACTACAGGAAATAGTCGTACCGGTTTTTTTACCCGGTTCTTGGCAACAACTAAAAAATCAGGTTACAACCGACACCAAATAAATACCGAAAAAAGCGGTTATTCAAAACTAAAATATCGGTATCGGTTTTAACCGGTCGGTTTTTCCCACCCCTAGGAGCAACCGGGCACTCCGCCGCAAGGCGCCCTCAAAGCGGTCGGCCACTCCACCGCGGGGACACAATCTGTGCCACCGATAGCATCGCAATCCCGTTGAAAGCTATTTGGTAGAACGTCGGAGCCATGAAGGCAGCAATTTTCTAAGATCGGCGCGTGCAACTGCGAACCAGTTCAACATTTCCTATGGCGCGGTGGACGATACCTTTCATCACCAGCTGAAAGCCAGTTAAGTGAGTGCTCGCGTGGTGTCTAAGTAGCTGACAGACAACTACAAGGGCCAGCTAATGACGACAGGCTTGGATCACTTAAAGGCGTTAAACCGCGGAAGAAAAGAATTGTTTCTGGTGATCACTCGTGAGCGTAACACTACACGCACGAAAACAAGCAGGCCTTTGTGGAGTGGAAACATATTTTTCCGCGGTAAGTAAAAATAAAATAAAATAAAGGTAAATAAGTTAATTAAAAGTCACTCAGTCTGTTAAGAAAGTGGTTGTGCGATATGCATGGTGTCCTGTTGGAGGACTTTGTGAACACAGGATCACTGTGAATACTGCAGCCTACGTCAAGTAGCCTCGTGTCCTTTTTGACAGATGCCAAAATATTAATGCTGAAAGTCTCAAACTTCTTTGTGACAATTCTCGCCTGTTCCTGTTGGTGAGGAAGTTGCCAGATTTGGGCGGGATATGGTGATGCGTCAACCACATAGTCCGTCCGTACGTTGCACTCTCTTTCACTTGGTCCCACGAAGAAATTCCTGACCGGCCTACGCTTTGCGACAGATGCGCAAGTGAAATTGGCATTTTGCAGAAGTCTACACGGTAACCAAACTGAGTTCTACGAACGGAGCATATTAAAACAATTACCATATTGGGAAAAAAAGGGTTGAGAATCTTGGTGACTATACAGAAAAGTAGATTCATTTGCGATTAGTTTGATTTGTTGCCTATAAACCAAAAACTGAAAGAGCAGTTGAACTGTATGGACAGTGTCTTGAAAGCAGCGTGTAAGATGAATATTAACAATGGCAAAACAAGTGTAACTGAATATAGTCTAAGAAATTCACATGATGCTGAATGAAGGCAACGAGACAATAAAAGTAGTAGATGAGTTTCGTTTTTTAAGTAGCACAAAAATGGTCAAGTAAAGAAGATATAAAAAGCAGAATGGCTATAGGAAGAAATGCATTTCTAAAGAAGCGGAATTTGTTAACATCCAAAATTAATTTAAGTGTTAAGACGTTCTTTCTCAAAGAATTTGTCAAGAGTGTGGCATTGTAAGAAAGTGAAACGTGGACAATAAGCAGTTCAGACAACAAGATAATAGAAGTTTTTGAAATGTAGTGTTACGGGCGTATTTTGAGGATTATATGGGAAGATCGAATAAGAAATGAGGAGTAGTTGTTGAGGTCTTCCGTCCGCAGACTGGTTTGATGCAGCTCTCCATTCTACCCTGTCCTGTGCAAGCCTCTTCATATGAGAATACGTTCGGCAACCTACATCCTTTTGAATCTGCTTCCTGTACTCGTCCCTCGGTCTCCCTCTACGATTTTTACCCACAGACTAATGCTATGTTGACGATTCCTTGATGTCTCAGAATGTGTCCCACCAACCTATCACTTCTCTTAGTCACGATATACCAGAAACTACTTTTCTCCCCAATTCTTTTGGGCATCTCATTGGTTACGTGATCTACCCATCTAATTTTCATCATTCGTCTGTAGCAACACATTTCGAAAGATTTTATAATATTTTTGTCTGAACTCCTTATCGTCCACGTTCCCCTCCCATACAATGCTATATTCCAGACAAATGATTTCAGAAAAGAGTTCCTAACATTTAAATTAATACTGGATTTCAACAAATTTCGTTTCTTCCGAAACGCTTTTCCTCCCATAATCATTCTGCATTTTACTTCGCCCATCAAACCTTATCTTGTTACCTAAATAACAAAACTCATCTACTACTTTTATTGTCTCATTACCTAATCTAACTCCTTCGGCATCGCTGATTTTCTGACACTACATTCCATTACCCTCGTTTTACTCTTGTTAATGTTCATATTATACCTTCCTTTCGAGACACTGTCCATTCCATTCAATTGCTCTTCCAGGTCCTTTGCTGTCTCTGACAGAATTACACTGTCATTAGCAAACCGAAACGTTTCTCTCCTCTCTCCCTGGACTTTAAATCACCTCTCCTAATTTCTCCTTGCATTCCTTCACAGCCTGCTCAATGTATAGATTGAACAATAATGGGGAACGGCTATAGCCCTGTCTTACTCCCTTCCCAACCACTGCGACTCTTTCATGGCCTTCGACTCTAAAATTGCTTTCTGACTTCAGAATCCGAAAATGTGTATTCCAGTCAACATTGTCAAAAGATCCACAACTGCTAAAAATGTAGGTTTACCTTTCCTTAACCTATCTTCTAAGATAAGACGTAAAGTACGTATTGCCTCCCATGTTCTTACATTTCTCCTAAATGGAAAATGATCGTCCCCGAGATCGGATGCCACAAGTTTTTCCATTCGTCTGTAAATAATTCGTGTTAGTATTTTGCAACCAGGACTTATTAAACTGATAGTTCTGTAATTTTCACACTTGTCTGCACTTTCTTTCTTTGGAATTACGATATTCTTCTTTAAGTCTGAGGGTATTTCCCCTGTCTCATACATCTTGCATACCAGATGGAACAATTTCTTCATGACTGGCTCTCCTGACGATAGTAGCAATTCAGACGGAACTTCATCTGCTCCAGGGCACTTGTTCCTACTAAAATCTTTTAGTGCTTTGTCAAATTCTTCTAGAAGTATCATATCTCCTATCTCATCTTCCTGTACTTCATCTTCCATTTCTAGAATACTGCCTTGAAGTTCATTTCCTATGTTCAGGCCTTCTATACATTTCTTTCATCATTCAGCTTTCCCCTCTTTGCTTAGTACTGGTTTTCCATCTGAGTTCTTGATATTCATAACGCTGCTTTTCTTTTCTCCAAATGTTTCTCTTATTTTCCAGTAGGCGGTATCTATCTTTTCCCTAGTTTGACTTCTGTATTCCCCGTTGCCTGCTCTACTTTATGCATTTTTATTTTTTCTCCTTTCATCAGTTAAGTTCAGTATATCCTGTGTTATCCAAGGATTTCTGTTACGTCTTGTCCTTCTGCCTATATGGTCCTCACTACTCCCGCGTTGCTACCGGCAGTAAAGTTTATGGAACTTATGGCGCAGAGCTCGTCTTCAGAGACAGTAGGAGAAAGGTGTAGGTGCCATTGCATCGCCCAAGTAGAGCGTTATGTTAGACTTGAGGAGAGAGCTCAAAGCTCAATTAGTGGGCCGTGGCTACGAAGAGGCCAGAGGCCGGAAGCTGCGGCCGGCGCCTTGTTAGCACAGCGCGGGGGCCCGGCATAATCAGACAATTAGGCGGCGCGGCCCCGCCCTCCGGCGCACGACAGAGCTGCAACACGCTGCCACACATCGACACTAATCGCTTATACAAGAATACAAAAACTTGTACAAGTTGTAAGGGTACAGACATAATCTTGAAATTTTTTGTCTTTCAAAAAATTGGAACCTTACATTTAAACCCCTAAACAAACAAGTACGAGTCAAATAAGTGTTAGGTGGGAGGAAATTTTAATATATTTTTGTTTCCTTTTAACTTTAGGGTAAGTAATTTTATTGTATTTTTTCTGTTCTTTATTTCTTTTATATTTTCCTTCTCCGAGGTGTTCCTTTGGCTTCGAGCGGCCGGGCGGTTATATGACGTCACACAGAGTGGCAAGGAAACTGCAATTCCGTACGGAGTTTTAGGAACACCGAGGATTTGAAGCAAAAGAATAAATAAGGGAAAAAGGAACAGAAAAGGAACGGGATTTTGTTTTAGTTGATAGGAGGTCACAGAACCGATAACATATATATATATATATATATATATATATATATATATATATATATATATATATATATATAACGAATTGTAAAGTAAATTATAATAAATACAGTTTTGAAGATTTAAATTAGCATTTAAAATCAGTATGCCTATTTAGATGAAATTTGGAAAAAGTTGTTAAATTTCCATCTCTTACGAGGCTGTGCGACAAGCACGGGGCCTACAAGAACAAGTTTAGAAAATATTGGTCGTGCGGACACATCGCAAAGTCCACATCGGGGAACATCAGTTCGAATTTAGATGGGAACTAGGAACACGTCAGGCAATACTCACTTTCCGACTTACCTTAACAAGGGAACTCCACAGTCCCCATCGCACCCGCCTCAGCTTCAGTGGTAGGATGGCGCAGTGCACAGCCCGTCAAACGTTCAGGTGACTATCGCCACTGTGTCACGGTCACAGTAGGGATGGGAAAAACCGACCGGTTAAAATCGATACCGGTATTTTAGTATTGAATAACCGGTTTTTTTCGGTATTTATTTGGTGTCGGTTGTAACCGGTTTATTTTAGTTATTGCCAAGAACCGGGTAAAAAAAACCGATACGACAACTTCCTGTAGTAGTGGTTCAAACTGTGTTTTTTGTAAATAATTTTAAAAAATTAAAATTAGTAGACACTAATATTTAGGGCTATTCCTAAAATTTCCACTGCCTTGAAATATTAGGTCATCGCAGAAACTAAGAAAAGCGATCAGTGACAATTTAAGAACAATCCCGGCAGTCAGAAACGCGTGGCATAAGAACTTAAGAACTGGTGCAGCTATTGAGGCTTCGATGCACCTGTTGCCGTGTGGCGTGGCCTATTAGACGACGCGCGTGCACCGGTAGTGTACGAGACTTGCCTCCGTCCGGTCATGCGGCAGTTCCTTGCTGTCGTCGCCAGACATCTGTTGTGTCTTAAATGGCAACATCCCGAGTATGGAAGTAGTTCACGAAGTACGGGAGCAGTGAGATACAATGCTCCATTTGCTTTAAAAAGCTATAAATGGGTGGAGGTACTACAAACATGCTATGTCATTTAAGGAGAAAGCATCAAAAACGTTCCTTGGAAGAGAAGGTAAATTCGATTCATATACCTATTATGTAAGTGATGTACTTTAAGCTTGGAATACTAACTTTTAATGTATTACCACATTATTATGCTAAAAAGTTTTATTAATGTGATTCCCTGAAAGCGAGGGCTTTTTTAATAACCAATATGGGTTTAGGTAACATTGATCATGTGGTGTGTCGCGAGGTAGCCGTGCGGTCTGAGGCTCCATGTCACGGACTGCGCGGCTGCTCCAGTCGGAGGTTAGAGTCTTCCCTCCTCCCTCGGTCGTGGCTGTACATGTTGTCCTTAGCGTTAGTTTAAGTTAGATTAATTAGTTTGTAAGTCTAGGGATCGATGACCTAAGCATTTAGGTCTCATAAGAACTTACACCCATTGGAACATTCTTTGATCATGTGGTGCAGAGCTTTCCTATTTCAATTTGCGTAAATTTACACTGACAACAATCATACCGTTAGTCTGAACTGTGACTATTTTTCGAAACACTTCTGCAGCACTGATTGAAGTTTATTCACTGACTGTAACTTATATATGTTGTGTATATAACGAGATATTCGTATGCGCTGGCTCACAAGTCCGACTTACGGAGTGGTTGGCTCAATATTCGCAACTGCCGGATTGAAATACTAGGGCAGTAAACCTATATGCTTCGTATATCGTCTTTTAAGGATTCCTGGCTAGGCTTACACACACTCAAGAAGGCGTAGTATTGGGAGGGGATCTAGCAAAATATGAAAAGACTAATGATTTTCGTATAACGTAAATTCACCTAAATTTTAACTAAATTTCGTAAGTTTCGAACATAAAGGTTTCTGTTTCAGACCGCAAAATATGTTTCGGACGAACTCTACTGGAAATAATAGCAATAAAAAACCGAAAACCGGTTATTTAAAAAAGACGGTTATCTTGAGCAATTTTTACGGTGCGGTTAAACTGTAGATGAAAAGAACCGGTATAACCGAAAACCGGTCGTTTGAGCGATAACCGCCATCCCTAGGTCACAGTCTAACATATGCAGTCACCACCAGTGATCTCTATATAACCTGCATCTAGTGTCTGAGCATAGAACTGTAGCGTGAAAAGACCTATATAAACAACATAGATTGGCCGCAGCGTCGCCATAGTTGTAGCCAATTGTAAAGGTTGCCTCCATCTTTGAGAACGTCAGTGTCACAACAGGTGATGCTGGCGTCTGCTGACACCGATTCATAGGTTTTATATTAATCACTGTCAGTCTCGATTTTCCTTAATTTCCGGACGACGCATGTCGGAAAGTAATTCCCTCCACGAATAGCATTTCTCGTTTACTATTGCATCATAAGTGTAATGTTAACAATCGTCGAACTGCTGCATTATTTGGTGGTATTACTATAATGTCAACAATCATTTGTATTTGCCGACATATCTTCCCTATAAATACAGGCGAATTTCTTTCAATCTTTAATTACCTTTATTCTGCCTGTGGTTCGACTGATGTTTCATGCTTTGAAGTACATTACGTATTTATCAAGCTCTCCACAATTTGCCATTTCCTTGGTACCCTCCATACAGCATTTGGTTTTTGTAGGTGCTCAGGAAACGAAATTGTTGTTGGAATGACATTTGCCAGTAGCCGCTCTTGATCGGTGGTACCATACGTGAAAATTTCTTCAAAATGACAAGACCATATGTAACTATACTTTGTAGGCTGCCACTTATCACGCCTCATACTGGCTACCCATTGGCTTAGCAACTCCTTGGTTTTCAAAGGAAATCTGTATAAAGAATAGTTTAATTACAGTGCATATACCTAGGCAGCTTACTCCATGGTTAACAGGTATTTTTGCACTATATAAAAATAAACTGTCAATACATTAAAAACACACCAAATACAACCGTCATCTGCCTAGCTTTTGGATGGTCGTGAAGTAAACATAATTTTGAAACTTGGTAAATGTGAAAGTTAAATATAATGAATGGTTATAAACAAATGCACGGTGATACACAACGACCTATATAATTACATATCTCTTTCGTTATACCTACCTAAAGTATGATATAACAACAGTTTTATCAATGCGGTTGCTGCAGTTGTACGCCGAACATGATTTACCACTAATAACGGCGCTTACACGTTAGTTTAGATTGCAAACAGAAGCGTCATACTGACTGCTGCTTCAAACTGACGTTCTCAAATATGGCGCCCAGTGTTGCTTAGTGCTGCCACCCAGAGCGCTGTAGCTTGCCTATAGCCCCTCTATGTTGTTTATATACCTCTTTGGTAGCGTGCCTGCACCATCATATGTTTAGAACACGAATTTGCATTGTCCGCCATGTTGTAATAAGTCAAACGAATTTCCATCAGTTAGTACGAGACTAATAGAAGCTATATTACCCCTAGATTTGAAATTTATGTCAATATGGGAAGTAAAAGCCTCGCGTGAGTACGGAATCGAAACTCAAAAATCCTTTTCGTTTTCTTGTAATACTTCATAGCAGCCATGTCGTAATTAGTCAAGAAACAGAATATGAACATCTTATGGCTGGCGCGCTCAGAAATCTGTAGTTCAACCACAGTCTAAAACAGACAGTCGCGAAACTCAGTAGGGAAAAAAATGCAACCATATGACAGCTGAAGCGATACTAGCGCTCCAAGCGGCTGGGTAACAAGCTCAGTAGCAGTACCGAAACGAAGAATTTATTATTGTTGTTGTTTACATATCTCCTAAGGCATTAAACGTGACATAAATACGAAAACATTATTAAACGAAAATCCCGTTTCCTGTTTATGTCAGTTTGTAATAATAACATGCCAGTGCATTGTAATACGGCTCACACTAACACGGTCGTAATGATAACATCCAAAAACGATTTAAGACAAGAAGCGAATTGTAACCTGGTGTGTTTAAGCTCAAAAGCAACTGATTTATAGTTATATAATGTACTGGTACGTAGTTACACGTTCCATATGTATTTTTTCTGCAGATTTTGAACTTCTTAATAAATTTGATACTGGAACTAGACACGATTTTTATATTCTTAGAGACTAAGTGTTACGTTTTATAAAAGCCCTTTCCGCTTTATTCTTGCTCAGATGGCTTGCATGTGCCGTTCTTGTCGTGTTTTCATCGTACCTACCCCCCCCCCCCCCCCCCCCCGGAATATAAAGCTACTGTAAATCTTTAAAAATCTTTCCCTGCTAAAATCTGTTTGTCTGTACACGTTAAACTACAGTGTTAGTTACGTTTTATTTTACATTTTGTACAAACAAATCCCTGTTAACTTTCGACTATCATTGCTGCATCACCAGTAGTAGACCGATTTGCAAAAATTTGTTTTGACTTCTTTAAACCTATCAGTAGATTACCAAAAATAACACTGAAGAAATATACTGGGTTAGTTACCTCTCTCTCTGTTACTGATACCATACGCCCTTAAAATTTAACAAACTTTATTTTATCCTACACTGTAAGAGCTTTTCATATTTGAGAAAATGTACATTTTCTTAGTTTTCATCTAACTACAATTTATCGCGCCGCAATAAGCTCCGAAAAACAGTCACATTTTAAACGTGTCGTTCGACTCCATATTCAATCCACAATGGTTTCTCGCCTCTCGGTATGTTCTTACGCTTGGCAGCGCTGCAGTCGCCAGGTGGCAGAAAACTACCGGCAGTTTCGTGTCTCTTTATGTTAGACTCTGGTTCAACATCCAGGTAGTAGAGAGATCTCTGGTCACGACCACAGTTTACTACATACAGTCACGATCATAGACCAAAGAGAACATAGACTGCTCATGTCCCTATCTCTGCTCTGTTGTGGTTTGAAACCAACATCTAATTGCCCCGAGTCACGTGACTGAGGCTTCGTCATTACGAACCACAGTGTTTCTATTTTACAGATGAAGTCAAGCGTTGATTTTAGCAATAAAACGACTTCTCGTATTCATATGACACATGTAATATTAAAAGTAACGTTTTTTCTCCGTATTACTGACATTAATGCAATGAGTATCGTTTTTACAAGTGACCAGGCAAAAATTATTGTCAGTTGCGTTTACAAGCAAAAGAATTACAGATTCTCAATGTTTGCGTTGCACGAAGAATTTTTTACTTTTTTTCCGACTGACCAACGTGATATTTTAATGGAAGATTATTGTAGCGTGTCTTGACTGAGTATACAAGTCAGCAAGTAAGTAATTTCTGGTGCAGATCTGCCATTAATAGCGTTCCACAACGCTGAAGATGAGTACAGACTGTTTATTATCCCTATAAAACCAGTTCTTGAGACGTACATGAATAATTTTTGATCACATTACTATTTCATGTAAATAGCCAATATTTTTCTTGTTTTACGTTTTGACTTCACTGTATGTGGAAAAAGTCATAAAATATGAACGCTTCTATTATATTAAAATCGGACATTATGGATGCAAACCGATTTTCAGGTATATATAAAAGCATGACAAAACATTTCACTTGTATTCTTGAGGATCGTATAAAAACTGATGCTGCTTGTCAAACTAATATTTCGTCTCCTGTGTAAGCTACAAACTAAAAGATTCACAGCACAACAAAAACAGGTATTCACTTAAGAACTGCAGTTCTGCTGCTTGTAACAAGAACTGTGAATACATTTCATCTAGGCACAAGTAAAAACTGTAACCGTTGCATTGATGTTGCGAATTACGGAGAATTAAGGCCCATTGTACTACTGAATATGTAATAATAATACTGTAAAAAGATATAAAATACGATAAGACGATACGATACGACGTTTTATTGTCGAAATATACACTTAATTTGCACCAGCAAGGAGAAGAAGTGCGATTTTCAGCTCCACTTTACATTGCTTGTAATGATGAACAGGGTTCCCTGTAGGGCTGGGCAAATGATACTCGTGTTCGAACATGTTCGCGATTTCCCGATACAGCAGAGAACTCGATACAGTATCGAACTGTTCGAACACTCAGATAATAAATGACTGGCGCTGCTAATCTGCCAACGATACGCGGGAAATTTTGAAGTTCGCGGCCTATCCCTTTGCTCAGAACTAATTTCATAGAAAGTACATGTAAAGTAAAAGAAAGTCAACACTATGAAAAACTGCATATTTTGTTTAAAATAGTGCATACTGTACGTGACGTGTCTGATGTCACTGAAAGATATGATTCATTGATATACAAAATATCTGCTACTAGAACTACTGTACCTCATTACTGACGGCCACCATTCAAAGTAAAAAAATGAGAATCCTTCAGATGTAGAAATTACATTTAACGTTATTATAACAGATAGGTTGCAAATGACGATTCCATTCCCCGTTCATTCGGTACAGTAACAAATAAAAATTTTACCACCTTTTAATCGCCTTGAAAAGAAGATTAGAAGAGATGAAACAGGGAAAACATTAGAAATTTAATACCCAATAACGGAAATAAGTCATTTAAAAATAAACTGTAATTGCAACCTCGAAATAAACGGTGCACGAACTGCTCTAAACGAAGTATCAACAGGCGTCGCTAGATCGCAGCACTATAATTCTTAATCGCGATTGCTATTGTTTTACTTGTTGCCTATATTCGCTAGAGGTCTGCACCTTGCTCGGTTGCTCGCTCGAATCGCGTGATACACGTCGTTCTCTGACAGTCCGGCAGGTGTCGGTACTGCAGCTTGCGGGAAGGCGTATGGCTGCGCTCGTCTTCCTCCACGCTCGTTCGAGCGGCGCACGCTCGACCGGCCCGACCGTCCACACTGCCCGCTCGCCACTCGGTCGCCCGCCGCAATACTATGTCGAGTGAAGTCGAGCGTCAGGAGCAAACTAAACGCTAGAGATACATCCTGACTGCGAAATTTGGAATTGTTTCCTTTCCCGGGTGGTTCGAAAGCTGTTCTCTTGATCCAGTTGAACTAGCCATTTAGTTTCGCATTTTGTACTTTACCATACAGATTATTATATGTGATTAATATAATGTTTCTCTGCTAAGATCATCTACTAAATGAGATTTCCATGATCGTTCTTTCTTTCTTTCTTGTTCCAATTTTGTGGACTGTTAGCGCCTGTTTAGTGGTAGGTGTTACTTGCCGTCTTAAAGAGGAAATGATTGTATTTTATATACATTCCTCTTATCACTTTCAAGTACTGGAATACTTTGCGCGCTTGAATGGTGGAAACGCAACAGTACTCTCATTCCTAAGCTAGCTGTTTCGGCAAAAGGAGTATTTTGTATGTCCGCCTCAAATGCAGCTAGTGAACGCACTTTCAGTGCGACAGGAAACCTGATATCTGATAGAAGAACTCGACTCGATCTACAATGTGTCAATGATATTTTAACAATACATTGCAATTACAATGCCGCCAACGAATACTTTGGGAATAATGTTGTTACTTTCCGATGTACACTTTGCTTTATGGTAACATTCAGTTTTGTACATTGCAATAAAAACGTTGTTCGTTCCGTAGTTTCTCTTTATTTCCGAATGTTGTAGTTGGTGAAAACAACCTTTTTGTCTCGTTTGAGGTATAATGATATTGCGGTTACATGCTACTATGCAGGAATAAACGTCTACAGCATAACTGATGTTATCCGAAAATAGTTCCGTTAGTCATTGGGGGGGGGGGGGGGGGGCGTCAGACGCAACAGCAACACACACCTCAGAGCCACAAAGCCGCTGCCGTAGCGACTGACAAGGAAACCTACCCAAGTGTCACTCTCCGATTTTTATGAAATTTGGATATGTTATAATACATGAAAAACTATGTGAGACGAATTTTTTTAGCGATGGAAAAACATATTTAAGGGAGTGAAAAAGTCCCTCCAAAATTGGGGCTAAAATAGAGATTAGTGAAGCATTATAATTATTTTTGGTATGAAAGTATCTTCTGATAAGAGACGAACATCGGCCTAGGTATATTGTAGGGGGAGTGACAATTAGGGAGGGGGCAGCTACTCATGAAGTGACCAATTTTTTGTACTCAAAAAATTGTTTTGATTTAATCGAAGTTGAATCTATGAAAACTTCCATAGCACGGCGAATTAAAGAATACGTGTTTTTGTTTGTTTGTTTTATATATCAATATTGGGTGGGGGGAGGGAAGTAAACAACCCTTATATTGCTGCGCTCGTTTGATACTGCCTATGAGACACCTTGCGAATCTAAATTTTTAAACTGTTTCATCTCTTCAAAATAAAACGAATAAAAAACGTGCCCCATAGTTTCTCGTGTATTATAACATTTGAAAGTTTAATAAAAATCGGAGAGTGACACTTGGGTAGGTAGTACAGCGGCAGCGCCACGCTGTGCGGCCTGTGCCCGCCCCGCCCCACGCAGCCTGGTTCGAGTGTCAACACGCTCGCTACGAGCGTACACGCTCGACACGCCACCACCGAGCGTTGCGCACTCGACCGAGTACGAGCGAGCGAAACCGGCGATTTGCAGACCTCTAATATTCGCTACTGTTTTTACTTGTGCCTGCACCCTAGAAGCTACTGTAGTCCGAATTTCACACTTATTAATCCCCATAGTACATTAATGACACTTTATCTTCGTTATAAATCGTATACTTCACAGCACACAAAAAGATTTATGAATACCATCGTTTTAAATCGAGATAGTACCTCCTGTCATTGCTAGATAGCGTCGTGATCGGAAGTTCGAACATTTCCCGATATAACGTTGCCCTTGCTTTGTATGATGCCATCATTGTTAAAGTAGATTCCGCGATTATATTTTTTGGACAAGGAATTGATGGTACCGTATGTTTGAATTTGAAATAAGTAAAGTACAGCACAAAATGAACATTAAAGCAAATAAACCGCGGGTTGCATATTAAAGTCTGTCACCATACAAGCAACAGCACGTTATAAGATTTACGGAAAGCATCTAGCTGGATCCTGCGTTTCGTATTGTAGAAGCTGGAAATGATAACTTTTTTTTATTTAATTTATGAACGTTGGAGATACTTTCCGTAGTAGATCAATGTTCAGACTGTTCACTTCGCCTTTCATTGTTGTGTGACCGTGGGTGGATTATGAAGTTACGGGTAATGATAAAATAATTTAAAAAAAAAATGATCGGACTTCGTGAAATTACAAAAGAAATGACTGCAGGTTCTAAAATCAAGCAAAGTATTGTATAAGGATGATTGATTGATTGAAATTTTGCAGGCAATGCGAAGCGATTGTAAATGGCGTCTGAATATTAAACTATTACGGAGGCGAAGGAGCTGAAAACATTAAGAAATTAAATATTTGGCGTGGAGGACTTTGATTTAAATGAAAACCAAGGAGAAGGAATGCTTTTAAATTTAAATAATATATTTTCAGCAACAGCTTGCATTACTTACATTAGTGGATACAGGTATGAAAGACGTCTACACCGATTAGATACAGACCAGAGAGTGAGTAAAAACTACTATCACGGTTCCGTCTTCTCGTTTGTTTTTAAGTAAACAATGACGAACGAAATTAAATTAGTTGCATTGCAAGTCAGAGGGAACCGGAGGCGATAAGCATTGCTGATCCAAAAAAATATATAAAAAAATAAATAAATAAAAATAAAATAAAATTTAAGTGTATTGTTACACCGAGATTTTCCAAACCGTGACGTAAATTGTTCGAACAGTTCGAGTCATGTTCAAACCCAGCTCTAGTTCCCTGCCCCGAGTCACGTGACCTAGATGTTGGTTTCATTATAATGACGTCACACGCAGTCTATATCACAGTCTTGGTCAAGAGAAGAGCTGACGGCACCCTGGGTCATAGTGTATATCGGAAGACAACGCACACTGATCTGTATTTACACGCAGACAGCTGTCACCACCCTTCTCAGAGGAATGGGGTACTTAAAACTCTAGTACATAGGGCGCGCACTATCTCCGACGCAGAGAGTCTACCCCAGGAATTGGAACACCTGAGAACTGTATTTCGAAAAAATGGGTACTCAGAGTGGCAGATTCAGCGGGTTCTCCGCCCAACCACTACAACACAACCTGTGGAAACGGATGAAAACGCAAGGGAGGATGTAGGCACTGCGTTCGTTCCATATACCGGCGCACTCTCAGGGAAGATCGCCCGCATTTTGAGAAAACACCAGGTTGGAACTGCTTTTTGTCCGCCGAATAAAATTCGTGCACTGGTGGGGAGCGCTAAAGATGATCTCGGTTTGAGGAAGGCGGGAGTGTACCAGATTCTGTGTCAGTGTGGAAAGTCATATATTGGACAGACTATGCGTACCGTCGAGGATCGATGCGTTGAACACCAGAGGCACACACGATTGATGTATCCGAGCAAGTCGGCGGTCGCTGAACATTGTTTGTCGGAGAATCACGCCATGGAGTATGAACACACTAGGATTCTGGTACAGACGTCGAGATATTGGGACTGCGTCGTTAGAGAGGCCATTGAAATTCGCACAAGTGACGACCTCATAAACCGTGACTCTGGCTATAATCTTAGCAAAGCTTGGGAACCAGCGATTGTGTTAATTAAGAGTAAATCTAGCAAACGTAACGAAGTGACGACCACGGCGGACAGAGCCCTCACACCGACGTCTTCTCAGACGCCGGCGCAATCGGTTCCACTGCGCGGCCGCGGCGCGGGGCGGGGACCGCGGAGGGGTCGCTCCGCGGGCCGAGGGTATTTAAATGGCCCGCTACCGGGCTAGAACCCAGTTCCCTTCGAGCAGCCGTAGCGTGCGGATCTCCGTGCCGGCGCGTTTCCAGGAGCTCAGTCCGTCAGTTCACCTGATGATGGCGACATGTCTGATCGCCGAAATATTGTGCCCGTTGGACACTATAGACCGGCAGTACACCCGTGGATATTTTGATTACGTTTAATGTGATAATAAGAATAGGTTGCAAATGACAACTCTATTTCCTGTTCATGCGGTACAGTAACAGATAAAAATGTTACCACCTTTTAATCGCCTGGAAAGTAAGACTAAGAGAGATGAAATAGGGACAACATTAGAAATTTAATACCCAATAACGGAAATGATTCATACGAAAATGAACTGTAATGGAGACCACGAAATGAACATGCACAAACTGATGTTTACGTAGTCCCAACAGGCGTCGCTAGATCGCAGCACTAGAATTTAAAATCGCGATTGCTATCGTTTACATACAGACTAAATTCGTTGCTTTTTCAATTATGACCTGCTACTAGTGTCTGCATGTCATACTTATTATTATCCATAATAAATTAATGACACAATCTTCGTTATAAGTAGTTTACTGCACAGCGCCGAAAATATTTATGAATATCATTGCTGTAAATCGTAGTGATAGTACGTACTGACGTTGCTAGATAGCGCCGTGATCGAATGATCGAACATATTCCGAGATTTCCGAACTATGACGTAAATTGTTCGAACCGTTAGAGTCATGTTCAAATCCAACTTTACTTATAGCGGCTCGCTCACCGCTAGGAGCGCTAGTGTCGTTGCAACTGTCAGTTGGTAACAACTTTCAGAGCAGTGAGTGTGGAGACTGCATTTATTAGACCGTGGTCGCGGTTATGTGGTCAGTGTGAAGGACCGCCCACGCGTCAGCTCTGCGTTCTAATGTCCCTCACCCTCTATATTTTTATTGTTTGTTTCCCACAAAATTATGGACTGCTCCCTCCCATTAGCATATCAGGAGGACTTGGTTTGAGGGAAGGCTACTTCGTAGTGAGGAAGTAAAGGGTACGTTGTTATTTTTGTCGATACGTCTGAAACTGGTTTTTAAAGCTGGGAGTGTTATCTAAAATACAAAAATTAAAAAAAAAAGTTTGTCTTTTTGTTCGTATTTTATGCACAGCCATACCGTACATCCGATTGCGATGAAACACCGTCAACTGATTGCTTCCACTCGCGGGAAGGTTATAGGCATACTAAAATTAACTTCGTATGGTGCATGGCGGAGGGTGCTTTACAATTAGATAATTCGTTTCTTACGCCTTCACGCTGATTTGGATGGACGGATATGAATGACATTTGGTACAGAGGTAACGTATACCCTGATTAATACATGGGCTACCTTTCGCAAGCCACCGTACGGTACGTGGCGGAGGGTATCTTACAATGAGTTAATACGTTCGTTTCTTTTCACGCTGAAACAGCTGGACGGATGTAAATAAAATTTGGAATGCAGATAGAATATACCCTGGATTAACGCATGAGCCACCTTCAGGAAACCATCTTATAGTGCCACCTTACAGTGGGTTAACACTCTAGTTACTCTTGACACTGCAACGGCTGGACGGAATTGAATGAAGATAGCTTATACGCCGAATTAATACATGGGCTACCTTTCGTAAGCTTCCGAGGTGCATGACGGAGAGTACTACAACAAACATCCACATTGTTTGACTGGTCACCATGAAAGTCAGCACATGGATGTATGTTTTCATACAGGAGATTTTTATAATACGCAATCCAGTGAATTAAGCATGGCGGAGGGTAACTTGCAACTTTGACACCGTTTGACCAGTCACCATCAAACTGGCGCATATATGTATGTTTTTATAGAGAGGGGAGACAGACAGGGAGAGGGGAGAGAATGGAAGAGGAGAGATGGCGACAGGCAGAGAAAGCAGATGAACAGAGGGAGGGCGAGGAGGAGATGAACAGAGAGAGAAAGGAGGTAAACAGGAGGAGGGAAGGCGATGGATAGAGAGAGAAGGTGCACAGAAAGAGAAAAGGGAAAGAGAGATGGACTAACACTAAAATAAGTAAGTACCAGGGCGACGCAGGGTTTTCAGCTAGATCTCTAATATAAAGGAAATCGTTGCAGAGATAGGTTCTCATGACTGAAAAGTGATTGACTAATAAACAGAATGGAAATAACTTTTCACTGATAAAACAAGCGTTTCTGCGGCGACGTTCACAGAATAGCGTATGAGGCTGAAAAGACTGCAGAAGACAAAGGGCGTATAAATATCGGCACTAATATACCTGAACTTAAGATGATAAATCTTTGATAGAAATTCAGGAAGTATCCATAACACACTAGTACCGTGGGAAAAGTATTGTGTACGAGACATCTGTAGAGACTGTAGAGGATTTTCTGGGAAGAATTCTCAATGCCCGAGACATTGATCACATGACACGGAAAAACAGTACTTTGAGCGCTGTACCATGCATGCTTTGACGCTATGGAAAGCTATTTTCTGCAACTGTGGTAAATGTATCAGCTGGCGAAAATACAGCTGGTTCATTACACATGTCTGCAACTAAAATACTGTAAAGGACTTTTTATTTTTGGACATATTGATATAGTTTAAACTCGGGAAAATCGAATAAACAACAATACAAAAATTCCTATAACGCCGATTTTTTGTGTTTCGCTACGGGTGTTTGTGTTTAGCGTAAAATCTGTAACTTGGGAGCCTAAAGGATGTCTCCTAAAGGATGTCTGTGATATCGAGAGATCTTACCAATGAAGATGCGATGTCACTGTGTTGGCTGATTGCTGTTGGATGATAATTCGAGAAACCACAGAAGAATTTCCGAAACGAATTGGAAGCAGCTTAAGAGAGAATGAGAAAAGGTTCACAAGATAAAAGAGTAGCTCTAAAATTTTATATGAATCAGAAACTATTTTTGATTATTTGGAAAAAAGTGTAACATTGTAATAAATGCTTTGATAAAACCTTTTTCACATTTCGCAAACAATGTATATGTCATTGGATATTATGGTAGCCTTTGCAACCTTTAAAACATATAGCTCAGCGAAAATATTCGATGCAGCAGAGGAATTGGAAGTTGAAGCCCTTAGTTTGGGTAATGCGGTTATACCTTTCGATGCAATCTCCTCAGGGCTAGCCTGCCTTTATCCTTCTCCATCACCCTGAAAGTTTGTAATATCAGCCACATCGTACCCTTTTAACCCCACCAAAAAATATGAATTGTCAGAGTGTCTACGATATTTTTCGATCTGCTTCATTTAGAAGATTTTTCTTTTTTTATCTGCGAAACTTTTCTTCCTATTTTGAAATAATAAGGTATAGCGAGGAACCGAGCTGAACGAATATAAGAGGGGTGCTGAAGCAGTTCCCGTAGTTTCACGGCTGCAGAATGCAGATGCATGTGCTGCCGTAGCTACCAAACCCTTTCTCTTCGCCAAATTGGACCGATTTTTCTTTAGTTTCTTACAGGTTTAGTTTGTTATCCAGTCATCATTTATGGCGATTCCCCGACACTGTTAAGAAGTCTACGATAATGAAACCAGTCGCAGCTTAAAAATTAGTCACCATTGCTTTCACAACGTTTCGGTAGTCTTCACCTTCTTTGCAGCAGGTTCTCCGCAAGCAAGCTACTGGTTTGATTTCTGCTTAGTTTTAGAGAAATGACGATGAATCCAGTCACGCTTCAACTCAAAAAGTCGTTCATATCTCATAATTCTCAACACACAGTTTCGAAATTAAAAGACGAACGCGCTTCTTATGAAGTGATAGCAATCGCTGAAACCACAGGGCCGACATTTTTTCTCGCCAAAGCTCTGTGTAAAATATTTATTTCTTTTCCGTTTGACGAACAGTGACCATTACATTGTGGACTCAATTAAGAATTCCTTCTTCCGTGACGACTAGACCATTCTCATCGAACATAATTTTTCGACCATGCTTATATCCGTTAGTCAATATTGTCGCTAATATTCTAATGACACAATAGTAAACAGCATACAATTTAGATTTTATCATGTCACTTGTAAAATGAGACTTAATGTAGGCGATTTAGGGAATTTGTATATTCGAAAAGCTGGACACGATCTCGGATAGGTCGAGACAATATTGCGTAGATTCGTCGTGTCTGTTCCTGTCCGGAGAGAGAGAGAGAGAGAGAGAGAGAGAGAGAGAGAGAGAGAGAGAGAGAGAGCAGTTACGTGACCTCAAATCGCGATTGTAGAAAAGTTCCCAGATTTTACGGCTAAAAATTTCAGCCATGCAGAGTATATGATCGCTTGCATAAAGCCGCGCGGAATGACCACGTGTGTGTGTGTGTGTGTGTGTGTGTGTGTGTGTGTGTGTGTGTGTGCGCGCGCGCGCGCGCGTTTGTTATCCTTAGTGTAAGTTAGTTTAAGTAGTTGGTAAGTCTTGGACCGGTGACTAGACTATTTTGGTTCCTTAGAACTACAAAACATTAGATTTAAAATATATATGTATGTAATAATGTAAGTTTAATATGACGTGCAGTCGTAGTAAACAGTATCCTACCAGAAAAAATTACAAAAAGAAAAAACGTTATTTTCACGTAATTTAACATTGTACTTTTGATTTAGAAACAATAAGGTTATCCACAACATATTAACCTACTGTGTTTTATGGAAGGAATGCTATTTCTGACTTTTTTATGAAACGATTCGTATTGCAATTGTATATCAGTTACTGCTTTTATATTACTTTGTTACGATGACCCCATCTTCAAGTGTTCGTTCTGTAAGTATACAATAAAAGGCAATTTCCAGGTTGTAACTAGAATTATAGTTGTTATTACTTACAAAATC
Source organism: Locusta migratoria (assembly GCA_026315105.1). Classification (NCBI taxonomy): domain Eukaryota; kingdom Metazoa; phylum Arthropoda; class Insecta; order Orthoptera; family Acrididae; genus Locusta; species Locusta migratoria. Next base: position 434,313,361 of record CM048745.1, read on the forward strand.
GTTTGGAAGCTGGTTATAACTTACATTCAATGTTGTTGTTGTTATGGCCTTGTACCACAGTGAATCAGCGACGTTATGTTTACATAGTTACTACTGGTGGTGAGCCCCATACGGAGATTTAGTTGCGTTTTGAATGTATTTCCTAGATTTACTTGTACTTGCCAAAGTTTAAATTATATTTTCTTTGGTTTTTGTTCAGTGCTAAGATTTGATTTACGTATATTCTTCTGAACTTTTACATCGTACTTCTGTAATGGTTTATCATCTCTTTTCTTTCGTGTTGTATCTTAGCTGTATGGCATTGATGTTGTCACTATAAAGAAGGAAGGAACCCTGCGGTTTAACATCGTGGTCATTAAAGACGGAGATTTTGCACAGGGATCAGGGAAGGGGGGGGGGGGGGGAGGAGGGAGGTAGGGAGATTGTGTCTGTGGTTGTTGCTATGGATATAAGTTGATTTCAGTTCATCTAATTTATCTGTTATCTTACTTCAAGCTATGAAATACATTTTCGATGTGCTTTTTGTGCTTGAGTTCTGTTTGTTCGTTAAGTTAATTTTGAGGATTAATGCATGCATGTGGCTATAATTCCATTTCCTCAAGGATACCCGTGATTGGTTCATTTTGCGTTACGTGGAGGATTTTTAATACTTCGTTTATGGTTTTTAAAATTGTTCAAACGTTTGTTAAGCTTAACTACGGGGTTATCAGTCCCTAAACTTACAAACTAGTTATGAACTAGCTAATACTAAGGACGGCACAAATATCCGTGCCCGAGGGGGTATTCGAACCCCCGACCGTAGTGGCCGTGCAGACCGTGACTGGAGCGCCTCAGTCCCCTCGGCCACCGCGGCCGGCTATGGTTTTTACATGGTATCTTTCTGTTTGTAAGTGTTGAAAGAATGTGGATGGATTGTTTATACTGTCCAGCTGCATTATTTGAATGTAATATTGAAATTTCTGCCAATTTGACCTATTAATGTATTACGTAAAAAAACACGATTCAGCATTAGTTTTTGCAAAAGTCAACGGTGTACCTACACGCCAGCGCGAAGTCGCCAGTGAAGGTGGTCTCGTTTTTTCGGCACGGCACGCCTGCGGTCTGGAGAGGCAAGCAGGCAGGCGGAGGCGGCTGCGGGAGAGAGCGGTCACGTGACCTGGTGATAGCTTTCGAGCGCACACCGTGTCCCGTTAAGGCCGGTTGTCTGGAACGAACACTGAACCCATCAAGGAAGAAACTGGCCTACCGAGCGAAAAGCTGCAAGCGGCAGCGCCTGGGCAGAGTGCCATCGTCATTTCGTTCCGGCCGCGACCGTATTCCCGTGCTCGGTGACGGCGCCCGTAACCGAAATCGATACTCTCGACCTTGTTACCAGCCTTGTCCACCTCGCTTCGGCGACAGCTCGTATTTTCCATAGCTGGCCTACTCTTCGACTACATATAGCACCAACGATGCTCGGGATACCTATACAATTGCAAAAGATTTCTGTGGTATGTAGTATAACTCAATCATTCGTTAGTCGTAAGAATTACGATTTTTCCTTTTTTTTTTTTTTTTTTTCGGGAAATATCAGATTTAATAACTCCATCTCTCTTGTTCCCTCTACCTATCTCCCTCTCATTCATAAATAAAATCTAAAGGTTGTTCGTTCTTTAGCTAAAAAGGTAAAGCAGTCAACAATCCGAAGATTGGTTTGAACACAACAGTGCTTTAGTAGGCATGGTCCTGTTTGGAGGTGGTATGCCGTTGCCTTCCTCCGACCTTCGAACTGACTTATCCAGCCAGTTATAGGGGAACCTACAGTTTAACGTGGTTTCCGAACCACGGTGTTACTCGGTATTTTTCACACGAGCAATACTGCCAGAGGTGATAGAAGTGGAAAGTGACAGATAAAAATCCTAGGACCTCGTTCTTTAGCTACCAACAGAAACATAAAAGTAAACGGAACGTCACAATATCTGAAGATATCTTGGTGTCAGAAATTTTAAGTTGCAGAAGTCACTTGTAGTGTAGGTTTGGCAGTTGCAGATCCTGACAGCATGTGAAAAGAATGACTTCATCCAAAAGCAAAATCAAAGTCCGTTACAACAAAGGCTGATCGTATTTTGGGCCATCATTCACGAATAAATTTGGGCGAAAATTTTCTAGATTTTTATCTATCGCTTGCAAAGAGTAGCAGTAGGATTAATGAAAAAAATCATATACTACTGAGATACTTCAAAAACATTGATCCGTAATCGTATATAGAGTAATTCAAGGGTCTCCAACTGCCACTAGAACTAAGGAGAAATAGTCATCTGAAATGAGCTCCGTACACTCGTCAACAGGTCGTGTGCCGCCAGCTCCGTGCGATCGGAGCCACGGCTCCTATTTCCCCTCACTGCCCATTTATAGCTTTACAATTTGTACATTATGCAAGACAGCCCTATTTATTACATATTCTACCATGAATATAAAATGCTTTTAGAACAAAGGAGATGGACAGAGAGAGAAGCGATAGGAGAAGTACTAACTCAAGGCAGGGACAAATAAATAAATAACCGGGCAACGCCGGGTTTTCAGCTAATTAATTATAAAATTACTCTAGAATAAATAGTCTTCGAAAAAGTTACACATAAGAATGAAAATTTGCACACCTCACACTTATGCCATTAAACCAACTTACAAAGACTAAAATATTCGCGCAAATAGAGCATTTTTTTTTTTTTTTTTTTTTTTTTTTTTTTTTTTTTTTTTTTGCCGCAGGAATACAGCAGTCTCGTCATTTTGTACTCCAATTTACTTGACGACATTAATGCTTTCTCGTGATGGAGGCGCTAAATACAAGATGTGACCTTGTGGTTTGCATATGATGAATTTTGTTTGGTGGACTACAGCTTTGAACTTTTTCCAGGCACCAGTCTTCCTGCAAGGCAGCAAATTTCCAGTTCTATACATTGCAGTACTTAATTTTTGTCTTGCAACTCCCACAGGCTCACAAAATACAGTTCGTTAGTAACCACTTAATTCAGACAATCGGACATTTCGCCCTGTCCTTGCTACATTACAACTTGATCCATGCACAGTTCAGTAAGAGAGAACGAGTCGACGAGTAGGAAGCGCTCGCAGCGCCAGTGTTCTGAGACTCGTCACAGTAGCGGAGCTACGACAGAAAGGAATGCATCAGCGACGCAACAGCGGTGCCTTCAATTTTAAACTACGCAACCCTCACAGTAAGAGTGATACTCGCTCCGATTCTGATAACAACGTGCTCATGGGGCAAAAGATCAGTTATAATGTCATACCGGTCGATTTGGAAGGCTGAAGATGGTGCAGAACTGTTACTAGGCGACCACGTGGCCCTCCAGCACTGACACGTGATGGCGTGAGATGGTGTCGGCTATCTCGAAAGAGACCATTGCTCACAACGGCACATGCAGCTTTACGTCTTCAGAGAGACAGATACTGGCAAAAATTTGATCTTAGATGTGTAGTGTGGTGCGACAAATTGCAGTCTTTGTGCCTTTTCGAATGACGAAACGCATCGAATGCACCACCGCCTGAAAGAAGTACTTAACTCGCACTGATCTGAAAAGTGTAGGTCAGGCTCCCGCAGGTTCTGTAATATTTCGCTCATGTTCATAGCACTACAACTATGGCCCATCCACTCAGGTTAGTGTGAAGGTGAACTACGATGTCTGTTTAAACACTGTTGATCCTTCTTCTACATCTTCGCGAAGAGAATGCTGAGCACGCTCCCTTAGGCTGACAAGAGCCGCATTCACAGCATTGCATTTCCAGCTTTACAAACACTGAGACAACTTTCTAACATTAAATCATGAAATATCCCGATCCCGATCCCACAAACCGGGTAATAAACAATTTCGTGTGGCTCATTGGCCTCGTGCAAGTCTTTCAAATGGACACCACTTCGGCGACTTGCGTGTCCCCAACCTACACTAGCTATCCAACCGGGGAAAGGGTACCTACAGTTTAACGTGGAATCCGAACAACGTGTCTTTTTGGTGACTGCTCACATCGCTGAGAAGTGAAGGATAGGTTAAAGCGCAGACTGAAAAAATCCAAGGTCCGACCGGGTTACGAACCCGCGACCCTTCGGTTTCCTGTCGAGCGCTTTACACCCAAGACCACTGGGCCCGACACAAGGATCGTGTCTCACTACGATTAATATTGAGCAATATTCAAGCGTCGACCAATTCTGCCGCTAAACATCTTTACTCAAACCGTACGTGGATAGATGCTGACTTTCGAGCAGTTCACGGAACTGTAAGGTATTTCGCTTACAGCATTAAGAATGCTAATATTCGTGCTATATACCGTAATGCTAATGTTAGATGCACATCCGAAGAAGTTATGGCATATTTCGTGTTCTTAACAGAATTTTGTAGTGGCTGGTTGCTGTATTCACAAGGTAAGGCGCTATGTATCGGGGTATTTCATTTTCACAGTCAATTTTTAACATTAGTGAGCCGTCCCGGATCCTGTATCTTCGATTCACCCTGCCCTTGATTTAATTACCGGCGCAAGTGCCATCGACCTCTCTGTGCGTGCGTGCGTGGCGCTGTTTGATCTATCGCGCGTCGATTGTCTTCTGACTGGTGTTTTCCTTCCCGCGTGTGGCGCTACGGTGGCACGCCGAGGCAGTTGGAGAGTGGACGGGGTACCAGGCAGTTAGTTTGATACTATGCGTGGCGTCGCCAGGGTCGAGTTATTCTGATTAATGGGCCGTTGGTGGCCGTCCCGGCGTGTGCATCGGAGTTGTCTGGGTGGTTCTCTGTTCGTGGGGACCCATGCATGCCATGAGCTGAAGAGCGTGGTCCGGAGAGGCCTTTCTGTCAAGTCATAACAGCACCTCGGCGCGGGCTGTTTACCTCGTCTCCCGGCTATGTGGTGGCGTTCCTAGCGGCCGTGCGACACCGCGTCCGTCCCTCGCCAAGCGTCGGAGCTGTCAACAACTGCTGGAGTACTCCGCACTCAGCCCCGGCTGCGCCTCGCGTCGTCCAGCCGCTTTTCATCTGGGATCTATGAAATGTTTTCGGGCGTTGATTGACACCCTCCTCCTACACCATCGAGAGGGTACCTGCGCTTGTCGTGGAGTAAGAAATACATGACTGATTCAGTCCTGCTCCGCAAATTTGTGTGTGTGAATGTATCAGGGTCGGTGGTCGTTCCCCAGGGGCCGTCATTGCCTGTGCCTACGTCGTTCATTGTTTATTCATATGTTATGCCGCACTTTTAGTTAGGTTCAATTGAATTATTTAAAAAAATACTAAAACGAATTATTTACAGACGAATGGATAAACTTGTGGAATCCAACCTCGGGGAAGATCAGTTTGGATTTAGGAGAAATGTGGGAACACGAGAGGCAATATTCACATTACGACTTATCTTAGAAGATAGGCTAAGGAAAGGGAAACCTACGTTTTTAGCGTTTGTCGATTTGGAGAAAGCTTTTGACTGGAATACACTCTTTCAAATTCTGAAGGTAGCAGGGGTAAAATATAGGGAGCGAAGAGTTATATTAAACCTATACAAGAACCAGACAGCGGTTATTAGAGTCGAAGGGCAAGAAAGGAACGCAGAGGCTGGGAAGGGTGTGAGACAAGGTTGTAGCCTTTCCCCAGTGTTGTTCAATCTGTACATAGAGCAGGCAGTGAAGGAATGGAAGGAGAAATTTGGAGAGGGCATTAAAGTGCAGGGAAAAGAAATAAAAACATTGCGGTTTGCCGATGACATAGTAATTCTGTCAGAGACTGCAGAAGATCTGGAATAGCAATTGAATGGGATGGACAGTGTCTTGAAAGGAAGATATAAGATGAACAGTAACAAGAGTAAAAGTAAGGTAATGGAATGTAATGTCAGAAAATCAGCGATGCTAAAGGAATTATATTAGGTAATGAGACAATAAAAGTAGTAGATGAATTTTGTTATTTGGGTACGAAGGTAACTTCTGATGGCCGAAGTAAAGAAGATATAAAATGCAGAATGGCTACGGGAAGAAAAGCGTTTCTAAAGAAGCGAAACTTGTTGACATCCAATATTAATTTAAATGTTAGGAAGTCCTTTCTGAAAGCATTTGTCTGGAGTGTAGCATTGTATGGGAGTGAAACGTGGACGATAAGGAGTTGAGATAAAAAGATGATAGAAGCTTTTGAAATGTGGTGCTACAGACGAATGATGAAAATTAGATGGGTAGATCACGTAACTGATGACAAGGTGCTTAACCGAATCGGGGAGAAAAGGAGTTTCTGACATATACTGACTAAGAGAAGGGATAGACTGGTTGGACACATTCTGAGAAATCAAGGAATTCTTCAAAATGTTTGTAAATCTATCGGGCCAAACTTCGTGGTCATCAGTCCATAGGTTACAAACCACTTAAGTCTAGGTAAACTAACCTAAACACAACACACACACCCATGCCCCAGAGAGGACTCGAACCTCCACGGCGAGCAAACATCAAGGAATTGTCAACTTAGCATTAGAAGTTATGGTCAGAGTCTATATCTGCCCCTGGGTATGTCCTGCAGTTTGTAACCTAGTTCCGGTACCTATGTCTTACCATTATAAAATCTATCTGATATCTTCCGGTGTCTCCTGGTCTCTTCCATGTATAAAACCTTCTTTTGTGATTCTTAAACCACGTGTTTGTTACGATTAAATCATGTTCCGTGCAAAATTCTACCAGGCGACTTCCTCTTTCATTCCTCCTGCCCAGTCCATATTCACCTATTATTTTTCCTTCTCTTCCTTTTCCAACTACCGAATTCCAGTCTCCCATCACAATTAAGTTTTCCTCTCCCTTAACTGTCTGAATAATTTCCTTTAGCTCCACATATATTTCTTCGATCTCCTCATCATCGGCAGAGCTAGTTGGCATATAAACCTGTACTACTGTTGTCGGTGTTGGCTTCGTATCTATCTTGACAATGATAATGCGATCACTGTGCTGCTCATAGTAGTTTACCCGCATTCCTATTTTCTTATTCATTATCAGTCCTACTCCTGTGATACCCCCAACTGATTTTGTATTTATAATTCTGTACTCACCTGACCAGAAATCCTGTTCATCCTGCCACCGAACTTCACTAATCCCCACTATATCTAACTTCAACCTATCCATTTCCCTTTTTAAATTTTCTAATTTTCCTACCCGATTAAGGGATCTAACATTCCACGCTCCGATCCGTAGAATGCCAGTATTGTCTTTCCTGATGACAACATCCTCCTGAGTAGTCCCCGCCCGGATATCCGAATGGGGGACTATTTTACTTCCGGAATATTTTACCCGAGAGGATGCCATCATCATATGTTCATACAGTAGAGCTACATGTCCTCGGGAAAGATAACGGCTGTAGTTTCCCCTTGCTTTCAGCCGTTCGCAGTAGCTGTGTGGCAAAGCCACATTAGCTGATGTTACAAGGCCAGCTCAGTCAATCATCCAGACTGTTGCCCCTGTAACTACTGAAAAGGCTGCTGCCCCTCTTCAGGAACCACACCTTTGTCTGGCCTCTCCACAGATACCCCTCCGCTGTGGTTGCACCTACGGTACGGTTATCTGCATCGTTGAGGCACGCAAGCCACCCCACCTCGGCAATGTCTGTGGTTCATGGTAGTGAAGGCAGCAGAGGACAAAATAGGTAGAAAGGCAAGACCTACGAAAAAGCCTTGGATATCACAGGAAATACTAAATTTAATAGATGAAAGGAGAAAATATAAAAATGCAGTAAATGAAACAGGCAAAATGGAGTACAGACGTCTAAAAAATGAGATTGACAGGAAGTGCAAAATGGCTAAGCAGGAGTGGCTAGAAGCCAAATGTAAATCTGTAGAAGAATGTATAGCAAGGGGAAAAGTAGATACTGCCTACAGGAAAATAAAAGAGACATTTGGGGACAAGAAAAGCAACTCTACGAATATCAAGAACTCAGATGGGAAACCAGTTCTCAGCATAGAAGCGAAAGCTGAAAGGTGGAAAGAGTGCATAGAGCAGCTCTACAAAGGAAATGAACTTAGAGACGATGTTGTAGGAAGGGAAGAGGAAGTCGATCAAGATGAAATAGGAGATACTATACTGAGAGATGAATTTGACAGAGCCTTGAAAGACCTAGGTCGGAACAAGGCCCCAGGAGTAGATGAAATACCCTCAGAGCTACTAAAGTCTCTGGGAGAGCCAGCCATGACAAGACTATTTGAACTGGTGTGTAGGATGTATGAGACAGGCGAAATGCCCTCAGACTTTAAGAAAAATGTAATAATCCCCATTCCAAAGAAATCAGGCGCAGACAGGTGTGAAAATTACAGAACCATCAGTTTGATAAGTCATGGTTGCAAAATTTTAACACGAATTGTCTACAGGAGAATGGAAAAGCTGGTAGAAGCTGACCTCGGGGAAGATCAGTTTGGATTCAGGAGGGACGTAGGAACCCGGGAGGCAATACTCACTTTACGTCTAATCTTAGAAGACAGATTAAGGAAAGGCAAACCAACATTTTTAGCTTTTGTAGATTTGGAGAAAGCTTTTGACAATGTTAACTGGAATACACTCTTTCAAATTCTGAAGTCAGCAGGGGTAAAATACAGGGAAAGGAGAGTTATTTACAACTTGTACAAAAGCCAGACCGCAGTTATTAGACTCGAAGGGCATGAAAGGGAAGCATCAGTTGGGAAGGGAGTAAGACAGGGTTGTAGCCTTTCTCCAATGTTGTTCAATTTGTACATCGAGCAGGCGGTGAAGGAAAGCAAGGAAAAATTTGGAATAGGGATTAAAGTTCAGGGGGAAGAAATAAAAACATTGCGTTTTGCTGATGACATTGTAATTCTGTCAGAGACAGCGAAGGACCTGGAAGAGCAGTTGAATGGAATGGAAAGCGTGTTGAAGAGAGCATATAAAATGAACATTAACAAGAGCAAAACAAAAATAATGGAATGCGGTATTAGAAAATCAGGCGATGCTGAAGGAATTAGATTAGGTAACGAAACAATGAAGGTGGTAGATGAGTTTTGTTACTTGGGTAGTAAAATAACATGCGATGGTCGCAGTACAGAGGATATAAAGTGCAGAATGGCAATGGGAAGAAAAGCATTTTTGAAAAAGAGAAATTTGCTAACATCGAATATTAATTTAAGGGGAAGGAAGTCTTTTCTGAAGGCATTTGTGTGGAGTGTTGCCTTGTATGGGAGTGAAACATGGACGATAAGCAGTGCTGACAGGAAGAGAATAGAGGCTTTTGAAATGTGGTGCTACAGAAGAATGCTGAAGATTAGGTGGGTAGATCACATAACTAATGAAGAGGTACTGAACAGAATTGGTGAGCGAAGGAATTTTTGGCATACCCTGACTAAAAGAAGGGATCGCTTGGTAGGACACATTCTTAGACATCGGGGAATCGTAAATTTAGCATTGGAGGGAAGTGTATGGGGTAAAAATCGCAGAGGGAGACCAAGAGACGCGTATAGTAAGCAGATTCAAGTGGATGTGGGTTGCCGTTCTTATGAGGAGATGAAAAGGCTTGCTCAGGATAGAGTAGGGTGGAGAGCTGCATCAAACCAGTCTCCGGACTGAAGACCATAACAACAATAACAGCATTAGAAGGAAGCGTGTGGGGTAAAAATCGTAGAGGGAGACCGAAGGATGAATATAGTAAGCAGATTCAAAAGGATGTTGGTTGCCAAACGTTTTCTCAGGTGAAGAGACTTGCACAGGACAGGGTAGCGTGGAGAGCTGCATTAAACCAGTCTGCGGACTGAAGACCACAACAACAGCAACAACAACAACAACAGGAAGAAGAAACTGTCGGCCGATTCTACACCTTATGTGTAGTAAATTTACACATTACCAATACTTGCTGTATATTCAAAGAGTCTGAAGCTGTTTTGTAGCCATATATTCAAATAGGACACAGTTTTCCCCCCAGCCGCGCGGGAGTAGCTGAGCGGTCTAGAGCGGCACGTTGCGGATCTCGCGGCCTTCCGCGTCGGAGGTTCGAAGCCTCCTTCGGGCATGGAGGTTTGTGTTGTTTTTAGCGTAAGTTAGTTCATAAGTAGTTTGTAAGCTTGGTCACATAAAATTAACAAACATTTTTTGAAAAAGACAATAATGATAAATCTGAAGCATAGAATTAATATTTGTGATGCGGCCGGGAATTGAACCCGGACCTCCATGCTTACTAGGAAGACGTCTTACCATTAGACCAGCACACCACTAACGATTAAAGCGCCTCCGAATAGTCTAAGTACGATTTCCCTCCACATCACAAACTTTAATTCAGTATCAAATCAGTATTAAATTGATATTTTTTGAAGTATGCCACCATAATAGCCGCCGATGCGCTCGGTGTTCGCCGTCGGCCGCTTACGGGATTGTGGAGGCTTGGTGGTGAAGGCTGATGACTGAACTTAGGTATCCTCGCCACGCTCTTAACACTGCTGATCTCTCAAAATGCAACCGGCAAACTAGTTCCGAAACGGAAAGTCCCGTGCGTCTAGCACCAACTGCTGCTCCGCGTTCAAAATGAGTTAACTTCAGTCGTATGGTCATGGACACGTCGGAAACTATTGGACTTGAATCGCCAGGGTACAAATGACGGTTGAGGCAAGGCATGGTCTTTTAATGCCCTGTGTTCCGGATACTAACGTCACCTGTGTCTGTATATTGGTATGCCGTGACTTCTGTCACCACGGTGTATAAATAATGACGCTTAGAGAATCGTGCATAATCCCTTCCGCGCAGATTGAAGCCATTATCGCGTCAAGAGGCGGTGTTTCAGGGTATTAGACTTGCACCAGTCAGTAACAGGAAATTATATTAAAAACCATTACACCACGCCACCACAGTTCAGCTGCGGTCTTCTTTTCTTCTGTGTACGGTGCTATCTGCTCACTTTCCGTGCATTTCTGTAGATGGCCTTCCCCACAGTTACGGTAAATGAACCGAGGATTACGATTACGCGTGCTGTTTTATTAGAGCAATTTTCTCGTAAGGCCCTTAGCGCGCCGCCCGCCGCCACACGAGCCTTTGCCTTTGCCACGCTGCGTTATTTTTAACGTTATAGTGAGGCCATTACCAGCAGCGGCCGCTGCTAACAGCTCTCTGCCCGGACTCCGCAACATAGGTCGCTGCCGCAAACCAGCCTACCAGAGTTAACGGGCTACTTGCAGCCCAGTGCGCACTACTCGCAACCACTCTCTTCCTGTTCCTTCTTTTGTCTTGTAACTAGCTGAAAACCCGGCGTTGCGCGGGTATTTATTTATTTATTCCTGCCTTGAGTTAGTACCCTCCTACCCCTCCTCTCCCTGTCCATTTTTTTCCTTATAAAACTTGTTATATTTATCACCGATTATATAAGAAATAAGACTGTCTCGCATAATGTACAAAATTATATGTGCAGTATCCAAACAAAGAAAGATAGCAATCAAAATACAAATGGCATATAAATTTCGCACTATCTCATATTTATTGAGTTATATGTTGTAAGGTAAAAGGTAAAGTAGTCAACAATCCGAAGATTGGTTTGAATACCACAGTGCTTTACTAGGCGTGGTCCTGTTTGGAGGTGGTATGCCGTTGCCTTCCTCCGACCTTCAAACTGACTTACACAGCCAGTTAAAGGGTGACCTACAGTTTAACGTGGGTTCCGAACCACAGTGCTACTCGATATTTTTCACATTAGCAACACTGTCAGAGGTGAAAGAATTGGAAAGTGACAGATAAAAATCCTAGGACATGGCGGGGATCGAACCCGCGACCTTTGGATTAGTAGTCTAGCACTCTACCTCTCTGCTATCGGTTTTATATTTATATGTTGTACAATTGTATAATTTTACAGGAATATATTGATTTGTGTAAGTGCTATATGTCTGTAAAATCTGTTGCAGATACAATCAGTAATAAACAAATAATAGATCAAAACTTGCTACGTGATGGGGTAATTTTCCATAAACGTTGCTGTTTATGTGCTAATATAACAATAATTACGTGTCGTACTGTAATACAATTTCGAAGGTATATTCAGCTGTATGTGTGTATACTGCCTGTAAAATTTCCTGCGGCTACAATTTGTAGTGTAGAAATTATAAATTGTAACGTCATAACGAATGCCGTAGTCTTAGTCCAAGAACAGCGGGAAAGTAGTAAGCGAGAAACTATTTTCCTTTCATCATTTTGCTATAGTTGTCAGTGAGAAAAAGTATAATAAAGGTTTGAAATTATGTTTAAAGTTTGTTCCAAGTCGCTAAGTACTGTCGTTCTCTTACAGTGGGTGAATAAAGTCTCGTCGCATTATGTGGCAGTTTCTTGAAACTGTCTTACCCCGACAGCATTGTTACCTCACGGTAAGGAATATGTGCACAAAATTTGTTGAAATCGTCCAGTGGCTTAGGAGGAAATGTGTAACACTGTCGTTTGATGCAGCAGTTTCTCACGCATCTCATTGTACGTGATCCTAACACTTACGGCAACCGTCCTCGTGGATTGAAGCTTACGTGTCCAACATTTCATAAACATTGGAATACAGCTGTAGATTTGTATACAATACGTACACACAAACATACGGACACTCTGCTTTAGATACAAAGATGTCGCAATCTTCTGGATCACCTCACCCTGTATTTTATTCGCAACGCTTACCTAAGTCTTTTGAGAAATGCTCGATGGAAAGTTCGTTTCGAATATTTACGCCAGCCGACTTTCCCATGACATCTGATCCTCAGACTCTTCGTCCAGGGTATCACAGCAGGTGGTTCTAGAATAAAATGGTGTGCAAAAACTTAAGGACGAAAGTAACTTGCTGGTGATTGGTGTCCGGACACTTGCCATACTTCTACCTGCTCTGAATGGGTGCCCTAATCTCCTCCTCCCTCCCCCCCCCCCTAAGCTTATGTGACTTACCTGTGAGGTCATCAGTCCCTAAACTTACAAACTACTTATGAACTACCTTATACTAAAGACAGCACAAACATCCATGTTCCACGGAGGATTCGAACCTCCCACGGGGAACGGCCACGCGCATCGGAGCATAGCGCCTGAATGCGCTCGGCCACTCCGCCGCGGCTGCGTGTTGCCCTTAGCATAAGTTAGTTTAAGTAGTTTGTCAGCCTAGGAACTGATGACTACTACAGTCTGATCACATAGCTTTACAACATTTGATTTTAAAAAATCAGAGTAACTTAAGGCTTTAATAAATAAATAAAAATCCGGGAATCTCCGGGTTTTCGGCTAGCTACAAATCTGTGTCCGAAATATTTGAAATACTGATTGGGTAACACCATTAAACAGAACCGTTTTTACTCCGAACTTGGCATAAACTCAAACATGAGGAATAAGTAGCATGATTTCCAGCAAAACAGACGAAACAATTGGCAGTCAATCGTTAGATATAAATTACTTTGCCTGATTACTGTGTAAGTGTTTATTATGGAATGCACTGAACTCTTGTTCAGTACAATGAACAAACTCCAAATAGATAAACAGCGGTTCTCACTCAGATACCTGTAACAGAAGAGTGTGATTGGATTTTTATTCAGAAAAGGCTACCCTGGTGTTGAAATTACGAAAAGCCTCATACAAGCAAGTAGGGAAAACCTTATTACGTATGTATTGCAATAATTCAGTGCCAATTTTTATCATCAGTATTAACCAATCTGAATGAAAGTTTTGCAGGGCATAGTCTTGAAGTGTTTGCATACCTCTATGCATTAAAACTATCTAACCTGTAATTTTATTTTTCGTCACATTTAAATACCAATAATTAAAGAAAATTTAAGGTTGAAATTTTAAATAAACACAAAAAGCAAGTGATTAATATTTCTCATAAGATGAAAGCACGGAACCGTTGAAATGTCTTGTGAATATACCTACAAAATCTTACGTGTGCAAACTGTGGCGTGAGAACCAAAAGTTCAAAATTCATAGCTCGAAAAACAGTAAAGTTATGTTCTTAAAACCTTGGTTATTGATACATATTTACATAATAGACACCATTTCAAATCAAATGTTCAAATGTTTGTTAAGTTTATGGGACTTAACTACGGGGTCATCAGTCCCTAAATTTACAAACTACTTATGAACTACTTACGAACTAGGACGGCACAAATATCCAAGCTCGAGGGGGGATTCGAACCCCCGACCGTAGTGGCCGTGCTGACCGTGACTGCAGCGCCTCAGTCACCATTTCAAAATTTCGTTGCTATTGGCAAAGTAGAAGAAGAGTTAAATTTTTTGAGTGGAGTCTCCCATTAAACTCTTTTCTGTATATACTGAATAAAAGGCTACGAAGTACGTAATTATGATCAATCGCCTGAGGACGGCACATTGTTCGCACTTCTTCTGCGCTTGCACTCGGCCGTGCTGTGCTATGTAACGACGTCCGATCGTTCCATTTTACCGCGAGCTCTCTCAGCACAGATGGCGAGCGAGCCCCAAGCTACCTGCGGTGGACAGGCCGGTGTACCCTCCTTGTGCAACACACTGTCCACTACCTGCAGTGTCCGGGGCTCTGGGCAATTGTCAACAAATTCCCTCTCCGGTAAAGTGTCACTCGGGGCAACTGTCACAAACTGGTGCTGCAACCACAGGCAAAAATACTCTGTGCTGCAACCCATCTCTCCGACGCGCCTTCCGGCTTAAGTCGCGGGGAACAGACCCTGTTGCTCCAAGAGTTTTTCCACCTACACTGTGCGACGCGATAACAAAAAACTTAACTGGGGGGCCAATACGCTCTTGATACGACGCACTGGGGAAAGGTTAGTGTGCCACAATAATGCGCTGTCAGGTGACTGTACGTTTTTCGAAGATTTGCGGCAGTTTCAACTAACAAGAGGTAAAGTCACGTGCTCTTCTGAGGTGCCTCGCGGGAATGGCCGCGCGCTCTACGGTGCCATGGTTACGCTCTGCGTCCTCTCTCGGGCTTAGGTGTTTTTATTGTCGTTAGCGTAGGTCAGCTATAGTAGTTTGTAAATCTAGGAACCGGTGCCTACCAGTTTAATCTCTTAACTTCACAAACATTTCAACATCTTTTTCTTCTCAGTATGGAGTAGATTCATTCTCTACAGTGATTCTGGAAACAGCTTCACACGTCGAGCGGTGGGAGCATACCAATGCATCCAAAAAAAATTCTCGAACATGATCGTTTTCTTTGTCCGGGTATTCCGGTTTTTGGAGGCGTAATGTTGCATAGGCGTACTCACCTCTAAATCATTGTCTCAAGTGAGAGATTGGTTTACCGTGACTCCTATGTTGGGTTTGGTGGTTCCGAGGTAAAGCACTTGACGAGGGTCGCGGGTTCGAAACGGAATTTTGTAGCCTGCATTTCTTAACGATGCAAGGAGTCACCAGAAATGGCATGTGGTTAGGATTCTACGTTAAACTGTAAGTTCCCTTTTTCTCGGATGGATAATTGGGCTAGGTTAGGAACACGAAAGTCGCCCAAGTGGCGTTAAATTGAAAGACTTGCACCAGGCTACTGAGCCACATGAAATTATTATTATTGTAGTATACTTCTTTCCCTTGTGTATCGTTTCATGGTTGCTTTAGGTCCAAACTTCATCATTACTGACCGCATCGAATTGTGAATGGACGCCATCCCATTCCGCCATGCATCAACGGCCATACGTATTTATCAACTGTGCAGCTGGACCACTGAAACACCCCATCCCCCTCCCCCCAAATAACTCCTCACCAAGTTCCAGCTGACACGTATGGCTAGTGTGGGGTTCACTGCTTTCAAAGTTTATTTTTTCCTCATTTCATACTTTTAATAGTACAAACAGTCGTATGGAGGAGAGAAAAACAACATAAAATACGATTTCAAGGCAACTTCTTCAATACTACCGGCACTTGACAGCAAGAACATACAGCTTAATATAATTTATTGCGCCACGTTTTCAGTAAACACACCGACTATGAACATGTTTTAACACCAACACTGAACTTTGTTTCGGAAGTTCTAATCTTTGAGTTTGCGCACTTCCTAAAAATATTTTGACTCATAATTTTTCCTGTTTTGTAGACATATTCTGCAACAATCGCCTGTCGATCTTCATGTTCCTGTAATCTTAATTGCAGATACCTGATGAAGGCAGTAGTCGAAATAGTGTAATACAGAAATTTCGAGAGTTATTCATACGATTTTATTCACAAAATGTTCAAAATAATCGCGAACTTGTACAGGAAATTTATTTCCTTTAAAATAAAGAAGCGAAAAGTGCCATCACACACTATGCCACTGTTTAGGAGAGAGACCGTGGCAAACCGTTAGCGCCATATGGTGATGAGCCGTCAGGTTTGATGACATCAGGACACCTCTGATAGTAACTACACATCAATACATCGCAGACACCCTGCGTCATTACGTTTTACCTCTTAAGAGACGGTGTAAGAGCACCGTCTTCGTCCTCATGTGGGACTTGGTAATGGCACAAGCCACTACACTGCATTTTCACTCGCCTTGAGCTATCTACATATTTACTAGCTTATTTGTTAAATTTAATTTAGGCATATTTGGAGTAGTGGCTGCCGCTGAAGTCGGTATGTTGCAGATTCTGGAAGAGGCTGCAAGAGCACACTGGTCAGAGACTGTATGTAACATATATTCATGGAATTTTAAACATCATTACTCTGTGCAACCTGAATAAGAAGTGATGTTGAAAAAACAAGTGTAATACAAATGATTGTTCTATGCATTTGAAGTAACTTTCATGTTAATTACTATTAACTGTCTTGACAAATTTGTATATCTTAAGTAGCCTACTCCAATAAATGTTAAGAGTTGAAATATATTCACGAGTTGGACTCTCATTTATATGTGGAGTCAAGACACTTATTTTATTATACTGGCCTCAAAAAGGCAATGGAATTAATAGATGTAGGGCATAGATCGGATCTGTAAAGCTGTTCAATACTTCAGTTATATGCAACTTTTAATCGAATTAACCTGAAAATTTTATAAGTCATCATTATCTGGTGTTTGACTTTTATTTAGAGACGTGTTATCCTGCTTGGTAAGGAACTTCGCTTCATACAAGACCAAAGGTAACAGTTCAACTTGTCCCTACACACTAACAGCATATTTACAATTTTAGAAAACATTTCTGGAGAAACGGCGATAGTTAATTATATTTTTAAAAAACAGTATCTATCACAAGAGTTTTTTTTCTGTTGTTAGGCAGCCGGTTTGAGTCTGCTTGTGAGACCATCTTCAGGCCGACCGTGGCAGCGATAGTTGTCGGGACAGGAACCGTTGGTCGTAGAAATCAACTCTACAGACTCAAACCGGTTGCCTAACAACAGAAAAAAAATTCTCATGTGATCGAGACTGTTTTTAAAAATATAACAGCATATTGCTGAGGTACTGTATTGTCTACATAGATCGTCCGGTCTATCACCGATGTCGACTCTGTTAATTTGGACTGCCAGCACACCGAGGTATAGGCCTAAGTACAGGAGATTTAGGTGCCCGTAAAACGTGGTTACACTTGTGTAAGTTGTCATATCAAATATTAGCTCCCTGTTTCGACCAATCAACAACCTTCTTTATGGTATAATGTATAATGACAAAAGCCGTGAACATACGTGAAGAAATAGAGGACTACTACAAAAGATTAATTTGTTTCCAAAATCGTATATATTCCAAAACATTACGAGTACTAATATGACTGATACATGACTAGAACAGGCCTATGGTGTGTGTCGCATTCGTACTGCGTCCACCAGCTGGTGTTCAAGAGTGCTGTGCTTTGACAAAATGGAACGAAGCAAGAGAACAAAGTTTATGTGTCACAACAGCGCAATGCACATACAGAAGTAAATATGAAAATAACCGTCATGTAAAGAAAACATTGTGTGTTGGTAGGGTCAATTCAGGAAAACAACTTGTCTGTGTAAACTGTAAAATACTAGGCTATCAAGTGTCCCCGATGCAGCTGTAAAGAAGGCGAGCGAATATTTCTTATGTATTCCAAAAATGTCAACAGACGGCAGTAAACTGTGTGGAAGATCATTAAATTTTAAACTGCCATCTGTTGCTCGTGAAGAAATTAAAACTGGAACATTATGATGGCCGCCTTCACAGTTCAAGGAGCCATTGAGGCAAAACATTTCGCCACCCATAAACGACGCCATTCTCCATTTATTTATGCAGGTTAACAGACACAATGCGAGGGTGTGGGGCACTAGAGGTCCTCATTAAACTGTGCATGAACAAGATTCGACGAAGAATGTTTTCTTTGAAATATCACTGACAACGATGTGTAGGTCGTTTTTTGCTGAGAGAAGACGCACGGTACTTGATTGTTTCAGCTGTGCTTGTTTCCTCAGCTGAATACTGATTCTGAGAATTTCAGCTTACGATAATAAGGAACACCTCACCTATACTGGTCAAAAGAATTACGGGATCAGTTAAGATATCTCGTTTCTGAAGTATTGTTATCGGCG
Organism: Locusta migratoria; assembly: GCA_026315105.1. Classification (NCBI taxonomy): domain Eukaryota; kingdom Metazoa; phylum Arthropoda; class Insecta; order Orthoptera; family Acrididae; genus Locusta; species Locusta migratoria. The sequence goes on from CM048745.1 coordinate 434,331,791, forward strand.
GAATGAACCAAAATGGTTCGACGTCTTTCTGTCGGTTCTACGGAATGGGGACAACAACGTTACGGCAAACGAGATAGTGGTAATAACAGAAAGTAGCTTACACAAGGAGTTGGGTTCAGACAGCCCAATGATCAGTAGTGCAATGCAACAACAACTTGACTTACCCCAAGCTATGGTACGGAGAGCCATAGGAAGGTTGAAAGCGAGACAGACATAAAGGGAAGTGGCTGCAGCTATTTGAATGTCCTTCAGTGTAATTTCCAGGACTCGGACGCGACTTCAAACAACAGGAACCATTATAAGGAGGTCGTCTATGGGTAACGGAGAGTATTCTGCGGCATTGGCCCCCTACTTAGCTTACATTTATCACGAATCTTTAATTCAGCGCAAAGTTCCTAGTGATTGGAAAAAAAGCGCAGGTGACTCCCGTTTATAAGAAAGGAAAGAGAAGTGACCCACACAATTACAGGCGAATATCGTTGACATCAGTTTCATGTAGGATTTTAGAGCATATTCTCAGTTCGAATGTAGTAAATTTCCTTGAAGGGGTCTAGGAAACATCGTTCATGTGAAACTCAGTTTGCCCTTTTCTCACATGACATCTTGCGAGCCATGGATGAAGGGCAACAGGCGGATTGTGTTTTACTCGATTTCAAAAAGGCATTCGACGCGTTGCTACACTGCAGACTGCTAACGAAGATACGAGCTTATGGAATAGGTTCACAGATTTGTGACTGGCTGGAAGACTTCCTAAGTAATAGAACGCAGTACGTTGTTGTCGACGGCGAGTATTCATCAGAGACGAGTGTATCGTCAGGCGTGCCCCAGGGGAGTGTGATAGGACCGCTATTATTTTCTATCTATATAAATTATCTGATGGACAGAGTAAGTAGTAATTTGCGGCTGTTTGCTGATGATGCTGTGGTGTATGGGTGGGTGTTGTCTTTGACTGTAATAGCATACAGAATGACTTAGACAAAATTTCTAATTGGTGCGAAGAATGGCAGCTAGCTCTCAATATATAAAAATGTAAGGTGATGTGCATGAGTAGGAAAAACAATCCCATAATGTTCGAATAAAGCTTTGGTAGTGAGCTTCTTGCTGGCGCGTCGTTCAAATATTTAGGCGTAACATTGCAGAGCGGTATGAAATGGAACGAACATATAAGGACAGTTGTGAGTAAGGCGGACACCCGACTTCGGTTTATTGGGAGAATTTTGGGAAGATGTACATCACCTGTAAAGGTGACCGCGTATAAAACGCTTGTACGACCACGTCTTGAGTATTGCTCAAGTGTTTGGAACCCGAAGCTGATCAGTTTAAAGGAAAACATGAAGCAGTTGAGAGCCGAGCAGCTAGGTTTGTTACTGATAGGTTCGACCAATCCGCGAGTGTCACGAAAATGCTCCGGAAACTCAATTGGGGATCGTTGGAGGAAAGACGACGTTCTTTTCGGGAAATTCCGTTGAGGAAATTTAGAGGGCCGCAATTTGAAGCTGAGTGTAGAACGATCTTCCTGTCTCCTACTTACATTTCGCGCAATTATCACAAAGACAAGGTAAGCGAAATTAGGGCTCGTACGGAGGCACATAAACATTCTTTTCTTCCTCGTTCTATTTGGGAGTGGAATAGGAAAGGAAATGCCTAGTAGTGGTACAGTGTACCCTCCGCCACGCACCTTACGGTGAATTGCGGAGTATATATGTGGATGTAGATGTAACATCAGCAAGAAATATCTCCAGTTAACACCCTGTCGAGACAGGAGGCTGAATGCAACTCAGCTGCAACGCACCATCCAGACAGGAACAGGTTGCTTAATATCGCTGCGGGTATATGGCCTATGGTGTGTGCCGCATTTAAACGTCACCGTTTAGCCCGCAGGGGACCCTCAAGGTTGGAGCCGTAACGAATCGTGCCGGGTTCTGTTCATGGATGAGTCAAGATTTTATTTTTAGCCGCACAATCGCCGTACCCTCATCTGTACAGAAAGTGCAAGTAGGAACAATCCTGGCTATGTGCAGAAAACATCACCGTATCTTGGACGAATGGTGTGGGCAAGAGTCAGTATTTGCGGACGTATGGACCTTTATGTAGTTCAGAATGGTGTTTTGACTGCCCAGAGATACAGAGTCGAGATCTTTCGAGCTTTTGTTTTTCCCTGCGCTGGTGCCATAGGAGATGGTTTCCTTCTGGTGGACGATAACGTTCGTCCCACGCAGCTGCATTGGTGGACAACATGCTTGAAGCCGAGGGAATTTGACGAATAGAGTGGCCAGCTTGTTCACCGGGCTCTAAACCGATTGAGTACGTCTGGGATGCACTTGGCAGACGCATTGCAGCCAGACCAGTACTTCCCATAGCGGTTGCGGAGCTGGATATTGCGCTCATGGCACCATTGCCAATTATCCCTCAAGAGCGGATTGATAACATCATACTGTCAATGCCACACAGTTGATCAACTATACCGGCAGTCCGACGTGATTACACACGGAATTAGAGGGCAACGAGAATGATTTTTCCACTATTATGGTAGCCCTTGGTGTCTCAGTCTAAGTAAACGCCGTGTAAACCTCAAGTAAAGAGTAGATACACCAAAATATCGTACTGTATCAGACACAAATTACAATATTGTAACCAATATGTCAGTAAAATACGTTGCCATATGTATATTCTGTATATTACCTGTCCCCTATTTGTTTTGAGCGGTGTATATTCATCGCTACTTCAACGTCGAACCAACACATCGCTGGATTGGGAAAAGTGGTAAAGATAGCGTAGCTCTGTTCCCTTGAACTGATGTTTTGTAACCTCTTCTTTTGAAGATGCGAGGATTCATTACCGTCGGTACTTTTGTTACCCCACTGCCAACAAACAATATTGGCACAGCTCAGAGAAGGCACATGTGCTGCTATGATGGCCACTGCTCTTAGGTGCGTCACACCACCACCGCCTAGAGAGAAGACCGCGGCGCTCTCGTGACGTCAGGCAGAGTAGGTTGCGCGCGCATAGCTGACTGGCTCGCTGCTTCGGCATAGTGGGTCGTGCCCCAGCGGCTACCCAGTCAGCTATGCGCGCGCAACCTACTCTGCATGACGTCACACGAGAGCGCCGCGGCCTTCTCTCTAGGTGGCAGTGGTCACACGTGGCAGACTCAGGTCTCTAGAGGAGCGAAGCCTTCATAATGATCAGCAAAAAGCGCAGGGCATTTTCGTTTTCAGGGAGTGTCGTCGAGCACATGCGCCTGTATCTCAGATTTGGACTGCCGCAGAATTTTGGAACACGTTTATGCTCGTGCATTACAGCATTTTTGTAAATCGAAAATCTCCTCTGTAGAAATCGAGAGGGTCCCGAAAGCGACTATCGTGTTAACACAGCACACTCCATTCGCCCACGAGTTCCTAAAAGTAGTGGACCTATTCTGCCAGGCACATGCTGTGGTTCTTGGCTTGCGGGAGGCGTTCGATACGGTTCTACACTGTGCATGATGAAGAGATTACGAGCGTTCGAAATATTAGACCCTGTGATTGGATGGAAAAATTTCTAGCTAACAGAATGCAGCATGTTATTCTCAACGGAGAGAAGTCTTCCAACGTATTGGAGGACCATTAGTTTTGACAACATATAAAAATGAGGCTTTTCGCGTATGACGCTGTAATATATTGAGAAAAAGAAACGCTGAAAAATCGTTGCGAAATGTAGGAGATTGTGCAGCATATCTACGCTCGGTCCAGGGAGTGGTAACAGACTCACAAGACAAATGAAAGTACTGTGAATACATACCAAGAAATATTCTTTATTATTTGATTACGCAATTGCAATTCGATCTCTGGAAGTAGTTAATTCCATAAAATAAGGAGCGTTATGAAGTAAAACAACCACATAAAAGTAATAATTGGTAAGTCAGATTCCGGACAGATTCATTGGAAGAATACTTAGGAAGTGTAATCCATCGACAAAGTAAGTAGCTTACAAAACACTAGTTCGATCGAGACCTAAATATAGTTTATCTGTGGGATCCGTACCGGTTAGGGTTGATACACGAGATGGAGGAGAACCAGAGGAGAGCAGCACTCCTCGTTACATTGATTTAGTAAGCGCGAAAACGTCCTGGAGATGGTCGGCGAACTCCAGTGGGAGGCAGGCACTGCAGGAGGTATGGGTTTCTGTCAGACTTCCGCGGGCGCGCGTTTCTAGAAGAGTCAACCAATATATCGCTTCCTCCGCCGTATATCTAGCGGAAAGGCAATGTAGGTTACACCCCCACACAGAAGAATATTGGCAGTTGATTTGCGAGATGCCGTATAGGAGACTGGAACAAAAAATGTGACAGTGGTGCACAAAATACGATGCTGAGGTGACTTACAGAGCAAGATGTAGTTATAGACAGGAAGTTGCTGCATAAGGTACAGGACGGACTACGTCTTGAACTGTGTCGCGTGACAACAGGAGCAGTGAAAGAACAGTTGTAAAGTGCTAGTCTGGGGAGTCTGCTACAACAAATATATTTTTTCAAGTAATACTTTGGAAACATGAAAACTAAAGAATCGTCTGCACTGACCACACATTAAAATGTAAAGAGAGACCACTCACCTTGACGAGGGAGCGCATGACGGGGCTGTCCATGAGGCCTTTGAGGAAGATGAGGTCGGTGTCATTGGCGCCGACGCGGCCGTTCAGCTCCTCGATGTTGTCCCGCACGTGCTGGAAGGCCGCTGCAACACAAGAGGCAGCCGCGTTACAAAATGTTTGTTCAAATGTTTGTAAATCTATCGGAGCAAACTGCGTGGTCATCAGTCCGTAGCTTACAAACTACTTAAACCTAGGTAAACTAACCTAAGGACAACACACACACCCATGCCCCAGGGAGGACTCGAACCTCCACGGCGAGCAACCGCGCGCTCCGCAGCGAGACGCTTTAGGCCGCTCAGCTACTCCACCGCGGCAGCGGCGTTACGCTAGCCCACTTGCCAGCAGATTCTACTTATCAGCTGAACTACCCACTTAATTATAGCCGCAGCTGCCTGTCCAACCGCGTGTGAGGCAGTGGTAATGGTGACCCCCGTCAAAGCATGTAGCTGAGTTGTTATTATTTAAAGGAGACTAAACTGCTAGGTTATAAGTCACCTGTTCCAAAGAAAGGCAATTCAACGTAGGTTACACCAAGATAAAATCATCGTTTAACACCTACAGAGATAACCCACAAAGTGGAGACAGTGACAATAATCACTACACTGATAAAAAAAGCAGAAAACAATAAAATACTAAACGCCCAGGCCTAAGCGCTCTAATGACTGAGCTACCCCGACACGACTCACGATGCCGCCTCACAACTTTACTTCCGCCAGTACCTCGCCTCCTACTTTCCAAACTTCACAGAAGCTCTCCTGCGAAACTTGCAAGACTAGCACTCCTGGAAGAAAGGATATGGTGGAGACATGGCTTAGCCACAGCCTAAGGGATGTTTCCAGAATGAAACTTTCACTCTGCAGCGGAGTGTGCGCTGATATGAAACTTCCTGGCAGTAGGAGGCGAGGTACTGGCGGAAGTAAAGTTGTGAGGCGGCATCGTGAGTCGTGTCGGGGTAGCTCAGTCATTAGAGCGCTTGCCCGCGAAAGGCAAAGGTCCCAGGTTCGAGTCCCGGTTGCGGCACACAATTTTAATCTGCCAGGAAGTTTCATATCAGCGCACACTCCGCTGCAGAGTGAAAGTTTCATTATGGAAACATCCCTTCGGCTGTGGCTAAGCCATATCTCCACCATATCCTTTCTTCCAGGAGTGCTAGTCTTGCAAGTTTCGCAGGAGAGCTTCTGTGAAGTTTGGAAAGTAGGAGGCAAGGTACTGGCGGAAGTAAAGTTGTGAGGCGGCATCGTGAGTCGTGTCGGGGTAGCTCAGTCGGTAGAGCGCTTGCCCGCGAAAGGCAAAGGTCCCAGGTTCGAGTCCCGGTTCCGGCACACAATTTTAATCTGCCAGGAAGTTTCATATCAGCGCACACTCCGCTGCAGAGTGAAAGTTTCATTCTAGGCTTCATTTCATCAAAATCGGATCAGGGGAAGAAAAGATACCGTAATTTGTAGTTTCTGGTGTATGCTACGCTTGAATTGCAGCGTAGTATAGCAAAGATCTGATAGAGGTGCTGTTACTTAGTATACCAAATAACTAATACATCGCGATGCTGTGTTTTTATTCTCATAATTAAGGTGTAATAAACAAGGGCTACGATTTGCCTTACGCCATCAGTGTAGTGTACTGATGTTGAAAATGGCCGCTGAATGCTATTTCAAAAATCAGTAATGTAGAATGGCAGAAATAAATCTATATGTTCACGATGAAATAAATAATTTATGCTTTTCTATTCTATTCATCCTCCTAAAGCGAATAGTTCGTTGCCCACGTTAACACACTAAACCGCTACCACTGAAAGTAAAATTTAACCCAGGTACGACACAAAAAATATTTTTTTACTAGCTGTATCCCGCACGCCTTGCAATGCTATGGAAAGAAACAAAAGTGCTTCTTTCCGTGGGTAACATTTGAATTTAAAACATAACGACGTTCCTACATGTCTATCGATGTTTTCATTTATTAAGAATTCTTTGCAAGAAAACACTAATTTAAGTAGTTTCCTTATTACATCTTGAGTCCACTCTGTTCAGGAGTGCCTAGAAAACGGTGTAGCATAGTACAGACAAATAGAGGCCCTGTTATTTACGTAGTGCACCAAAGAAGTAATAGCGCTGTTGCATTTTTATTTTATTTTTTTCATTTATTTCTTATCGATGGTTATACCATAGATCAGCAACGAACCACTAAAGGTGCTGTGCTGCAAAGAAACAATACATGATCGTGTTTTGTGTATTCCCTCAGTAACAGAAGTATTTTGAATTAAGAGCCGCAATCTTATCTCTGCTATACAAACTAACATTGAACAGCGTGTTGCTGCTTACACTTTGTATATTCACAGCTTAACGACATTTCGTTGCTTCTTTTGACAGGGAACATTTGAATTTAAAACATAACAACATTCCTTTGCGTCTATCGATGCTCTAATGTTCATTAGAATTCTTTGCAAGGAAATTCGAATTTATGTAGTTCCCTTTCTGATTTCAGTGTATCCTCATTACATTTTGAGTACGTTCTGTTTAGGAATGCCTCGAAAACGCTACAGACAGGAGAGGACAAAGTCAGGCGACATTAGTTACATATTACACCAAATAACTAATTATAGCGTTGCTGCGGTTTTTTTTCCTTCTCATAACTATGGTGTAATACACTACAAGAAGGGGTACAAATTTACTTACGGTGACGGCATTGTGTGCTGATGTTGGCAACAGCTGGTGTATGCTCTTTCAAAAATCAGTCATGTAGAATGAGGGGATTAATTCTTTATGTTCACGATGAAATAAATAATTTATCCTGTTCTATTCAGTAAATTAATCATCCTCCTAAAGCGAATAGTTCGTAGCCAACGATAGCAAACTAAACCGCTGCGACTGCAAGTAAAATTTAAGTCAGGTAGGACAACAATTTTTTTTTCTTCCTAGCTCTATTCAATATGCTTCGCAAAGTCATGAAAAAAGAAAAAAAGAGGTGCATCATTCGACGGGTATAACCACTAAATTGTGCATAGAGTAGAAATATCTAGGGAGTGAGCATTGCATTCTGTGCATCTTCTGAACATTAAGCTGGAATTACTACTTGATTTTTAGACAAATCCACTCTTTTCACACATTTATTTGCTCTTGCGATTGGTTTGAACCTCATTGGCTGCAAAGAAGCCCCACCTCCTTTTCGCAGAGCAACCACATAACATGAAGTGCAATCTAAATAAATGTGTCACAGATACAACGACTAGCAAGATTGGACGCCTCCTGAAGGGACATGGACTGAGACCAGTTTTCGGCCCGCATCCAAGATCAGAGACATGGTACGCCCTGGTAAGGACACTACAGGTCTGCATGTTTCGGGTGTATACAGCGTCGCCTGTGAGTGCGGAAGTATTTACATTGGACAGACTATTAGAACTGTTGCTGAACGTTGTGCAGAACACAATCGGCATATAAAACAAAGAGGGCTTGAGAAGTCAGCCTTGGCAGAAAATTGCCTAGCAAATGGGCATAAATTATTATTTTAAAACACGAAAATTCTGGCCCAAACATCATATTACTGGGATTCTGTTATAAAAGAGGTGTCTGAAATTAGATTAAACGTCAACAATTTCAACAGAGACCAGGGGTATACACTCAGCAGGGCGTGGGGACGGGCCCTGGACGTAGAGCGGACACAGAGGTCTCGCGCTAATAGCGAAGCGCGAGCGCCAGGTTCAGATGCGACGCGCTCCACGTGACGTCACGCGGTACCGCGGCCCATCGGCCCGCACAGGCGCTCTCCGCCCCTCCAGAAACTTCCAGACGCAACGCTGCAGCTATATAACCAGGATGCCTTGCCAACACCGGCAGTCCATGATTTCACTCCTGATGACGATGCCGAAGCTTGCCATCGAAAGCTCGAGGATTTTATCCGACATGACGCGGCTAGTAATCTACAGTATTTTCGTAGCGCATGAAACCGCCACAGAACGATACCCTTCACGAGTCTGGTGTACCAGATACGATCTTTACTCAGCTACACCACTCAGTGGCTCAGTATTAATTTGCTGAGTACGAACTTGACGAACCCGAGGTCCCGAGCTAAGGACTGTTTTGCGCCAACAGTCCGCCACACAATAAGCTCTGTGCGTGTTTCGACGACCACCACACGGCGAGACGGTGTAACGTTGAACATTTCGGAGCCCGGGGATCTTGGCTTAATCGCCCACGTCGTGAGGACGGTAAAAACCTCTATAAAAGAAACCCTCAATCTCAAGGTGTGCTACGTGCCGAGGAGATGCATGGCTGTTGAGGTTGAGCAGTCGCTAGCGAGCAACCTCTGAGGAACCTGTCGCACCTCAGTTGTATAAGTAATACCCAGGCAAGCAGGGCTCTGCCTTGGGTAACCGTATAGATGCCTAGCTGCCCGTGGGACCACGATGAAACGAGCAAATAGTAGCGTTGCTGGACCCAAAACCGACGTCTCTATGCGGAGAAAGACAGAGTTTGATGCAACAGCATATGTCCCAAAGTCGTTCCCTTCCCTGGCTACACCTTGAGAGGAACGCAGGGCACTTCAAAGATCTGAGCCATATTCGCTCGAATATCTGGTGTGCTCAAGGTTCGATGGAGAATCTTTGTTGTCGACAAAGCCATAGTTCTTCGTAGAACACCTGGAAGACAAGTTTGGCGAGGTGCCATTCTTCTCTAAGGTGAGAATTGGGATTGCATTGATGCAGACGGCATCGCCCGCTCAGTCAAAGGCGTTACTCGCTTGCGACAAGCTGGGTGATGTTCCTGTCAGCATCACGCCCCACAAGACGTTAAATATGGTTCAGGGCCTCATTTGCCACGGCGATTTCCTATCACAGACCGACGACGAGTTGCACAAGAACCTACAGTGACATGGTGTTCATTTCGTCCGGCGTGTCCTTAGGGGACCGAAAGGCCGCAGGGATGCCATCAGTGCAGACATCCTGGCCTTTGAGGGCGATGCACTGCCAGAGAAGGTACTGACATACCAGTGCGACGTCAAACCGTGCCCTTCCCCCTCTGAGGTGCTTCAGGTGCTGGAAGTTCGGGCATATGTTCTCCTCCTGATGTGCTTCCGGCCCCACATGCAGGGAATGCGGACGTCCATCAAATCCAGACACTCCATGCAGTCACCTCCCGTCTGTGTAAACTGCAAGCAATTTCATCTACCTTGCTCGCCGGACTGTGCTATTCTGCACAAATAAAGAAAAATAATGGAGATCAAGACACTGGACCAAGTAACGTACAGTGAGGGGAAAAGGAAGTATGAGCGATTCTACCCTGTAAAAATGACCACAGCTTTTGTTGCTGTTGTATCATCACTGACCATGGGAACGACACCGCCGAAGGTATCTCGACCTTTTCTGGGCCCTAGTGGCCATCAATCTTCCACTGCCTCGCAATGAGTGGGTTACCACTTGACTACCTGTTCAAATACCTGCTGTGGGAGCAACTCCTCCAAAACTCCAGCTGAAGAAGGAATCCTGGTTCCTCTCACTTAGATGGGTACCCGGTTCGTCAGAAGCACCTCCGAGGATGTCCAGCGCAGCTCTTGACGAAACGTTAGGAAGAGAAATGTTTCATGGACCATGGCCATACAACCCGGAAGAATCATCAACAGTTTAAATACAGATCCGAAGGAAGCAACGCTAACGAGATTCATTTACAGATGGGCACACAAATACGCATAGACTTAGCAGAATCGTGTCGTCCAAGATGCCATTCTGTTACGGGGTTCACGTCAGCCGCAAGTTACCTGGTGTTATTTCGACAGAGCGAGCCGGCGCAGTGGCTAGTGCACTAGGGGACGACGATTCCCAGAATTCCCAAAATCGCCCCCTGCAAACGTCGCGATGATTCTTTTGAAAGGGCAGGCCAATTTCCTTCCCCAGCTATGAAACAATTCAACGTGTAACCCCTCGATATTGTGGGACGTTAAACCTTTACCGCCCTTCCTTTTGTTAATTCTAGGTGAGAAAGCTAACACAAAAAATCTTTAAACTATGGAAGTTTTGGTTAGATTATACGAGGTGTAACAAACATGCACAGTACAAATTACAGGACACATTCTTCACGCGTAGTCGACGACATAATGTTGTACGAACTTGGGTTCGCAAGTTGTTTCCCTGTTAGACCTGATTTTAGTGCAACGGTATTTTTCAAAGATGATGTGTCATTTCAGCGAGATTAGGTTGCCAATTTTCACAATTGACGTCCATCTTCACGGAACTGTTGAAGCAAATCATTAACACCGATTTTTGGTCAATATTTGACCGGCATTGTTGGAGACTATTCTGTAGGACCTCACGTTCTTCAACCCAGGTTGAACGGAAACAGTTACATAATTTGGTAGAGGATGATCTACCTGTCTGTTAGAAGATATGCTTCCAGCTGTGCGACAATACACGTACTTCACTACGAAACATACTTGTGATGGTACCGCAGCCGTACATCTTATATTTAATAAACAAGTATTCAATCGCGATTTGCGAAATCTACCGACTTTAGCTGCAAAAATAAAGGTGGTCAATTATTTGGTGGCGAATGAAAATTTGTGCAGGACCGTTCGGTTTTTTTTTCTTTTTTTCTTTTTTTTTTTTTTTTTTTGGAACAGACGTTTCATACTAACTGACAGGCCAAAGGTCGTAAACAAGTGTCTTTCCCGTCGCGGTAGTCATACTAAATGTATGCAAGCACAGGGGGCTTTAAACAAGTGTGACAAGTGGGAGTTTGGACTGGCGGGGAGACGTGTTCAGCTGGTCGATTGGTTAAGGCGACCGCTCACCAAAAGCGGGAGACCCGTCCGGCACAAACCTTTATAACTGACTACCTTCAGATAAGCAGCTGAAACTGGCAGATTTTTCAAATCACTAATAAAAAAGTCCAGGTTCGAATTAACAATACAGTAATAAGGGCAGTTTACAACTCACCGCAAAGACGTGGCGACGAGCTACGTCAGGCACATACAAAAGACAGACACATACAACACTTTCAGCTATCGGTCAGTGCGCGTGTGTGCGTGCGACGTGTGCGCTTTTATTTTTATATCTATATTTATTTTATTTTATTTTATTTTCCTCCTATCACCCGCCTCCCCACTACATTCCTAAGCTGCATCTCGTTATTCCCATCTAACCCAACCCACCACCGTGACGTAACCTTCCTATCCCCTCTCCTCTCCCCTCCCGTCACCGATTCGCTGCAGAGCGTGATTCGAAGTGCGACAGCCGAAGGTGACGGTTGTATGACTGTTTTGTGTGCCTGAGTGATTGCGTGAATGGTCTATTTTCTGAATAAGACCATGGCTGATAGCTGAAAGTGTTGTATGTGTGTGTCTTCTGTATGTGCCTGACACAGCCCGTCGTCACGTCTTTGCGGTGAAAAAAAAAGTTCAAATGTTTGTAAAGCTTACAGGACTCAATCATACAAACTACCTTATACTACAGACAGCACAAACATCCGTGCCAGAGGGGGGGATTCGAACCCCCGACGGGGCTTTGCGGTGAGTTGTAAACTGTCCTTATTACTGAATTGATTAATTAATTATATCTATTTGGATGGAGCGCTTCCCCATTTTAATGTTAACGTTGGTCGGCTTCTCAGTAACAGATGCCTACACAGGGGTGGTCAATGTGCCCGTCCTCCACCTAAACCCACCGCGCCCTTATTTGTGGGGGCAGTTGCCATCTCTTGTGTATCGGACTCTAGTACAAAGTGTTCAGTGTCCGTGTTATGGAAGGCTGCGAAACCATAGCCAATAATACAGGGGTACATCTGCATATCTTAGATTCACTACGACGCGACAACGGGTGGATGCCTTTATCAGTGCTCATGAAGAACATATTGAACATCTGCTGTGAGAAAGGGTTGCATGTAGCATGCTCTTGCGTTTTGTTCTTGTCTTCCCCTGATTACTGCATTGGAGGCAATATCTTTTCGGGACAACGTTCCATAACATTATGTCTTCGTTTATGTGTCAGAAAGTGTCCTTAAATTTGTTACAACCCATAAGAAATAAAATGTAGTTTGGGGGTTTAAATGTAAAAGAATCCAATACGATTTTTATGCGTGACCTTCATATTCTTTAATGTCTGTTTTGTTACTACATTTTATAAATTGGAACATTATTAGTAAACCCAAGAATACACCATGGGATAATATATCAAACACAGGTAAATTATAAGCAAGTTTAATCATGTGTGATTAAATGTGAACTATTTTTCGTAAATGTAACACATGCACGTGTAGGGGTAACACAGCGCACCATTGAAACTGGACAGGATGGAATGAGCAAATACAACGAAGTTAGGAATCTGTACGACGCTAGGAGAAATTATTTTATACGGTTTTATCCACTTTGCAGTTTTGGTAGAAACTGTTTGAGGCGTTACTAAATAAATCAAGCATGTGGTCGCCAACTCTGTGCAGCAATTAATTCATTCGCATTGCCTCAGAACCAGGTGTGAAGAACATCCATCACGAAGGAACCTAAGTTGGACTGGCGGTGTTGTGCGTTATGCTTCTTTGTCATCTCCCATGTCCCAGCCCCAATTCCTGATATTACCGCTAAGCCATCGCATTGTTTTCCTGGTATGACCTATTTTTATAATATCAAGTTTCTAGTTCAGTGGATGGGTAGTTTTAAAATATATATTTGCGCAGCCAGATGGACGGAAAGGGACTCAATAAAAACTGGTTACGAAAGGAACGACCAGGAGAAATTGGAGACTTCATTGACAAATTACGCCAGCGTGAGTATTAATTATATTTTACTTGTGGTGCGCATAGCCCATAGACAGTTTCGTGTGTAATAAGTCGGTAAGTTGGCGTAATGTGGCAGACCCTTCTGTACACGTGCCCACTCGCTGCTATCGTGGTTAAACGAACGATCTGTTACAGTCGCAAGAGTCTGTGATTAACGGCTTCCGCGTCGAGTGTGGCAGAAATTTCCAGTGTGTTTACTGCTGCCAAACTGCTGCGATGAAAGTGTACCGTGGGTATGCAAGCCGCTCCATTGAGAATAAGCCACATGGAAAGTGCGGTAAAGAATACGTCAATGGTGTGCATTCCGCAGCGCTAATTAAACGGACACGGTTCATCCCTTGCTGACTTTGTCTCTTACTTCTATCACCTATGGCAATGATTTATTACCGTGGAAACTGTCAAGCTGTACTGCAGATCAGAGTCCAAATTATAGAGCCTTGATATACACCGCTCAAAACAATTAGTGGACTAGGTGAGATGTCATACACAATATAGGTACGGTAACGTATTTTATTCAGGTAAAGGTTAACGTTGTAATTTGTTTGTGATACAGTACGATATTTTGCTGTCTGAACTCTTTACTTGAGGTTTACATGGCATTTATTTAGACTGAGACACCATGGGGCTACCATAATAGTGGAAGAAGTCATTCTCGTTGCCCTCTAATATGGTGAGCGATCACGTCGGACGGCCAGTAGAGTTGCATACCTGCGTAGCAAGAACAGTATGAGAGTATCAATTATCTCTTGAAGGATATTTGGCCATTCTTTCACGAGTGCAATATCCAGCTCTGCAACCATTGTGGGAGATGCTGGTCTGGCTGGAATGCGTCTGCGAAGTGCATCCTACATATGTTCAATCGGGTCTAAGTCCTGTGTACAAGCTGGTCACTCCATTCGTTCAGTTCCCTCAGCTTCAAGCATGTTGTCCACCGGTCCAGCTCTATGGGGTCCGGTCCAGCTCTATGGGGTCGAGCGTTATCTTCCACCAGAAAAAAACGCATCTCCTATGGCACCGGCGTAGGGCACAACAAAAGGTGAAGGATCTCGTCTGTATACCTCCCAGCAATAAAAGCGCCAGTCTGGACGACGTAGAGTTCCGTACATCCGCCAATACTGACTCCTGCCCACAACTTTCGTCCATCACCGTGATATGCACATAAGTAGAATAATTAGATTTCCATGTTCTCTCCAGATGAGGGAACGACGTTGGTCCGACTGAACACAAAATAGTGACTCATCTGTGAACAGAACCCGACGCCACTCGTTACGACTCCAATCCTGATGCTCCTCCGCCGAGTTTCTAGGGGCTACATGGTATCGTTATTTAATGGTACACACACACACACACACACACACACACACACACACACACAGACAGGCACACTCTCTCTCTCTCACTGTAGGTCTCTGTGCGTAGAAGCCACATTACCGCAGGCGATTTCGGACTGTTTGTGTAGATATTTCGCGTCATGTTGCTTCCTAGAAGAAGCATTGGAGCTTAGTTGTATTCAGCTATTCAGCCTTCTCTCTCGACCGGCTGTTAATCGAAAATTGCACAATGTGCTCACTACACTGCCTGAACTCAACTACTTGTGTAATTCGTTTGGTAGTCAGTACCAACCCCCACTGTTATTACCACTATAACCGACAGAAAGACGTCAAACCACTTTAGTCCATTCTGCCGATGACAATACTTCAGAACCCAGATATCTCAACAGATCCCCTAATTGAAATACACAGGACACTACATCCAATGGCACAATTTTTAGTAACACTGAACAGTTTTCAAGCTAAGTTCGAAGAGGCCAGGTAAACGTGATTAGATGTGGGAAACATTTCATTTTCATGGCACAAAATATAAATGATATTCTTCGCAAAAAACTTTGTTTTTCTTGAGTTTCTTTTGTACCGAGAGTAGTTTGTTAATAAAGATCTGATGATGGCAGTGTCATCTGCCGACGCCGGTAATCTTAATTTTAAAAAACTGTCTTAGGTAGCTGTTTTGTGTATTGAGTTTATAGATGATGTTGCCTCTATATCATAAAGACACACAGTTATAAAGGTGTTGAGAATTGTATCCCGGGTTAAAGTCATTTAGACAGCGCGCAGAGAGACGTTTAGAACAGTCCTCCTCGCAATGCGTTCGTGACTGGAATGAGAAGAAGCGTTAATAACTGGCATTGTAGCGAGCACTTGCGGAAAGACTGGCAGCGAGTGTCGGGATCTGGCAGCGGAAGGAGCCGCTCCTATTGAGACTGGTATTTACGGCTGTGCGGTTCTGCGGATCGCGTGACTCGAATGCAAATCCAGAATCGACGTGTTCAGAAGGGTAACGCGTGACTTGCAGGCTCACACCGGCCGAACGCGACTACTGCCTGTTATCAGAGACATGCTGTGTGCTCGGCATGTCACGTGCACTGACTCAGGATATGAACTTGTTTGCTTAAAGTACAGCGCGACGATGTCTGTTATCACGGGACGCCTGTTATACGGTACATTGCTCCGGGGACGCTGCAGGAGTACAGACAGGCGTACCAACACTGTGCACGGAAGGGGTACCACGCAGACTTATTGCAACGCCAAGCACGTATCCGTGTGTGGAGGGCCAGAGGAGATCGAACGTGTCCACACAGCGTTCATCTTCTTCTGGGCCCATTGCGTGGCCGAATGATTTGGCTTGGAGTATACGATACCTACATACACATAGCCAGGAATTTGGGCGGTAGGCGTTATATTTCGACTAGACAAATGTTCAAATGTATGTAAATCTATGGGAATTAACTAATGCTATTATCAGTCCCTAGGTGTACGAACTGATTAAACTAACCTAAGGACAACACACACACACACACACACACACACACACACACACACACACACACACGCCTGAGGGAGGACTCGAATATCCGACAGGGAAGAATTGCGCGCTCCGTACCAACGCACCTTAAGGCGCTCGGCCATTCCGCCACGGCGCGACTACACAGCAGAAGACATCGTGCTGCCCATGTTATGCTGACTTTCAAGGGAAGGAAGGAAGTTTGGGGTTTAGCGTCCGTTGAAATCGTCATTAGACCTGGAGCCCGCGGTCGGATAGGAAATCGGCCTTGTCCTTTTAAAGCATGGCTCGAGATGGAGACTTACAGGATGTCCTGGGTTTGAGGTCCCTCGCGGGTCCATGGCACTGCCGTAGCACCACTCGCTGGCTTCTGGGTCGAGAAACCCAGCTGAAGCTGCACGAAAAAAAATCAGTCGCTGACAGGTGCAGGGGCGCAGGGGCGGATCGAGGGTTCGATTCTGCAGGGGTTCCAGGTCAGGGTTCATATACCTTGTCGAAATGCTCACTTTCAACGTATCATATATATGTATGAATTTAATACAAGGAAATTTAATAATTTTAACATAACTATTTTAAATTGATTTTCTCCATAATACATGACATTTTAATGTAATAATAATAATAAGAACAATAATAATAGTTATAAAACCTAATAATTTGTTTACGCCAGTAAATAGCACAGCCGGCCGCGGTGGCCGTGGGGACTAGGGCGCTCCAGTCACGGTCTACACGGCCACTACGGTCGGGGGTTCGAATCCGCCCTCGGGCATGGATATTTGTGCCGTCCTAGGTCATAAGTAGTTTGTAAGTTTAGGGACTGATGACCCCATAGTTAAGTCCCATAGACTATACAAACATTTGAACATTTGAAATAGCACAAAATTGAAGGAAGCAAGGTTAGGGGGTAAAGTCCTGTTGCAAAAAATGCCACATTTTCAGCATAATAATAAATTGCAATTCCGTAAAATACTGTTTTTGAAATATACAAGAATGTGTCCACAACTTTTCAAACTAAATGTGCCAAGCAGTTAATTTAAGAACTATAATACCATCTTGGATAACGACGTAATTTGCACAGTGTGAAACCAAAGTGTGTTTCAATTAGCACCACGACTGGAATTTGGTGTGCAAACTGTGGCTATACGATTGTATTAAGGAGAAGAAAGTTGATTATTTCAATCGTGTATGTGAGAAGGGGGGGGGGGAGGCGTTATTGTAAGCTAACAATAATGATGATTTTGAAGTGGTTAATGTAATGTAGAAAAATAAATGAAATTATTTAAAAAAATATTCCCATTGTTTTTCTTACACGCTTCGTAATAGCAAAAATGTTTTAACAAAAGGAATTTTGGAGGGGGGGTGGAGAGGGGTCATGACCATCTCCTTGGATCCGCCACTGGACAGGTGTCAATATTTCCGAAGAAGAACGGAAAAATTGATAGGAAACGACCTCTAGAAAAATCAATTTGGGTTCCACAGAAATGTGGGAATCTTTGAAGAAACACTAACCCTATGAAATATCTTACAAGAAAGTTTAACTATATAGCATTTCTTGACTTAGAGAAAGCTTTTGAGAACGTCCATTGGGATACAATCTTTGACATTCTGAAAGTATCAGGAATAAACAAATGGAATGGTATGTTATGTAGAAACTTTTACGGAAGCCAGTGATATTTTTGAAAGGAAATTATATTTCAGGGACAAGAAATAAAAAAAAAAATCAGTTTGTCTGTCAATTCTATTAGAGATTGTAAAAGCCGACCGCGGTGGCCGAGAGGACTAAGGCGCTCCAGTCACGGTCTGCACGGCCACTACGGCAGGGAATTCAAATCCCCCATCGGGCATGGATGTTTGTGCTGTCTTTAGTATAATCTAGTTTATAAGTAGTTTGTAAGTTTAGGGACTGATGACCCCGTAGTTAAGTCTCATAGACTATACAAACATTTGAACATTTTAGAGATTGAAAAACACTTGCAAGAGTAGCCGAACGAAATGTATGCTGTCTCATAAAGAGATAAATTTTAGTATTAACAAATGTAAGAATGGTAATAGAATGTAGCTAGGCGATGCTAAGGAGATTACGAGTTCTATTTTTTAAACTTGTGATCGGCCGTGAAATTAAAGCCACCGTGAAAATTGGATGAAACTTTGTTCACGTGTATTTCGCAGTGTGTCTAATATGCCAGTCTATTCTGTCCCGGGCATTTCATTTATTTTTATTTTTATTTTTATTTCTGAGTGCTCAACGATCACGTCACGTAAAGACGCTTACAACAACAGAATCTCCCGCCAAATGTGAAGTGCCTGAGACATTCCGATTTTTTAATGCGAAGAGTTCCGCCTGATTTACAGGTAGCCCGCATGTCGTAACTGTCAAGAGTGACAGCAGAGTGTGGCAACAGTGCAAAATGTTCAAATGTTTGCAGAGCTTAAGGGACTTAACTACGGAGTCATCAGTCCCTAAACTTAAAAACTACTTATGAACTAGCTTATACTAAAGACGGCACAAACATCCATGTTCGAGGGGGGATTCGAACACCCGACCGCAGCGGCCGTGCAGACCGTGACTGACACGCCGCAGACCGCTCGGCCACCGCGGCCGGATCAACAGTGCAGGACCAAAAAATGTTTCATAGTTTCTATACCTATAGGACCAAAATGCTGGGTTATCGGTCCCTAGACTTACAAACTACTTAAAGTAACAAGACTAACTTATTCTAAGAACAACACACACACACACACACACACACACACACACACACACCTGCCCGAGGGAGGACTAGAACCTCCGACTGGGAGCGGCAGCGCAATCCGTAGCGACACAGACGATACGGCGTTCCCAAGCGGCGTGTATTTCGTATGTCCTAAACTCCTGTATATATTTCAACCAAAAATGGTGAACATATTCTTTAACCACAGGCAACAATCATTGCGTTGGTCGGTGTCTGTTTGGTACACAGCAGGGCGTACCTACATATCTCTTACGTGTCACCGCCTTCTCATTAGAAGCGACATACAGTAGTTTGATTTTTTTGTGCGCCTCTTTTTCTTTCAGTTTCTAAATTTACTGTGAAGTCGTGGAAATATTACACTCAAAACTCGCGTTTAATAACAGTGTAGTCTTCCCGCAAGTGAATCACGACAGTCATTTGTCTTTGTTTTGATCGTAATTGCAGTTGATAGAAGTTAGTAGGTCCACCATACCGTTTTTGAAAAACTTATAGTTTGATGTATATTTGCGCCGGCTTTATCACCAAATGTTCAAATGTTTGCAAATCTATCGGACCAAACTGCGTGGTCATCAGTCCGTAGCTTAGAAACTACTTAAACTAAGGTAAACTAACCTAAGGACAAACACAAACACCCATGCCCCAGGGAGGACTCGAAGTTCCGACGTGGACCACCCGCGCGCTCCGTACCGAGGCTACTCCACCACGGCGCTTTATGACGAAATCATTTTAGTTAGCCGCAGCCGCGGCGCAGTGACCGAGCGCATTGAGGTGCTATGTTCCGATGCGCGAGACCGCTCCTCGGCGGGGGTTCCAATCCCCCCTCGGATGTTTGCGCTGTCTATAGTATTAGTTAGTTCATAAGTAGTTTGTAAGTTTAGGGACTGATGACCCCGCAGTTAAGTCCCTTAAGCTTCACAAACATTTGAACATTAGTTAGTCTCAATTGTGTAATTTAATACTCGTCGTGGACTTCGGGGTGTTCATCTAACTTCTGGGTGCAGCTTTAGCGTTTACGTAATTGCCGATTGCAGAGTGCTACAGATAATCTTTTTAGTTGTTCGTTTCTCCGGGTACTGTAGTCATGGACCGGGACTGTGACTACTGTGTACAGATGTAGGCTGAGTTGGTTCGCTGCCAGCTTCAGACGGTGTCAGCATCAGTGGCACAACTAGTGGCTGTGATCCAGAGCACCGTTGATTTGCGCCGGCCGTGGGGAACCGGCAGACTACTAGTCTCCTGTTTCCAAGGATGTGCCCGCGCTGCGGCCAGCTGCGTTACTGCACGCTGAGAGGCAGACACCCCAACCGTGGTCGCGTGGGAAAGAGCTCGCTCCCGTGGAACCGATAGAGAGGCCTCCCCGGTTCCTCGTACCAACAAATTCGACGCACTCTGCCGGACAACAGACCTGGACGGAATGGTGTCGCTTGTCCTGTGGTTACCTTTCAGCCTGCTTCATCTGGGCAATCGCATAGGTTGTAATTGCTTGTAGTTGGGAGCTCCAAAGTTAGGTGGGTAATGGAGCCCCTTAACGATATGGGGAAGAAGATCAATGTATACTCTGATTCATACCGGTTAGTGTCATTTCAGACGTGGTACGGCTCCTTCCGGATGCTGTGAAGAGTACGGTGTGCAGCCAACTGCAGGTGGTGGTTCACGTCGGTACCAATGATATGTAACGCTTTGGATCGGAACAGGTTCTCTCCCATTTTGAGCGACTATCCGAAATGATAAAGACTGCCAGTCTTGCTTGCAAGGTGAAAGCAGAGCTTACCACCTGCAGTATGGGTGACCCCTGATACACAGCCGAGTGGAAGGTCTGAATCAGAGGCTCAGACCGTTCTACGACCGGGTAGCTTGCAGATTCCTCGAGTTGCGTCTTTGGGTGGTCGGTTCCGGGTTCTGCTGAATAGGTCAGGCGTCCTCGAGAACATACAGAAAGGGTTTCAATTTCAAAGGCTACAGGTCAAAGATAGGACGAACAGAGGTCCAAAAACCTTTGGTCTAAGAGTTGTAAATTGTATTTGTGTGAGAAAAGTACCAGAGCTCCAAACGCTAAAAGAAAGTACACAATCACAAATCATTATAGGACCGAAAGCTGGCTCAAGCCGAAGGTAAGTTCAGTTAAAATTTTTACAAGGTAACAAATGGCATTTTGAAAGGCTAGATTGAATAAAGTAAGTAATGGTGAATTTATTTTTTGAGATAAGCGTTTTATCCTGTAGGAAAATTACTTGGATAATTTCTGTGAGTTGGTATGGTTAGAGGTTATACTTAACAACCGAAGTAATTAATAATCGTTTCTTTTTACCGACCCCCTGCCTCACAAGGGTCAATCATAAATGGAACAGTGGTGTGCGTCATTTCCGTGCAAAACGTTGCATTGTACCTCAAGTTACATTTTAACAGGGAAAAACAAAGTAACAAAATGTCATTACCATAGGAAGGAAATTATATTACTTTAATGGGATCAGTGTATCATTACATACTGAATCAGCAGCGCCAAAAACACTCTGCTTAAAGTGCTTCTAATGCGCAAAACGCAAATGTACGAGAGCAGTACCACACACCTGAAAGTCGTCAAAGTGGATTTCGAGGAAGGTTTGAAACAAAGCGACAGAGAACAATGTGCACACATCAATGAAGCCACATCATCATATTATTATGTAACATAATACATCCATATTTCCGGCCCTGATGTCATTTCCATGTTCAGCTCGTCGCAACTTGGTTCCTAATATTTGAACCACTTGCTTAGCATTAATTCTCTTCGTGGCAGCACTGCACTGTACACAGTTTACACAGCAGCTCGCTTCAGAACCTTTAAGAGACAAGCCACCGTCTAATGGCGCTAGCAGACAAGTGCGGCGTTCTGCAGGGAAATTAGGCATACCACGGTTTGTTTGTCACTGCTTGTTATTCTAAGCACGTTTTTTTTTTTTTTTTTTTTTTTTTTTTTTTTTTTTTTTTTTGTGGACGGATCCGAAAGTTGGACGTCAAAGGTGTCCCTTGTCAGACGATTCGATTGCAGAAATGTTCAAAGAAAGTTTGGATCAAGTTTCAAAAACGTACTCAAAGCATACAATTTTAAGCGGTGATGACTTTATCTGACCCTCGATATGTTGGCAAAAATACATGTTCAAAACCGGAGGCAAGCATAAATGTCATCTAAAATTGTACTGAACGCTTTCTCCGAAAATTATCTCGAGTAATTAGTTCATGAACCCACTAGAAAAGTAAATGATTGTTAAAACATTCTTAACCACCTGCAACAAATAATCTGGAGCATCAGAACAGATACAGGGATACAGTTGTAGCCAGACTGAATATCGAAATTCCCAAATCCACCAAAATTAAACGAAAAATATATTTATTCGAAAAATTAGATAAAAATTCGGTAAAGATTTCTTAACATATATACCAAATAAATTAACAAAAGAGTGGATGACCCGCCGTGGTACACAAAACAGGTTATATCACTATTGCAAATGCAAAAAAAAAGCACGCCTAATTTAAACAGACACAAATCCGCAAGAATGGCAATCTTTTACAGATACTCGAAATTTAGCGCGAACTTCAATGTGAGAAGCTTATAATGGTTTCCACAACGAAAACCTATCTCGTGATTTCGTAGAAAATCCAAATAAATTCTGATCAGATGTAAAGTATACTAGCGGCAAAACAAAAGCAATATCTTCACAAAGCGATAGCAATGGCGAAGCTACTGATGACAGCTCTGCTAAAGCAAAATTGCTAAACACAGCTTTCCGAAATTCCTTCACCAAAGAAGACGAAGTAAATGCCCCACAATTCGAATAATGAACAGTTGTCAGCGAGCAACCATAATTTAGAAGTAGACATCGCTGGAGTATTAAAGCAACTTAATTACTTAACAAAAGTAATCTCCCAATCCAGACTGTGTACCAATTAGGTTCCTTTCAGAGTATGGTGATACGATAGTTCATTACCTAACTAGCTATCATATACAACCACTCGCTCAGCTAAAGATCCGTACCCAAAGCCAGGAAATTTGCACAGATCACTCGAATATTCAAGAAAGGAGTAAATCGCAAAATTACTTGCCAATATCATTGACATCGGTTTGCAGCAGGATTATAGAACATATACTTTTCTCAAACACGTGAACTACCCCGAAGCGAACGACCTCTTCACCAGTAGTCAGCACAAATTCGAAAGTATCGTCTTGTGAAACACAGCTAGTTTTACTCACATGAAGTGATGAGTGCTATCGACAAAAGAGCTCATCGATTCCATATTTCTAGATTTCCAGAAGACTTTTGACATTGTACATCACAAGCGGCTTCTAATCAAATTGCGTGCTTATGCAGTATCGACAGAGGTGTGCGACTGGATTCGCGATTTCCTGTCAGACAGGACACAGTACGTTGTAATTGACGGAAAATCATCGAGCGAAACAGAAGTGATATCTGTCGCTGCCCAGGAAAGTGTTACAGGGCCCCTACTGTTCCTTATTTTTATAAACGATTCAGCAGACTATCAGAGTAGCTCTATTAGACGGTTCGCGAATGATGTTGTAATTTATCGGTTAGTAAAGTCACTAAAAGATCAAAAACAACTGCAAAACTATTTAGAAAAGATATCTTCATGGTGTAAAAATTAGCAACTGATTCTAAATAATGACAAGTGTGAAATCTTCCATATAAATCCTTTGAACTTGATTTACACTATAAATCAATCAAATTTACAGGAGATAAATTCAACTAAATACCTAGGAATGACAATTACGAACAACCTTAAATTGAAAGTACACATCGAAAACATCGTAGGGAAGGCGAACCAAAGGCTACGTTTCACTGGCAGAACACTTATAAGATGCAACAGCTCTACTAAAGACACTGTACACCACAGGATATACAGAAAATTCAGAGAAGGACAGCCCGTTTTATATTATCTCATTACAGCGAAGAGAGTGTCAAGGATATGATCCACGAGTTAGGGAGGGAATCATTAAAAGAAAATCGTTATTCGTTACGGCTAGATGTATTTGCGAAATTTCTGTCAACAACTTTCTCTTCCGAATGCAAACATATTTTGTCGGCACCCATCTGCATAGAGAGACATGATCATCGTAATAAGAGAAATCGAAAACGGAATGATTTAAGTGTTCCTTTTTCCCGCGCGCTATTAGAGACTGGAACGGAGAAATATCATAAAAGTGGTTCGATGAACCCTCTACCATGCACGTAAATGTGATTTGAATAGTATTTATGTAGATGTAGATGGTAAGAATCACATACAACACGTACAAGGACTCCATAAAACATAATAAGTGCTATTATTTTTATCTGAAATAATTTTATTAAAAGAGGTACTAATAGTACACACTTTAAATATAAACACCCCAACAACTCTGACCTCCTGCTAAATGTCCGAAAGGCATCGTTATACCATCTGCGTATCAATTCCTGTCGATGTCCCGTACTGACCGTTCCACGACATGGATAATGTCATCTCTGGTTCGTGCCGGATCGCTGGCAGTGGTTCTTTGACATTGGAAAAGACATCGTAATCACGGAGACTCATGTGCGGTGACTATGGAGGATGTTCCATAAACTCTCAATGCCAGCGGCGCGAGTTCCTGGGCAACAGCAGCGGGGTGGCACCGTGCATTGTAAAGCAAAATGATGGGGTGCTAATCGATGAAATGTTGCAGCTTTCGACTGAGCCCTGCACAAAGTGTCAATATTTCATGTGTCAGCACATGATCACTCTGCATTACAATGCACGATGCGACATCGCTGTTGGTGTCTAGGACCTGTTGCCCCGCTGTCGTTGGGAGTTTCTGGAACATCCTCCCTAGTCACCGACACGAGTGCCCGTGATTATGATGTCTTTGCCAAGGATAAAGAACCACTGCCAGCGTTCCGTACAATTCAGAGATGACATTATCCATGTACGGGACACCGACAGGAATATACACGCAGATGGTATACGATGCCTTCCGGACATTTAACAGAAGGCCACGAATAACGGGGACGAGTGTTTTGAAGGCGTTTATCTGGAAGTACCTCTTTCACTGAAGTCATTTCAGAGAAAAATAATGTCAACATTTTTATGCAGCCCTAGTAAAGGTACACTAGAATTTTATTTCATTTTTTTTGTCTTGATCAGCGATGCTTATCGCCTCCTGTTCCCTCTAGCTCTCAATATAACTAACTGATTTTCGTTCGTCATTTTTTACTTCCGTACAAGCGAGAAGACGGAACCGCGATCGTAATTTTTATCACTCTCTGGTCTGTTTTCATTTTTGCACGGACGTCTTCCATTCATGTATCCATTCAATGTAAGTAATTGTGATGCAAGTTGTTAAAAATATATTACTTAAATTTAAAATCATCCCCTCTCTTTGGCTTTTATTTAAATGAATCCCTCGACGTCAAATATTTTTCTAATGTTTTCAGCTCCTCGACGTCCGTAATACGATGGCTTCGCATGTCTTCAAAATTTCACTCCCTGTTAGTCATTCTTATACAATATCTTGCTTGATTACAGAACCTGCAATCATTTCTTTTGTAATTTTACGAAGCCCGATCATTTTTTCCTCTATCTATCATTACCATGAACTTCATGTTCCATCCACGGTCATACAACAATGAAAAGCGAAGTGAACTGTCTGAGCATTAGTCTATTACGGAAAATATCTCGAATAATGTCATATTAAATAAGAAAAGATTAATATTTTCAGCTTCTGCAGTACGAAGCATAGGATCCAGCTAGATGCTTTCCTTAAGTCTTATAACGTGCCGTTGCTTTGTAGGGTCCCCGACTTTAACATCCAACAAAAATGTTCAAATGTTTGTAGAGCTTATGGGACTTAACTACGGGGTCATCAGTCCCTAAACTTACAAACTACTTATGAACGAGCTAATACTAAGGACGGCACAAATATCCATGCCCGAGGGGGGATTCGAACCCCCCGACCGTAGTGGCCGTACAGACCATGACTGGCGCGCCGCAGACCGCTTGGTCACCGCGGTCGGCTAACATTCAACGGAGTATTTGGCTTAAAGTTTATAAATGTTAATTTGTGCTGTGTTTTAACTAAATTATTCCAAATTCCGATACAACCAATCCTTTGTCCAAATTATAATCGCGGAATCAATTTTAACAACTTATAGCATCATACGAAAGCAAGGGTAACGTTATACCCTTATAGTTCAGAAGAAAACGTCATAAGAAATGAGAAGCGGAAATAAACTGCGCGTCAAACAACACGTGAATAACGAGAGTTTATTCAGCCACTGCTTGAGAATGGTAGCACTTGTCGACCTACAAGAAACTTTATACTTAGGAAACTTCTTACCGCTGAGCACTCCCCCTGTTCACGTAGTAAATCCATGGCATTCGGCATGACATTACAATTTAGCACGTGTACACTTCTAATTGTATGCGTGAGACAATTTACAGAAATTAGACACATTTACTAATGAGTGTCTCAGGATTGGTCGCGTGGTCTAATGCGTCATGCAACGGAGTGGTCGGCCGTTCCCATCTAACGTTTGAGTCCTCCCTCGGGCATCTGTGTGTGTGTGTGTGTGTGTGTGTGTGTGTGTGTGTGTGTGTGTGTGTTGTCCTTAGTTTATTTGTAAGTCTAGGGACTGATGACTACCGTAGTTAAGTTCCTCAGATTTACAAACATTTTTTGATGACCATAGCTATTTGGTCCAATAGGTTTACAATCATTTGAACATTTTCTTCGAAATAATATTGTAATACGGCACATAGCTCATGAGATATAAAGTTCTGTATCTATATACGTAGTCTTCAGATTTAAGTGCCTGGCATAACAGCTTTCATAATATTTCTTTACCGTCGCATTCCCTTATATCACGGGGGAAAAAGTAACACCTAAGTCATTACGTTTTCGATCTGATATATATGTTGTGATGACCATGTCTACCTATGTGTGTGCTGCCGCAAAAGTGCCCCATGACTCGTGAGATTTAGATTTATTACGTCTTTGCTACTAAACTCTGTTCACGATACATTTTGGAGACAGTTTTCTAATAATAATAATAATTTCGTGTGGCTCATTGGCCTGGTGCAAGTCTTTCAATTGGACACCACTTAGGCGATTTGCGTGTCCCTAGCCTACCCCAGTTACCCAACCGGGGAAAGGGGGACCTACAGCTTAAGGTGGAATTCGAACCACGTGTCGTTTCTGGCGACTCCTCACATCGTTGAGAGGTGAAGGGTGGATTAAAACGCAGAGTGAAAAAAAAAATCCGACGTCCGACCAGGTTTTGAACCCGCCACCCTTGGTTTCCAGTCGAGCGTTTTAGCCCAAGACCAACGGACCCGACCGAATTGTTTAATTTTCCACTTCACATACCTGAAAAATTACATCACTGTAGCAGTGGGGGAGTAAGGCTGGCGGGGGTCCGGGGCAGCAAAAGAAAATTAAGGCCCCTGTCCACTTTGAAACAGGTATCATTATATAAATACGCTAACACGAAAATTGTGGCACAGATTACTAATTTATTCGTACAAGAAGTTCAATGAAAGTTACATAATTCGAAAGATTGTTTGTCGTAGATTGCACGAATATAAATATTATGTCTGCTTTTAGCCATTAGAAGTGGTACAAGGAAGTAGAAGTTTTGCTATCTATAGCTTGGATCAAACTCTACATTCTCCAACAATCAGCTCACTGATTGGCTCTTCGCCTCGACCAAAGATGCTGTAATGCAGCGCATCTGCAGTATTAAAATAAGTGAATATCGAAACATGGAGAGCTCCCAACTCACTTTCTTGTGCCGTTCAAATGCTTCATTTTCGCAGTGATTAAGAGTGGTTAAAGGAAATGGATGTTTTCATATGAATGCCGATATAAAGGAGGATGCGCCGGGAGAGGCATGTACGGTGAACGAGTGGAACTACGAAGTCGACATGTTGTCAGCTCTGGAATTCTAAATATCGCAGTATCGAAATAACATTATTTCTTGGCGTTGTATAAAAATACGAACGCCAAAATTGTAGTTCCATTTCAAATATTAGGCTAATGAAAGTTATATAATTAGAAAATGGCATAAGAAGTACATATTTTCCGTTTTTATTTGTTGTTATTGTGTCAGGCATTTTCCTTAACACGTAAAAGATAACATTTCATACCTCTCAGTGCCGGTTAAATTTTACCAAATATCCCAGCGGCCTCCTATGATAATGTTGGCAACAGATGCTCAATAGTGAGAATCCTTTGAGTCTTCATTTTTGCCAATCGCTTGACAACGCTGACGTTTTCTCATGGGATCTTTGCTTTACGAGGGCAATTATTTTTATTGAGCGGACGAGGGTACACACAAGAACCTGTCAACCATAAAGTAGGAACAGCATTATTTGTTTACTTCATGGTCTGTACGGTACACTAATCGAGTCATTCTATGTGGTTCGAACAAATGGGCAAAGATTTTCTATCGTGTTGTTGATGTTGCCAACATAATCACGCGAGGCCGCCGACATGATACGTAAAATCTTACCCCCAGTGTCCATTGTGATTTTCGACCACAGGCAATACTACCATTACTAAAAAAGAAGGAACAAGGGAAAAAAAGGGTAGCTTTCGAGATTAAGGACCCCATAGGACGAGAGGCACGGGACGATGCAAAAGAAAAGCTTTAGAGATTTAGAGCGCCCCCAGAACGAGAGGCCAAGGGCGGTCTAAAACAAGAAAAGAAAAGAAAATGTGGCTTCGAGATATTTTGTGGCTCCCCGAGACGATAAAGCCGGGGCGGTCCGCTCTCCCTCCCGCTCCCCACTAGTCCGCCACTCCATTGTAGGGAACATTATTTAGGAGATATGTTACAAGGATTGACCTGCGTGAAAACGAAACTGAAATAGTCAGTCATCTAAAACTACATAAATACTCTGCAAGTTATATTGGCCGCGGTGGAGTAGCCGAGCGGTCTAAAGCGTCTCGCTGCGGAGCGCGCGGTTGCTCGCCGTGGAGGTTCGAATCCTCCCTGGGGCATGGGTGTGTGTGTTTGTCCTTAGGTTAGTTTACCTTAGTTTAAGTAGTTTGTAAGCTACGGACTGATGACCACGTAGTTTGGTCCGATATATTTACAAACATTTTGAAGTTACATTGAAGTGCATGGCAGTGGCTTCATTGAACCGGTTTTATGATGTTTCTCTACAGGTCCACATACTAATAGCTCGCGGAAAAAATGAATACCTAAATCGTTTCATTTTCAGTTTGATTTCTGTTATTTTATTTTGATGATCGTGTCTTCCTATGTGGGTGGGTGCTAACAAAATGTGTTCGCATTCGGAAGAGAAAATTAGTGAAAGAAATTTCGCAAATAAATCTCGTCGCAAAGAGTAAAACTTTCATTTTAATGATTTCCAGCCCAACTCGTGCATCACTTCAGTGTCACTTTCCCCTATATCGCGATAATACAAAACGAGCTGCCCTTCTCTGTACTTTCTCTAAATGATCAGTGGCGAAGCAGACGATAGAGATGGGTATAAAGAGTTGGAGTAACAAAAGAATGGAATAAAGACGTTCCCGGCAACGAGCGCTAGTTTTATGGTAATGTCGGTTGTCATCAGCCGGAGCCAAGCGTGGCGAGAATTAATGGGCGGCTGGGCAGGCGTAGGCTCTGGCGCCATCGACCCGGCGGCGTATATCTGGCGCCGCCTCCCGCCTTGGCTCGGCCTTACCCTCAAATATCGCTGCCGAAATGCAGCCACCCAAAATAAACGCGTTGTGTAAAGCCCGGCCCTTCTGTCAGCGATCGCTACAAATTACTCTCGTTTATTTACAGTTCGCTGCCGTTCGCGCTCGCTCTTACAGATACAGGAGCTTTCTACCGTGACTTCCGGATCCCCGCATACTCCCCTTTCAGTGGACACATATCTGTTCCGAACGCGAAACTGGTCCACGGAGTTTTTCGGACATTGATTTGTATCTGGAAGCAGTTTTCCTGAATGGCGGCTTATCGCTTATAATTCCGATCCAATGCTCGCTTTTTATTCTACTAGCTTGTCATGTCTAATCGAAAGATGATTGTGATTAATCTCGCCAGTATAATCTCCCAACCATAGCAAACAGAGCCAAGCGGGAGTGGGCGCGTGGACTAAGGCATCATGCTATGGAGTGGGCGGTCGCTCCCACCGGAGGTTCGAGTCCTTCATCGGGCATGGGTGTTTGTGTCTTATCCTTACTGTAACTTAATGTGAATAGTTTGTGGCCACGGCGGAGTGGCCAAGCGCATTGAGGCGCTATGCTCCGATGCGCGAGGCCGTTCCCCATCGAGGGTTCGAATCCCCCCCTCGGACATGGACGTTTGTGCTGCCTTTAGTATAAGTTAGTTTTTAAGTACAAACAACTTACGGGTATGCTGCCGGGTGACGTCGTCGACAACCGCCGATATTTCGGCAGGAGAACACCCTGCCATTCTCAAGGCAGTTGTGCCTTGAACATTCCTTACGCCGGGAAAAGTTAAAGTCTCACACAGTTTTTAAGTAGTTTGTAAGTTTAGGGACTGATGACCCCTCAGTTAAGTCCCATAAGCTTTACAAACATTTGTAATTTGTATTTTTAAATGTTTCAAAAATTTGAATGAACATTGTTTTTGCAAAACTGTTGATTTTATATCAATACTGACAACAGGCATCATCTTTCAATTTTAATGTGTCTTGCCTTTTCGAAATTACCAAATTTTCTAAAATTCTTTCATCTTCTCTTCTTGTTCTGACATTAAACCTTCACCTGTCCTCCGATGACGAAAAAAACAACCCTCGAACCAGGCTTGACGGCAACTGAGTTTCTGTAGACTTACACTAAAGTGACGAAACTCCTGTGATACCTCTTAAAATCTTGTCGGATCACCGTTTTCCCGGCGAAGAGCAACAGCTCGACGTGGCATGGACTCAACAAGCCGTTGTGGTCCCCTGCAGAAATACAGAGCGAGGCTACCGTCCACAGTAGCGAAACGGTAGCTTGTGCAAGATTTTGTGCACGAACTAGTCTGGCACATGGGATTCTGCTGATGGTGGAGCATTGCCATCAATAAAACGAAGCCCATGCATGGCTGCAAATAACCATTTCCAATGCACGGTTTATATGGACCAGACGACCTAGTCCATGATAAAACAACCTACACCATAATGGAGCCACCCCCCAACTTCCACAGTGTTTTGTTGACAAAATGTGTCCATGAATCCTTGTGCCTGCGCTATACTCCCACCCTACCATCTGAATTCTGAACTGATCTGTCTAAGCCATGGTTTTTCAGTCGTCTAGGGTCCATTTAACGCAGCTCAGGAAAGGCGCTGCAGGCGCACTCCAGGAACATAGCGTGGGTTCAGGTGTTTCCTAACTTGGAGTTCACCCGGTTCTTCTCCAGAATCCAAGCCTTCTTCCTAAATGTTGGGGTCCACCTTGTTGAGTATGACATCGACGCCTTGCTCCATATTAAACCCACAAACACATAACGTTACCTCCAGTTTGAGACTGCCATTCCTTCAGTATTAAACACTTCCTGGCCGCGCGGGAATGGCTGCGCGATTCTATACGCTCTGTCAGCAACTGCGAGTCCTCCCTCAGAAGTGTGTGTGTGTGTGTGTGTGTGTGTGTGTTTTGTCCTTAGTTTAGTTGAAGTTAGTTTAAGTATAGCACAGGCTTCCGAAGCCGCTGTCATAATCAATAAAATTATTTTGGTTCTCAGATCGCATTGTCAATCTTTATAAAAATGATCGACGTTTCCGCCACTGCCCAGCGGCCTTCTTCTGGGTATTTGTCTGACTGCTGAATGAGTGAAGCTCGGTTCTTATAAAACAATTGTTTGAGTAGGAGGCGGGGGATGTTGGGCGTTCTTTATTGGTATTTGCAGTATTTCACGCAATTGGTAGAAATGGACGGTCGCGGCGGAGCGTCCGAACGCATTGAGGCCGTTTCCGGTCGGGGGTTCGAATCCCCCCTCGGGCATGGATGTTTATGCCGTCTTTAGTATAAGGTAGTTCATAAGTAGGTTGTAAGCTTAGGGACTAATGAGCATACAGTTAAGTCCCATAATATTTACAAACAATTTAACATTTTTAGAAATGGGCGTCGTCGATTGTTGTGTCCATGGAGTGTTTTTCTTGCCATTGATGGTGGCATTATTTCGTCCCATTGGTGGAAATAGACGGCGCCTTGCGCTTGCATTGCTCTTTGCCATTGGCTAGAAAAGGCGAATGGGGGAGTGGGCAGCAGTTGTGACTAGTCGGCTGGTGTGGTGTAGGTGCGGCCGCAGTTGTCTCCCGCGCGCCTGGGTGGCAAGGGGACCAACACAAGTGTAAATAATGGATTTGATTGCTATCTGATATGTTGTACGGGGACATTCCCCGAGTATGGTGCTATCACGCCTTCAGACATCTTTGACTTGTAGCTGCTCATAGATTATCGCTGGAACAACAGTGCAGCTAGCCGGCAGTTCATAGTGGTTCTTCAAAGCGACAACATGTCAGATTATTGCAAGACAATGTACCGATGTTAAAAATATTTTAAGGTGGACGTTGCCTAAAGATGTTTATGTTTAGGTAAGTTACTCTAGAAAGGATAATTGTTTCGTATGATCGCTTCGTAATTTTTAAGTCGTATTTTACGTTCCTTCCTTGTTTCTTCTATGACTTGAGAATGGGATTAGGTTGTACCCGAAACATCTCGTCCTGATAATTTTGTATGTCTGACAACTGGTGCGTTAATTGGCTAGATACACAGTACACTTGTGTGACGGCGTCAAAACAGAATAGTTACACAGAAAACAGTGTCGAAATTCTCGTTAACTTCACAGCATAAAAAACCACTAGTCAGGCAGTGCGATTTGTCTTCAGAATACGTGAAACTCATCCCAGTCCGCGGTTAACAGGTACGGCTGGACGTTTAGCCGCCACACCAGGCAGCCGCGCCACGCGATCTGCTCTGCTGCGGTCGGCGGCCACTGTGTAGACCACTGGCTGCCAGCTTGTGGTCCGCCAAAGATATTCAGTTTCAATCTTTCGCTCATTTCAAATTGTTATTTCCTTATTTCGTGATCAGTCAAATGTACTGTGGTGGCCACGATAACTTGAAATGCCGCGGTGGAGTGGCCGAGCGTTCTAAGGAGATTTTCTGCGGAGCGCGCGGTTGCTTGCCGTCAGAAGTTCGATTCCTCCCTCGGGCATGGATGTGTGTCTTGTCCTTAGCATAAGTTAGTTTAAGTACTTTGTAAGCCTAGGGACTGGTAACCGCAGCAGTTAAGTCCCTTAGATTTGTAAACATTTGAACACTTTTAACTTGACAATTACATTGCCGCGCGGGATTCGCCAAGCGCTCTAAGGCATCTTCTTGCTGATTGCGCGGTTGCTCGCCGTGGGAGGTTCGAGTATTTCCTCGGGCTTGTGTGTGTGTGTTTTGTCCTTACCATAAATTAGTTTAAATAGTTTGTAAGTCAAGTGAATGATGACCACTGCAGTTTGGTTCCATAGCTTTACAAACATTTGACAACTTCACTGGTGACGCAGAAGTGTATAACTTCCGTACCATTTGAAACATTCATTTGTCTCATAGTGTTGTCACCGCGTATTGAATTCCAAAATAGCACAACTGTAAAACGCATTTGAATCCATCCTCTTGGACAGTTTTGTTGTAAAAAGGCAAAATCATGCAATAACGTTCCGTAAAGCCCTCCCGTTATCTTACGACTTTCTCCATAATGTATTTAGATGAACAGTGGAGTCCTGTTAAGAAACAAATCCAGGAGTCGATTGAAAGTAAGTGTGATATGCATGTAGAACTGAACAACAGTATTAGTACTAGGATTATCGAACTTGAAAATAAGACGAAATTGGTAAAATTCAAATTTCAAATGTTTGTACAGATTATGGGACTTAACTACGGGGTTATCAGTCCCTAAACTTACAAACTACTTATGAACTACTTACGAACTAGGACGGCACAAATATCCATGCCCGAGGGGGGATTCGAACCCCCGACCGTAGTTGCCGTGCAGACCGTGACTGAAGCGCCTCAGTCCCCTCGGCCACCGCGGTCGGCGCGAAATTGGTAAAATCACATTGCTGCGCACTGAATATAATACTATATAATTTTCTATAATAATAATCATTTTGTGTGTCTCATTGCCGTAGTGCAAGTCTTTTAATTGGATGCCACTTCGGTGATTTGCGTGTGCCTAGCCTAGCGCATTTTTTTCCAATCGGACAAAGGGGACCTACAGCTTAACGTGGAATCCGAACCACGTGTTGTTTCTGGCGACTTCTCACATCGTTGAGAGGTGAAGGATGGGTTAAAACGCAGACTGAAAAAAAATCCGAGGTCCGGCCGCGTTTCGAACGTGCGACCCCTCGGTTTCCAGTCCAGCGCTTTGCCCCAAGACCACTGGGCTCGACCAGTTCTATTATAATAATACTGTTGGGTTCAAAATACAAGCAAAAAACAGCAGGTCAGTTCCAAACACGACTAAGGCTATGTTTTCTATCTCATCCTCAGTTGCTGACATGAAATGGAAGCAAAACAAACCGCTATTTCCCAGTTCTGTGTCGAAATCACGCATATCATACAGATGTCTGTACAATCGTGCTCCGCAGGGAAGATGGCAGTCCGGTCAGTTACAACCGTGAAACGATGACGTCAGGGCACCTGTCAAACCGGGTAGTCCAGGTTCCACATCGTTCACAGGCGGTGTAAATGGGACAGACAAAAAATATTCAAATGTCTGTTAAGCTTTAAGGGACTTAACTGCGGGGTCATCAGTGCCTAAACTTACAAACTACTTATAAACTACCTTATACTAAAGACAACATAAACATCCATGTCCGAGGGAGGATTCGAACCTCCGACGGGGAATGGCCCCCGCCTCAATGCGCTCGGTCACTCCGCCGCGGCTGGGACGAAGACGCCTAGTATACTGTGTGGTGGAGGGGTCTGAAACCGATGTGTCCCGATGGCTTAATGTGAATCATTCTGTTGTTTACGGATGTGGCGCCAGTTTATTAAGATCGAAAAATTCAAATGTTCAAATGTTTGTATAGCTTATGGGACTTAACTACGGGGTCATCATTACAAACTACTTACGAACTAACTAATACTAAGGACGGCACAAATGTCCATGCACGAGGGGGGATTCGAACCCCCGACCGTAGTGGCCGTGCAGACCGTGACTAGAGCGCCTCAGTCCCCTCGGCCACCGCGGCCGGCTAAGTTCTATCCCTCGTATGTGTGCTTCTTGGGTGATCACCTGCATCCATTAATGTCCATTGTGCAGTCTGATGGATGTCGGCAATGCTACACCCCACACGTCCAGAATTGGTAGAGTGACTTCAGGAACACACTTCCGAGTTCAAATACCTCCGCTGGCCACCAAATTCCCCAGACAAGAACATTATTGAGCAAGCCCGAGATGCGTTGCAAGGTTTTGTTGATCTCCACCCCCTCTCGTATTCTTACGGACATTTGGACAGCCCTGAGGATGCATGGTGTCGGTTCCGTCCAGCACTACTTGAGACAATAGTGTAGTGCATGGCACGAGTGTTGCGGCACTACCACGTGGCCCTGCACGATATCAGGCAGCAGTGGCAGTTCGGTTTGAGAGCGTGTGGGTCTCACCTGGCGGCGGGCAGCAGGCGCACTCCAGCAGGTCCATGGTCCACACTGGCCGCTCGCCGCACAGCCGCCGGCCCGCCTCGTCACAGCGGCTAATTTAGAGCGCCAAAACACAGGCCTGTCCAAGAATCTGCTATTTCCAATGCGCCCGCCGACACATTTAGCGGCCGCCTAATGGCTTCGCACCTGAGCGTTAACGACGCCAGCCTCTGGCCAGACGCGCTGCAACTCGCAGACTCCCGCGGCGCCCAGCAGCAACACCTGTATTACCCACTTCATTTCTGCCAGTTCCGCTCATCCTTAAGGACTGGTCGTGCACAATCCAAAGCAGTGGCTCGCGTTCATAATTAACGCAGTCTTTTGTCCGGATTCGATCTACGTTACGTAACGAGAAGGACAACCAAGGGTATGACGGCGTTGCGTGAGATCAATGGCTTTTCAGACTGCCGGGCGACGTCGTCGACAACCGCCGATATTTCGACAGGGGCACACCCTGCCACTCTCAAGGCACAACTGCAATCATATGATGTGAAATGTGTTTTCCGACCCCCTTCTAAGATAAAGGCCCTGTTGGGGTCTGTAAAGGATGATCTTGGTTTGAGTAAGGCCGGCGTCTATCGTATTCCTTGCAGTCGTGGCGTGTCATATATTGGTTAAATAATCAGAACTGTGGAAGACCGGTGTATTGAACGCAAACGTTACACACGCTTACAACAGCCAAACAAATCCGTTGTTGCAGAACACTGTTTTAGCACCGGTTATCCTATGGAATACAACAAAACAGAGATTCTGGCTGGCACTTCCACCTATTGGGATACTGTGATTAAGAAAGCTGTTGAAATTAAACTAGCAAGCGACCTTATAAACAGATATGGTGGTTTTTATTTAAATTCTGCTTGGAATAAGGCACTGTCTCTCATCAAAAAACATAGTGGCATAATTAATTCTGCCTCACCTGTTGATTAATAGTCACTATACATATTTCTGTTGTTGGTCATCTTTGGTTGTGTTGACTCTGCAGTGACTTGTACTGTCTGTGTTATCTTCCTTGTTTACCCTTTGCAAACCGAGGTATTAAAATGGCTTGCACGTTATTTCCTTGAGTGCAGTTGTCCCTTGAGAATGACAGGGTGTGCTCCCTGTCGAAATATCGCTGCTAGTTGACGTCACCAGGCAGCATACCCGTAAGTTGTTTGAACATTCATTACGCCGGGAAAAGTTAAGGTTTCAGATCAATGGCTTGTTTGTTCGATACAACAGTATATGTCCTTTCAGTAGCGAATATAGCATTTTTTTCTGGGGGGAGGGCAAGATTAATGTAAAGATAAGTAATTTTAAATAGACACCCTATGATATTTTGTATCAGTTTTGCTGCTCATTTCTGAGGATAATTTGCGCTGAAGCCCCTTTTACTTTACCAAGATCAAGCTTTTTTTATTGTTGACATTAAATTAAAAAAAAATATGTATGACCAGTTGATACCTGACGTTGAAAGAGGAATATGACACGTTTCAAACAAGGGAATAAAAAGATTTTTGTACATGTGATGATGTATCGTTTGTATATTGGTGACGACATTGAGTTGCTTTGACTTGATAATGGGCTCAGGTGAGCACGGAACTAGTCGTCAATAAAAAGAACCACCTGTGTGCAACTTTGGCTGTTTCTTGAAATTATTAATAAAAATAAAAATATAACTTTCTTGTATTCCCCTCCCCCTTATACACGCCTCTGTGTCATGTATAAGTGTTGGTTTTATTGGAAATATTCACTTCTGGCTACTTTCAGGAATTTCAAAATGTTCAAATGTTTGTGAATCTGCTTGAACTACTTTGGTCATTTGTACCTATATTTACAAACTACTTAAACTACCTTATGCTGAAGACAATACACACGCGCACACATACTTTCATGCCTGAGGGAGGACTCGAACCTCCGACAGTTAGCAGCGACGCGCTGCGCAGCAAGGCGCCTTAGAGCGCACGGACTCTCCACCACGACCAGAATTCGAAGATGTGCATTAACAAGAACAAAACAAAGGTAATGGCATGTAGTCGAATTAAACCACGCTGCTTTGGAAATTACATAAGGAAGAGAGACAATAAAGGTGGTGGGTGAGTTTTCTTACTTGGACAGTAAAATAATGATGGTCAGAGTAAAGAAGATATACAATACTGAATGGCAATGGCAAGAAAAGAATTTCTGAAGAAGAAAAATTTATTGACATGCAATATTAAGTAACAGGAAGACGTTATTGAAGTTATTTGTTTACTCAGTAGCTTTGCACGATAAATAGTTTATAGAAGAATTAAAAGCTCCTGAAATTTTGTGCTACAGACGAGTGCTAAAAATTAGCTAGGTGGATCGCCTAACTAATGGGGTGGGTACTCTACATAATTGAAAAAGTATAGCATATCTTGACAGACAGAAGGGATCGATTGGTAGAACACATTCTGAGAAATCAACAATCGTCAGTTTGGAAGGCAGTGTTTGTGTGTGTGTGGGGGGGGGGGGGGGGGGGGAGGGGATGGAGGAAACATACAGAATACAGTGAGCGAATGGCAGTGGGTTGCTGTTCTCATTCGGTGATGAAGAGGCTTCCAAAAGATAGAGTAGCGTGCAAAACAGCATCAAACCGTTTTCCGAACTGAAGAACTCAACAACAACATTCCCCACTGTCCTCCTTTGTCGTCTTATTTTTCTAGTACCCTCTCTTCTCTTGTGACAAAATAAGACGAACGGTATATTAACCGAACAAATAAATATTACACGAAAGCAAGGAACGGGCTTTTTGCTCCATTACGTGAGGATGAACTGACAACGAAGCTGCTGATGAGTGTAACTTACACTATTCCATTTCTGTTATTGCTTAATGTCTGAATGAAGCGAAAATGAGACTCCCTCGAAATTGTGTACTAGAGTTTTGTAAATCTATTTATTAGCCTTTCTCAGGGAAGAAGAGCGATTCATTTAAGTTAATAACTAATGCAATCTTCGTGTATTGAAGGTTGCTAAATCAAGATGTTACATTTGGTGAATAAAATGCTGATAGCCACTTTAGACGAGCTAAGTAGTCATCTTCGATTCAATTTTACATTAGTCATTTTCTCACTTAATACACTTGTCGCGATGGAATTGTCACACTACACTTTCTTCGCGTTTGTCCTTTGCCACCAAATGCAGTGCAATCTCGACAAGTGAATTACTTGATGTAGAAAGTGTCTAATTTATTCACCAAATGTAGGGCGATATTGGCTTAGCAACCTTCAATACTGGATTCTCGTTTGCGTTTTCATATCCAAAGGAACAATAGGAACTGAAAAGACGTGTACCAGACAGACCAGCGTCAGGTCTAGTTCTGCAAAAGAGATTTAATTTCTTTATGGTAATCAGGGTGATTAAGTGAAGCTAAATTTGTGATTTCTGGAAAAAAAAATATTTCACTAACAGCTGCTTCCAAGTATGTAAATAAAACGTCATAACATATCAAATAGCAGGAAAAATTGCAGCATCTCTCGTTTCTCTTAACCCATGTACGATTAATAATAAGAGAAAACCGATTGATAATGAAGTACACTATATTTTATACTTTCAGAAAAAATCATCAAAATAAATTAATTTTGGAAAAAAGAAATTCAGATAAATGGCTCATAATAATTTATTGGAGACTTCTTGGCCTCGGCAAATTTATTTATTACGACGCGCGTTTCCAAATATGATGTTCAGATAATAAGAGCAGAAAAATTCTCATATCAGCGAGCAGTACAATGAGAATACAGCTTCTCAAGTAAAAAGCACGGGTAAAGTAAAAACTCGTGAACAAAAGTGCTAATCAAGAGACGTCTCCCTCCTTCCCCCCCCCCCCCCCCACCCAGACCGAGGGGGCTCACGGCTCGTGAGTACGTGCGTGGCGAGGATGGGCCCCGAGCTAATGCAGTCTTTCTTCCTTCTTTCCTCCCTGGACTGCATTTCCTTTCCCTTCCCCTCCCCTCCATTGCTATCCTCACTCCTTACCCACCAGGGGAGCGATAAACTTAGCAGTTTGGTGCCCCTATCCCAATCAACCAAGCAAGCAAGAGACGTGTAGTGTCATTTCGCCATTATTGTCTCTAATCTGCTTACTGGGTACAACAGAATAACTCATATCGTACTGTCTAACGAAAATTTACCCTGATAGAGAAGCAACATGTAGCTGAAACGTAAGTTCAGTCATGTACTTTACAGATATGTTGGAATAAACCACAGACGCACACTACACGAATCACAAAATCACCATGAACCTATGTTCGACTGTGAACTCTGTTTCGATTCTCGAACTTTCATTGGCCAATTATTGTTCCGGCAACATAATTGAATCCGGGCTTTTTTCACTACCATTTCTCAAATACGAACGTAGATCTTCTCGACCTACTAAAAAATGTGAAATAATTGCTGTCTCGAGTATGATTCTACAAAAAAGCAACATTTCCACAGAATGAAGGCGATGTTAACTTCAATAGTCAACTAAAGTATACGTTCAACAAGAGACGTTACCATATAGGCACAGTATTGGGAAGGTAAATACGTTCGTTTCAAATGGAAGCAGCATGCGGCTGTCCAGTGTGCTACATCGGATGATAGGCATAAACGAAAGATTTTCACGAGCTAGTCACCACTTCGACTCTTCCTTTCCTATCGCATTACCTTGATGCCAATATGTAAAACAAGCAATACAATAGCTGATATGAAACTTCCTGGCAGATTAAAATTGTTTGCCAGAACCGGGACTCGAACCTGGGACCTTTGCCTTTCGCGGGCATGCACACTACCGACTGTGCTATCCCGACACAACTCACGATGACGCCTCACAACTTTACTTCCGCCAGTACCTCGCCTCCTACTT
The DNA here is from genome assembly GCA_026315105.1 of Locusta migratoria. Taxonomy (NCBI): domain Eukaryota; kingdom Metazoa; phylum Arthropoda; class Insecta; order Orthoptera; family Acrididae; genus Locusta; species Locusta migratoria. Next base: position 434,372,246 of record CM048745.1, read on the forward strand.
TCCAAACTTCACAGAAGCTCTCCTGTGAACCATGCAAGACTAGCACTCCTGGAAGAAAGGATATGGTGGAGACATGGCTTAGCCACAGCCACAGCTATTCTGCCGCAGCTTATCACCAGTTATCGCAACATTGTTTCTGGGTAATTGGATGCAATGTTCACTTCATATACATCAAAATAACAGAAAATGACACCATCAGACTCAAACATGAAAGAAAATTAGAACCGAACACGAATCCTTCAAAAAGTGTAGTTTGTAAAGAGTCTCGATACATTAAAATTACATTCTATTTCATAATTACTTCCATTTTATCACATCATACAGATTTCAAATACAAGTTTCTGTCAATCGAATATGGATAGTTCATCCGAAACGGGAAAGTTCGTTACGAAGTACAGACAATATGTAGCCAGAGTTCTTTCGTAATAATGAACATGTTCTACAAATTTCGATATGCCACTTTATAAGATCCACACTTTCACTTTTCATTCATGTGGAAATGAAACTCCATTCCACAGAACACATACTTTAGTTTCCAGTCGCCTTTGTACTTTAGGAATGATGTATGCTTACGAATATGCAATTTAATCACAAATGAAGTTAAAAACGGACAATGGGTCGAACTGATGTATTCTTTCTAAGTTATTATTGTTGTAGTTTAGTGTAGACAAAAATCAATAATATCGGAGCGACGTTTCACAAATGTCAAACGATCGAGAGTGGGAAAATTACGCCACGTTTTCGTTGAACTGATGTTGCTTTGCTGGCGTGTGCAGCCGCAGTGCATCACTACACGGGGATGAGAAGTAATTTGTGCCAAATGTTTCGTGAGAACAAACCCACTCGCGTGACTCACGCTCAGCTGTGTTGCGTGAGATCGTCTAAAAGTGAACAGTCCTTGCGAAGAATTTTACTTGTTGCGCAACTGGTTCAGTTCACGTACTGTCGTCGCTCTAGGTACGTTTACGTGAGACTGAGGAGCTTTTTGCCATACTCTAAAAAACAGAACGCGACAACCATATCTCAAAATAAAAGGCATATATCGTAGACGTACGTGTCTGATTTGTCAACTATTCGAGGAAACAGCCCTTTTTGATGAAATATTTCTCTTCCCTATCGGACTAAAGATTGCAGCAAGCAATCAGAATCCGCTACTATACAAATTTATCGTTTGTGACATAATATTGACAGGATGGCAAAAATAATTATAAACTGATGCATAGTTCTTACATATCACTTTCGCTGCGGCTGATGCTTAAATGCGTCCGCGTTCAATGTAGGATAGCGTCAGCCGCAGCCAAAGTGTTAAATGCATACTAACATCTGTTATCCGTAGTTATACTCTTTTTATTTGGCGTATTATACACACGGAAACAGTTTTAAATCTCAAGCAAATACCACAACAAAGCTTGCAAAGGTACAAAGTGTAATATCGTCTTTGTGTCCCTCTTCGATTTCAGTTTGGGAATCGTGCACGGGAAGAATACTTGCCTGTACGATCGGTTTATGTCCTAAAATTATTTTGTGATTATATTTGTTATACAAAATATATGTTGAAAGACGTAATAGACGAACAGAACAAAGTGTTAACCTACTTTTGTGCTGCTAATATAAATAGTACACCTTTTGTCTTCAATTTTTGAGGCCGCAGTAAAATAATTATGTCAAATAGTGTTTCAGAGGTTCCGAGTCAAATTCTGTAATCATCATTTACTTGGTTTCTTGCCACGGTAACGGAAACATGGTGAACCGAAGTGTTAATTTGACACACACACACACACACACACACACACACACACACAAACACACACTTTCTTTTCAGCCGGACAGCAGGCTACCTTCATGGAGAGCAATGTGCCAGATATTAAATAATGTAGTCTACATTCCAATTTACACGGAAAGCGCTTACTTGAAATAACCAACGTACTCCCACGTAAAACGTGGCTGAAGACTGTAAACAGACTTTGGTTTATTAACACCGTGTGCTGGGTTTCATGGTCTAATACAGCATCTATTGGCAGGTTGGTATCTGTCAAACAGATATTAGTACTGGTTTTGGATAGGATGCACTTTATGTTATTATATAGGTCACTGATCTTTGTACACTGACGGCGATCTGTTTAAACGGATTTCGACGCAAAGTGTACAACATTTTTTTTTCCTAATAGACTTCGTATCATCATTAAATTTGTTTAAACACGTTTTCTACGCCAAATTTTTTAAATAGTTTTACATGATTCATTTCGACAGACTTCCTGTCACTGTTGGATTTTCACAACTTTTGAATTGGTGTACCTAAAGTGTTAAGTGCGCTTACTCGATCTCAACAATGTAACTTATTAGGTTGTGAAAACTAAGATAAAAATGAAACTTACAGGTTGTTTAAAGAAAAATAATAATATTTTATGAGATGGTAGAATAGACGAATTGCAAAAAAATGTGGCATAACCTGCCCAGTTTTATTGAGTACAGAGATACAACTGTCAGTATTTAACACGAACTTAAAGCAAAGGCAAATTTGGACATTTTCACAGATTCTTCCGTAGGTTGTTGGTAGAACATCGTCATATTGAATTAACATTGAATTAAATTTTGTGTATGCCTTGCAGTTTTACATTTATTTATTGAACCAGTTCTCAGCTTACAACACTTTAAAGTCTGAAGATGGCCTTATAAGTCGAAAACCGGTTAAGTAAATAAACTTGCAGAACATAAGCAAAATTATGATTTTAATCCGGTATGACGATGATATAACAAGGACCGACGGAAAAACGACAATACTGAAGGACCCCATACCACCAGTCTGCTTTGACCCATGACGTCATTGTCTAGGACATATTAAACGAAAAAAAAAAATAATAATAAAAATAAAAATAAAAAAACGAGGAAAAATAGCACTCCAAAACACAGAAGAATACTGCTAAAATAAAACTTTATGTAAGTTTCCTTTGCAACAGGGTCCTGCCAAGCAGTTGCTTTTACGAATGATCAACGTTTCAAGTGCTTAGTGTTTTTAATCGAACCTTGGACCTTGTGTAGGTGGATAGGCGAATATAAATTTATCCATTTGTATTGTAAAACAGTAATGGCTCATTCGTAACGAAAGCAAAATGATCAGTGTCACAACACGCCATTTGAGGTCAAATCCGACGGATGGTATCGCGTGCTTCAATTGACATGAAAATCAGTAAATATGTCCTCAATTGCGTTTGCTTTAAAGTTGTTTTTTTTTTCCTTCGTTACTAGAAAACTAAAAACTAGAAACATGTTATACGACATTTTTCTTGCAACTCTTCTATACCACCACCCCCTAAAATGTTTACTATTGGCACCACACGCGTGTGTAATATCAACCAACATAATACCGTCCAAATGTCACTGTTTCGCGAACTAGACAGGCAGGAACAACACCGCATCACATACACGCCAAACAATTCTAAGCAAACAGGGCACTGAATGCTGAAGCGTCATGCAAAGTGAGCGCGGCCGCAGTGCCGGGGTCCGCTTACCCATGGCCGCGCATTCCGCGCGCGGTGACGCAGGCAGCAGCAGGAGGCAGGGCGGCACTGGCGGCGGCGCGCCAGTGTTTACGCGGTGACGGAGCCGTGACGTCACTGGTCGATGACGGCGCCCGCCCACGCGACCAGACGTGTCTGCGCGCCGCGCGCTATCGACGCGCACCCCACGCGCTCCATAATGCATCGCGCCGCTGCCGGTTCCCGACGCGCTACCACCGAGGCCGTAGTCTCTGTGATAGGCCGAGCTTCGAACCCAGGAACTTTACCTTTAGCGCGCAAGCGTTCTACAGACAGCCACCTGTGCACGCTCTACGACCCGTCCTCACAGATTTAGAAAAAAAAAAATGTTCAAATGTTTGTTAAGCTTATGGGACTTAACTACGGGGTTATCAGTCCCTAAACTTACAAACTACTTATCATCTAGCTTATGCTGAGGACGGCACAAATATCCACGCCCGAGGGGAATTCGAACCCCCGACCGTAGTGCCGTGCAGACCGTGACTGGAGCGCCTCAGTCCCCTCGGCCACCGTGGCTGCCACAGATTTAGATCCACCATTACCTCATCGAACTACTTTACAGACTTCTCAGTTCTGCGAACCTTACAGGACTATAGCCCGATTGTAAACGCATGACCGAGCAGCCCAGTCCTCACGCCACCTAACCAGTCCTGTGAAGTTGGCACCCCTTTTTTGGAAAATGTACATTTTTTTCAGAGTTCTAGACAGATATACAATAGTTCTGGAGTTCTCTGTAGTAGTTCTGCAAAATTTCGCCCAAAAAAAAAAAAAAAAAAAAAAAAAAAAAAAAAAAAAAAAAAAAAAAAAACTAAAAATTACCACAACTTTTAGTTTTTCAAAATAATTATTTGCCTATTAGTATAAACATAGTTCTGATCACCATCTAAATAGCTCTCAAAGAATTCTACAGGAAATCCTAATAACATTTTTCTGTGCAGATTATACTTCATGAGATAACTGCAATAATGGAGAATCCATTTACACTCTACTGTGAAGTTGGCACCCTTTTTTTGGAAAATGTACTTTTTTTCAGAGTCTAGGCAGATATGCAATATTTCTGGAGTTCTCTGCAAAAAATTTAAATAGTTCTGCACAAATTCGCGAAAAAATTACAAAAAAGTATAACAAATTTTATTTTTTTCCAAATAATTATTTGCCTATAAGCGTAAACATAGTTCTGATCACAGCTTTAAATGACTCTCAAAGAGTTCTGCTGAAAATTCTAATGATATTTTTTTCCCAGATAATAGTTCATGAGCTAATTGCGTAAAAGATGGACATAAACTACACAAAATTGCATCAGAGTCGTGTGAAGTTGGCACCCCTTTTACGTGGGATATACATTTTTTCCAGAGTTCTGGGTAGTTCTTCTAGAGTTCTCTGTACAAAATTTAAATAGTTCTACAAAATTTCGCCAAAAAAATAGTAAAAATTGCCACAAACTTTAGTTTTTTTTAAAATAATTATTTGCCTATTAGCACAAACATAGTTCTGATCACAGTTATAAATAGCTGTCAAAGAGTTCTACAAGAAATCCTAATAGCATTTTTCTGTGCAGATTATGAGATAATTACAATAATGGAGTATCCATTTACATGCTACTGTGGAATTTGCACCCGCTTTTTTTTTTTTTTTTTTTTAATTAGCCTTTTTGTCCAGAGTTCTAGGAAGATGTGCAATAGTTCTTGTTTGCAATAAGCAGGAATTACTCAGACGTAAAAACAACGAATTGAATGTGCAGCGGGTAGAATATCTGTCAAGACCTAAAAAAAAAATGTTTATTTCTCGAATAAGGGGCACAAATACACAGCTTATCAGAAATTCAGAACTGATCAGAATTTTTTTTCGGGGAATTACATAGAAGTATTCACATGAACTCTAGAACTACAGTATATATACACAGAAATCCAAGAATCAATGTGTATTTCTCGAAAAAAATGGTGCCAATTTCACAGTAACGTGAAAATGAATTTCACATTACTGAATTTATCTCATAAAGTATAAACTGCACAGAAAAATGTCATTAGGATTTCCTGTAGAACTCTTTGAGAGCTATTTAGAACTGTGATCAGAACTATGTTTGTACTAATAGGCAAATAATTATTTTGAAAAAACTAAAATTTGTGGTAATTTTTCGTATTTTTTTCGGCGAAATTTTTCAGAACTATTTAAATTTTGTACAGAGAACTCCAGAACTATTGCATATCTGCATAGACCTCTGAAAAAGAAGTACATTTTCCAAAAAAGGGGTGCCAACTTCACAGGACTCACCTAACCAGCTACGTCAGAGGCTGCATCTACAAAAGTGCTTCAGACAGGTGAAACGGCCCTTCCGCGCTCTGTTTCACCCTCTCGGACCCACTGGCTACAAATGTGTAAAAAAACTTCTACGGTGTCTAAAAATGGTTCAGAAGCATTTTTTCTCAATGGAAAGAACATATATACGACACCTGAGTGTTCAATCATTTCATCATGCACAATTACTGCCACCTGCGTAAGATCACTATAAAAGTACGAAGAAGCGAGTGCTGCACTGCGCAGCAGTTTACGAACTTCTAAGAAATGTTCAAATGTTTGTAGAGTCTATGGGACTTAACTACGGGGTCATCAGTCCCTAAACTTACAAACTACTTATGAACTACTTACAACTAAGGACGGATTAATATCCATGCCCGAGGGGGGGGGGGATTCGAACCCCCGACCGTAGTGGCCGTGCAGACCGTGACTGGAGCGCCTCAGTCCCCTCGGCCACCGCGGCCGACGAACTTCAAAGAACATGGGAATCGTGGGTTACTTGTATTCCTCTGTGTAACTGAAAGTAGAAGTTGTTATTTTGTGATGTAGTTACTGAACGATCAGTTTATTTAGTACAACAGTTGGTGCTACAGAATTACTTAATCTAGTCCGTAAAAAAAGCCTTGTTTTCAGTGTACGCAGTGTTCTAGTATGAAAATGGGTGCATATAATTGCATAATCGTGCATCTAAAATCATTGAAAATTTAACTTAATTGTATTACAGCATTAAAAATAATTTCCTTGATAGAGAAAAAAAAATCATGTTTAAAAGGGTTTAAACACTGTCGACCCAGCGTATATATACGTTCGGAAAGCGTTTCTTTATTTATATACGCTTAATTCCCGCTGCTTCGCACGCACAGACTGGATGGTCTGCATTGGTTGTTTCTACTTTTTGATATAAATTTTCATATATTTAGCTTTAAAAATGCTTTCCTAATCAAGTATTTTGATACAACTTGCCACCCCCTATTGCACCTTTGATGGGAGAATTGAAAACGTCCAGAAACAATTTTTTTAAAATTCTAATCATGGTTCCAAATCCAAATTTTCGTATTTATAGCATCAAAATAGTCTTAGTAGCACCCTTAAAAGATTTCCCTTGTTTCATCGGCTGAATTGTTGAATTTACAAAAGTTCAAATCAAATATCTAAATCCAAAGTTTTGTATTCTTCCTTGAAAATTACGTTAATAGCAACGTATTTTCAAAAACCGTTCATCCTCTATTTCATCCCCTTAGGGATGGTAATATCGAAAAATCGCTGTGCCTAGAGTGTATGATACACAACGTTTATAAATTTCAAGTTTCTACCGTCTGTAGATTCACTTTTCAGCACCGTTTTCTGTCTCTTAGAAACGGATCGAGAACGCGATATTTCTTACTTACGCTTTGGCATCTTTCTTGGTAGTTTTACTTTTCAAACTGCAATATGCACGTTTTTATTTATTTATTTATTTATTTATTATTTATTCGTACGCTTGATGGAGAAAAACAACTGAGAACGTGCATCACGTTTCGCTGTATATGACCTCTTTGCTATTATAGTGTCAAAAGTCATCGCTGGTCTTCAATCCGATTTTATATAAGCTGGCGACTTTCAACCACTATTATCTTCCACCCTGTTACAGCGATCGACACGGAACTGCTATGGTGTACAACGGGAGACTGTACTACATCAACACAGAGAGATCGTCTCCATTGTGTAGTTTTTGCTGAAGAGTAAAATATTGACACCCACACGTAGAATTTTTTATATGTCGGTAACTTTCAAATCTCATATCTTCCACCCCATTATCGTTATAAACCCTCTACTACCATAGTTCACAATGGGAAACTGATACCTACTACCACATATAAACACTATTCGTTTGCGATGTGTGGTTTTGGCTGCAGAGAGAAATATAGGCACAAACACCTCAAATTTTATGTATATTAAGATAAATCAGTTAATACTATGCAGAATACTGAAGACCAGTATTTCTTTTGTTCATAGGGATGCTTCTCTGTGTACGGTAGGTTCGGGAGGTGGGCTGTGGCTAGCAAGGATTGTGAACAAGGTGTGTAACAGGTATACTTTTATTACAAATGAAAGAAATAGTCAACTTTCATGTGACATGAAGCAGCATGTGTACAGAAGCAGGTCTGATAGTGAATAAGAAAATAGGAATGCGGGTGAACTACTGTGAGCAGCACAGTGATGGCATTATCATTGTCAAGATAGATACGAAGCCAACACCGACAACAGTAGTACAGGTTTACATGCCAACTAGCTCTGCCGATGATGAGGAAATCGAAGAAATATATGAGAAGCTAAAGGAAATTATTCAGACAATTAAGGGAGAGGAAAACTTAATTGTTATGGGAGACTGGAATTCGATAGTAGGAAAAGGAAGGGAAGGAAAAATAGTAGATGAATATTGACTGGGCAAAAGGAATGAAAGAGGAGATCGACTGGTAGAATTTTGCACAGAACATAATTTAATCATAACAAACACTTTGATTAAGAATCATGAAAGAAGGTTGTATACGTGGAAGAGACCAGGAGACACTGCAAGGTATCAGGTTTTAAACTGTAAGACATACACAGGGGCAGATATAAACTCTGATCTCAACTTATTGGTCTTGAACTGTATGCTGAAACTGAAAAAAAAAAATGCAAAAAGGTATGAAAATAAAGAGATAGGGCCCGGATAAATTGAAAGAACCTGAAGTTCTTGAGAATTTCAGAGGGAGATTTAGGCAACAATTGACAGAAGTGGGGGAAAATAAAACAGTAGAGGAGGAATGGGTAGCATTGAGAGATGAAATAGTGAAGGCAGCAGAGAACAAAATAGGTAGGAAGGCAAGACCTACAAAAAGTCCTTGGATATCACAGGACATACTACATTTAATCAATGAAAGGAGAAAATATAAAGATGCAGTAAATGAAACAGGCAAAATGGAGTACAGTCGACTAAGAAATGAGATTGACAGGAAGTGCAAAATGGCTAAGCAGGAGTGCCTAGAAGGCAACTGCAAGGATGTAGAAGAATCTATAAATAGGGGAAAAATAGATACAGCCTCCAGGAAAATAAGAGAGACGTTTGTAGACAAGAAAAGCAGCTGTATGAATATAAAGAACTAGGATGGAAAACCAGTTCTCAGCAAAGAAGGGAAATCTGAAAGGTGGAAAGAGTATATAGAGGGCCTCAGATAGGAAACTTCCTGGCAGATTGAAACTGTATGTCAGACTTGCATTTTTTTCTCCTTTAAATCCAGGATGATTTCGGCTACCTTGGTTATAGAAACACCAACCTTTCGTCCATGATGTATATCACTTAGCTCCTACATAATGCACCCACAGCTACGCAGCACACGACTGCACTAACAGCCTAATGGAGGCACGGATATATGATCTATGGATCACGTATGTATGCTCTATGGAACAAGTATTAATCTACTGCAGTGAACAAATATGTTCAAATCTGCATTTCTGACGGTGTTTCCATACCATCTTAAAAAAATTACAATTCCTACACACATAGTTCGCTGATCTTACTAATTCTGTCTCACAACATAAGATAAAGGGCAACAATAATTCCGACAACAGGCAACCCATGAATTTTCCTGACACACATTTATTCCAATGGATTGAAAATTATAGAGAAAAAATTTAGTAATTATCAGACAACACCACTAGACTAAAATCCATGCACAAATGAAGTTGACTTTCGTGTGACAACAGTACACGTCATTTCGGCGAGGAACAGATTTATGAACGAGATCGACATCAACCTCCAGGATCACTCAGAATGTCTTGGGGTAAAGCATTCGACTGGAAACCGAAGGGTCGCGGGTCGAAACCCGGTCGGACCTCGGATATTTTCAGTCTCAGTTTTAACCCATCCTTCACCTCTCAACGATTGAGGAGTCGCCAGAAACGACTCGTGGTTCTGATTCCACCTTAAGCTGTCGGTCCCCTTTCACCGGTTGGCTAACTGGGGTAGGCTAGGGAGCACCAGGCCAATGAGCCACAAGAAATTAAAGAACCATCTGTAACTGGAGAGTATTCTGGAAGTAACAACTAGAAGCGATAAGAAACGGTTTTTGGGTGAACGAGGCCTAAACGATTTTTGCAGTCAGTCTTTGATGTGCTTTCTAGTTACTCTGGTTGTAACCATGAAAAGTAATCAAAGTAAAGTCTAAGACGAGTGCGATTTGGAAGTATTCCAGTGAAGTCGACCCTAACAATGCGAGAAATGTTAACCAAGAAAAAATTGTACAACTATTTCTTTAGATGGTATTTAAAATCCATTTATACTGCCGAGTATTAAGACGACTTGGACATGAAAGAATAGCTAGTCCACCATTCTCCACTTCGACAACGGTGCGGAACAAGAAACAGGGAAACATAACTTTCAAAGACGACTTTGATAAAAAATAAAAAATACGATACGCCCAATCCTTACGCAGAAGAGATTAAGAAATTCATCATAGAAACCATTTCCACTTATTTTAATTCCGTCAAGGGTCTCGGGTTTCAAAGCTTAATGCAATAATGCTAGATGTTAATTAAAGGGTATACAATTTGCTTTTATTTTCAATACGCGTATTGCTATTTATCTCTTAAAACCGCTAGTTATATAAAAAATTTACAATAAATTAACACTTACTACACAATTTTACACAGCGCAGTTGTTATTCAAGAACGACTTCGGTTCCAAGAAAACAGCCTCCACTTCGTTGCTTCCCAAGTTTGAACACCTGTAATCAGAAACTGTCCCATCGCCAAGTCGTGAGAGAACGCAGGCAGCGTTTGCGTGGTGCACGCGATTTCGCTCCGCAGCATCGTCAAATTGCCGTCGCTGATCAAAAAAATCTAAACTACCGGTCCAGATCAACTCCCGGCACTCCTTGACTTACTACGTAATTTCTTTTAGGGTCACTAACCCTAACACAGAGTCAAATAGCCATCTTCATTGGACGACGGACAATCGTTTTCTTTTCAGTCATATGGCTTGAGCCAAAACCCAGAAATGAATAATACGTTTTGATACGTTTACACATTTAGTCAGTATCATCTCTCATAGATACTTTACATTTCAGGGGGTTGCAGAACATCTCCAATCACTGAACTCGATATCGATTCGAGGTCTCTCCTTCAAGAAATACGAACACATATTCGAAGCCGACCCATTCTCCGAAGAAACAACTCAGACAGATCTATCAATTGCTATACTAGCACCTACGAGAGATAAAAAATGTTCAAATGTTTGTATAGTCTATGGAACTTAACTACGGGGTCATCAGCCCCTAAACTTACAAACTACTTATGAACTAAGGACGGCACAAATATCCATGCCCGAGGGGGGGATTGGAACCCCCGACCGTAGTGGCCGTGCAGACCGTGACTGAAGCGCCTCAGTCTCCTCGGCCACCGCTGCCGGCAAGGAGAGATAAATGATGACGTATAGTGGTACACTAGACATGAAGCAGAACAGCCGTAAGGCGTTTAAGTTGCAGAAGGAATTTTCAAAGAAATGGTGACGACGAATACTACATTGGTACTGAAGATTAGGTGGGTAGATCGGTTGGTAACCGATGAGAAGGTACTGTGCAGATTTGGGGAGAAAAGAAATTTTTGGCAGACCTTGACTAAAAGGAAAGATAGGTTGGTAGGACACATTCTAAGACATCAAGGAATAGTCAGTTTAGAATTAGGGGGAAGTGTGGGGGATAAAAATCGCAGACGGAGACGAAAGGTTGAAATGGATGTGGGTTATCATTCTTATGAGGAGATGAAGAGGCTTGCTCAGGATATAGTAAGGTGGAGAGGTGCATCAAACCAGTCCCCGGCCTGAATACCACAAGAACAACTCCTTTCACTGTGCAAAAACTGGGACTTCTAAGTCTGAGAATAATAATGAATCTGCAGTCCTCGACGATCTAAGACCAGAGCAAATTGAAATGTGTGGACCAGTGACGAAGCAGTGGATAATGAACATCAAAATTACAGACCACTAACACATGACACAAAGCCATTGATGTAGTACTTCTGAAGCCTGGAAAAGAACCAATTGATCCTAAACACTTCCGACCATCTTCTATTCTTTGGTAACTGTATATAGTGTTGGGAAGGTCAATTGTCAGTCGCATATCATATCATCTGGATAAAAACCTTCTAAATGAGCAGACACGTTTCCAGCCGTGGAAATTCAGGCTGTGTTCAAGTCCTTAATACGATAGGAGATGTATACGAAAGAGACCAAGTTAAAGGAGTGACATTCATAGATCTGTCAGCTGCGTTTGACAAGAAGTTGATTAGGAATTTATATTCAATTACAAAAGACTATCGCATAACGCAGTTTATTCAGTGTGTGCTGCAGAAGAAATAGTATATTAGCACTTGCATAAGAAAAAGTATCCATGGAAACGTGAAGAGTACCCCACCAACAGGGTAGTACTGGCACCCCTATAGTGCCACAAACAAACAACCCATCAACCCTGGAGCAAAAACATTTATATAGGCAGGCAGATGACACAGCAAGTGCAGCTCAAGGGCGAAACATTTCAGGAAGTGGAGATAAAGCTGATTGACAGCAGCATTCGATGACCTCAGCAAGTATTTTGATGAGACAAATCCCAGTCAGTTTCAGGTTTGCACCTTTCATTTGAGAAACAAAGAAGCCAGGGAGAATTTAAATATTACCTGGAGAGAACAACAACTATCTCACTACAACACCCCAAAATACCAGGGAGTAAAGTTGAACCGTAGTATCACATCCAATGTGGAGAACAAAAAGCTAAAAGTATCAGCCCAGATCGTATGCAAACTACTGGCACCACAATGGATCCAAACCGAATGTTCTCCGTAATGCGCTCTAGCAATATGCTTCTCTGCAGCAGAGCATGCTGCACCAGTCTGCCGAAACTCCAAAGTGCCAAACAGGTGGGTACGGCGATGAATGAGACTGGACGCATTGTCACTCACTGCCTGTCATCATAATGTATCCAATTTGAACACAGCGACAAACATCATCAGCAGAAGAACAACGGCAGCAATTGAGAAAAAGCTGCAGAAAGTCGACCTAGCATTCTTCGGAACTGAACCATAGAAACCTGGGCTGAGGTAAAGGAGGAGCTTCATACGAACATTTATTAGCAATTCCATCAGCACCTAAAACTCGCCGGAACATACGGTAAAATTCATCAGCCGAAAAGGCAGGGCAGAACTTCAAGGAGGAGCCATCCGCGAGATTTAATCTGCCGCTTGTGACATGGGTGGCACGATGCAAGGAAAATCTTAGAAAGTGGAGAGTCCTGTGAGTGTGGCGACCTGCGGCACCACCAACAGCTGTCCAGTTGTGGCACCGTGTAACATCTAAGTGCAGGAAGCGATAAGGCTCTCAAGAAAGCAGTCCATTTTGCAGAAAATCATAAATGTTTCTGCAGAATTTTGTCATCATTTTTATTCTTCTCTGTTAATATATTGTACTTTTTTTATTCTAATTGCATTTTATTTTATTGTATGCCTTAAGACCTGGTCAAGTAAATGAAAATAAATCAACAGCATTTTTATTACCGCCGTCAGTGACACTTCCCAAATCTAGTATCCCAGGTGTGTTGCACCAGCGCTTACCACATCTTCCGGCCACTGCATTATTTAGATTCTATGACACCTCATCAGTCCCAGCTTCTTTCATCTACCGCTGATTCACTGCGTGTAACAACACTATCAATGCTCTTCTCCTTGATAGTTTTCCTGGTAATTCTGTGACAAAAATTTAATGTCTGTCCGTTTTCATCAATTTAGCATGGCACTAATGTCTATGTTTCCTTTAACTTTTCTAATGGCCTTTTCCTTGTCAATCTCGCTCCAATATATTAAATTTTGGTGTTGTCTTCTTTAATATTCTGTTTCGTAGCTATGACTCATTTCCTTATTGTTTTCCTTACCTAAGATAACTAGCAGTCTATGGTGTAGAAATGATTCAAATGAACTATGGAACAAGATTCCTTTTGTTGGGTACTTAGGCATCACAATAGCTTTGGAACGACATAATTGCACAAATAACTGTATCACTTTAATTATTTTTATTTCACAGCAGGTTTCGATCAGTTGACGGACCATCATTTGATGTCATTCTGTCATGATTCGTATTATAGAAACATGATTTCATTATATACCGACCACAAAATGTTTAAACAATGTGCACTGAACAAAATATCTGAAAGGAAGAAGGGAGATCATGGTTTAACGTTCCGTCGACATCGTGATCATACAATGCCTACTTTCCTTCACTTCTCTCACACGGTAACGTATTATGGCATAATGCATCACTTAGTAAAAAGGTATTCATCACACAATAGCGTGTAATCAGACTATTACTGGAACCCCAACTATAATCATCCTGCAGATATTTGAGGAATATATACACTACTGGCCATTAAAATTGCTACACCAAGAAGAAATGCACATGATAAACGCGTATTCATTGGACAAATATATTGTACTAGAACTGACATGTGATTACATTTTCTGGCAATTTGGGTACATACATCCTGAGAAATCAGTACCCAGAACATTGAGTCAAACAGAGCTTGGATGACGTGTACAGGTACAGATGCCCATGTAGCTTCAACACTATACCACAGTTCATCAAGATTAGTGACTGGCGTATTGTGAGGAGCCAGTTGCTCGGCTACCGTTGACTAGACGTTTTACATTGGTGAGAGATCTGGAGAATGTGCTGGCCAGGGCAGCAGTCGAACATTTTCCGTATCCAGAAAGGCCCGTACAGGGCCTGCAACATGCGGCCGTGCATTATCCTGCTGAAATGTAGGGTTTCGCAGGGATCGAATGAAGGGCAGAGCCACGGGTCGTAACACATCTGAAATGTAACGGCCACTGTTCAAAGTGCCGTCGATGCGAACAAGAGGTGACGGAGACGTGTAACCTATGGCACCTGTAATGTCCTTCCGATTTGATAACTTTGTGACAATAGCACTGTATGTAATGAAAGACTATTTCAAATGCGTTCATGTCAGCACGTTGTAGATGCCGGCGCCAACCTTGTGTCACTGCTCTGAAACGCTAATTATTTGATATCACAGCATCTTCTTCCTGTCGGTTAAATTTCGCGTCTGTAGTACGTCATATTCGAAATGCAGCAATTTCAATGGCCAGTAGTAAATATATATTAACTTATGAAATTTGTTAATAACCCCAGTTAAAAAGTAACAGCAGCGTAAATAATTACAACGCTATGGGAAAGGATAATCTTCGCCATTCAAGGTTCAATGTATCTTTGGTCCTTAAAAGGGTGATTTATGCTGCCACGAACGTCTTTGGCCACTTGCCAACTAGCATCAAAAGTCTGACATAGTCAACTACCATATTAAAAGAAATTAAAACACTTTTTGAATGACAATCCTTCTACTCAGTAGAACAATTTTTATATATAAATTAAGTCTTTTTGCCAAAAAAGATTGCATATCTTCAAATATAGGGTAAAGAGGCTTTTTCTTTAACTGACACGTTCCACAGCATTACGATATGTCGTATTCACGATCTATGGAAGAAACACTAATGTAGTGATATTAGGTAAAATAGTGAAAAAGACAGTGCCAATAAGCATGTTCGTGAGTGGTCGCCGACTATTTAAACCATTTGCATTGTATTTGAGACATACTGGTATTATAAGATAAACGAAGCTTATAATTTGTAAAAGTCACGTAACTTTGTAGAAATGTCTTTTAATGACACAGCAGCGTAGGAAGTAAAGCTGAAGACTTGTGCTCCAGAGAGATATTGAATGTAGGGAGAAGTGCACATGTATGTAATTAGAGCGTCACTTTGTCCGCTGCATTCATTAGTAAATGATAACAAGTTTTAAATTTCAGCTGTACGTTTCAGAACGCACTAGATATCCCTTAGTAAAAGTCAAGGCAGGAGAAATAGAAAGACCAAAGGTGACGGTTAGAAAACAAGCAGTAAGATAAGTTAAAAAAAAAAAAAAAGAAGAACTGTATCCTGCTGTTTTCCTGGATCAGTAATCTTTCGAAAACCCGGTTTGCCAAGGACACAGTTCTCTCACGTTAGGACCCACTTATTATCTCTTTAGTAATAAAAACGTCTTCACGTCATAGGTCAACGCTCGATGAAACGCCTACAATCAAACTTCTATTTTAGAAAGCGACAAAAATAACATACGGTCAGCACTATCATCTCTATGGGTGGTGAATGCGAGATCCCAGCTCCAGTTCTGCTTACATTTTGCTCCGGGATGAAAGGTCAGTTATTATTATCGCATACTAGAATCTATTTTAGTTGGTTACGTTATACAGATGGCCTGATATTTACGAGATTGCAGGGACGATGAAAGACAGCGTAAGCTGCCACTTCCACCAGAGCAGACACGAAGCCAATAATTTTGTGCAGTGGGAGCGCACGTGCTAAGCTACAGGCGCGAGCGCAAATTTAGCTGTCACTGCTTGCACTCAGCTTACTGGTCAGAAGCGGCATGACACCGATTGAGCGGTCGCTCCTGCCAGAGGGTCGAGTCCTCTCTCGGGCACGCGCGCACGCTTGTGTGTGTGTGTGTGTGTGTGTTCATAACGTAAATTAGTTTAAGTAATTTGTAAAGCTTTTTGAGCTTTTTGGTGCATGGCGGAAGCCCGTACGGAAAGCGTTTATGCTCTGAAGTTCTTTTGTTAAGTAGGGCAATCACGACTCTTGTAATAATCACACTTTGGTTCGCCTCCGTAGTCTAGTGGACAGCGTGCTAGATTTCCACGCGAGGGGCCAAGATTCGATTCCCGGTCGGGTTGGAGATTGGGTTTTGTGTCGTTCTCGTCATGATCATCATCATCGACGTACAAGATGCCCATTTAGCGTCACCTAAAGACTTGCACTAGGCAGCCCGAACACGATCCCAGTTGGGGTCAAACGGCAAAGAATACCACACGAAATAATAATAATAAACATACTTTTAACACCATCTTCAGTATACAGCATGCAGGACATAGAAAATGTTCAAATGTTTGTATAGCTTATGGGACTTAACTACGGGGTCATCAGTACCTAAACTTACAAACCACTCATGAACTAGCTAACACTACGGACGGCACAAATATCCATGCCCGAGGGGGGATTCGAGCCCCGACCGTAGCGGCCGTGCAGACCGTGACTGACGCGCCTCAGTCCCCTCGGGCACCGCGGCTGGCGCAGGACACAGAGGATGCTCCACTAAACAATCTGGGTTACGGAACTTAGGGGGCGGAGAAGCCAACTTAAGTAGATAATATGAATATGATCTGATGTTCAGATGTTTGTAAAGTCTATGGGACTTAACTACGGGCTACGGGGTCATCAGTCTCTAAACTTACAAACTACTTATGAACTACTTACGAACTAGGACGGCACAAATATCCATGCCCGAGGGGGGTTTCGAACCCCCGACCGTAGTGGCCGTGCAGACCGTGACTGGAGCGCCTCAGTCTCCTCGGCCGCCGCGGCCGGCTATGATCTACAATGTTCAAATGTTTATACACCTATTGGACCAAAGTCTAGGGTCATCAGTCCCTAGACTTACAAACTTCTAAGACTAACAGAAACTAAGGACAACATTCACATACATGCCCAAGAGAGGACTGGAACGTCCGGTGGGAACGGCTGCCCAGTCCATAGCATGACTCCTTAGACCACGCGACAAATCCATTGGACGGAATATTATCACATTATTGTGCAGTTTTTATTTACATTAGTTACAATTAACTGCAAATGCCATAACTGACAAACGTCTGGCCAGGTGACCACGCAGGCCATGCAATAGGACAAGGAGTGATTCAGCGTATTCTCTGAAACTGCACTGGAACCGCTCCATTACATTGTACTGTACTTCTCTGAATATCACTGAGTAAGGAACAGGGTTGGCGATTCATAGCACGTTCCGTCATGGGACAATGTAAACACAACAGTTTATCTCCATACGTCCTTAAGCAGTATTCTCCAATCCCAGGTTCCCTTCCTCAAACTGTTAAGTGGAACATTTCTATGTCCCGTCAAATTATGCAAACACTTCGTATAAATCCACTCGAAGGGGTAACGTTGTGGGCCTTGTGGGCTTATTGGTAAGTCTGCTTCTCGTGGAAACACACAATAAAAAACACGAAGCGTTACATAAATATACCGGGTGATTATTTATAGTTAAACTTTCCCTATTTAACACATTATAACACAGAAACTAATTACCGTACGAGTACCATACTTGGTAGCATTAATGTCCAGAGTAAGGGCTGCATGCGTCACAGCGAGCGCCACCGTCCAGTTATAACTAACACCAACAGGTGCCGTGATCAGTCATCGTGATTCATAGACACACACCTGTAGCAGTGCACTTGTTGACCGTCAAAAGGCAGGATCACGTGGTCTCACTCCCTGTGATTTCTGGTTGAGGTGCACCCTGATTGAGACAGTTTACCAGGAGAACGTACACACACGTGCTGATCTGAGGCGCAGCATATCAACACAGCTAGCCGGCATACCTACGGACATGCAGAACGCAATCCTGTGCTTTAACACTGAGCCCCTTTCGTAGCGGTAATGGTACCGGTATGTTATGACCATACCAGCACACTGAAAGTGTTTCAATTGAATTTAGATGTTTGTGAATCCAAGGGACCAAACTACTTAAAATAACTTACATTAACTTACGCGAAAGACAACACACTCACCAATGCCTGGGGAGGACTTGAATCTCCGGTGGGAGTGGCCACGCAATCCGTAGCATGGCGCCTTACGCCACGCTCCAGTCCTGTGCGGCTCAATTAAATTGATTCTGCATTATTTCTCTTCCCCCATGTCACTGACATTGATGCTACCAAGTTTGGCATTGTAAGGGTAATCAGTTTCCGTGCTATAACGTGTAAAATAGGGAAAGTTTAACTATAACCTCCCAATATATACATAGCTGTATATAAAGTTCGATGCATGCACATGCACGACTACGCCACTGCTCATCAGTCTTGTGATGCGATGTTTGAAGTTTTAAGACGTAATGAGAAGGCCTATTGCATGAAGTTCAGGGACTACGCCGGCAGTAGAAGACGTCTTCTGACTGGCTGCAAGCAGTCCTCCGCGAATTCCCCCCTACTGCCAGGCTCACTACTTGGAATCATTCCCAGCTCTGTCTTTCTCTACAATCTTTACGTTCTACAGCTCCCTCTAGAAGCAGATCATCACACAAGGCTGAGAAAGCGAATGTCCAAAGACTTGGGAGTGTGATCATGGAGTGCTCTAAGGAAATTACTTTAGCAGCCAGATCAGCATCGACGAGCTATTACCGCTATCCAAGAGATGAAAATCGATAGTTGAAGGGAAGAAAAGACTTTTAAAGGCTCCAGATGCATTTCTTTTAATTGACCGTATTCAAATAGGTGCAAGATATGTTTCTAAAGCAACTGATGTTAGAAGCTATAGCGGTACTATTTAGCTAATGGCGTACAGATAGTTGTCATCCATGATTAACAACACTAAAACGAATAAATCGCGCAGTTAAAAAATTCCAGTTACATTTCAAAGGTATATGATAGAATGTGTGTTCTTGTATGTTGATAAAAATGGATTCTAAGTTTAAACACCAGTAAAATGAAATGCATGACAACTAGAGGAATAAATTAAGATTCAATTTTTAAAGAAGGTGGAGTGGCCGAGCGTTCTAAGACGCCTCGCTGCGGAGTGCGCGGTTGCTCGCTGTCGGTGGTGCGAGTTTTCCCTCGAGCATGGTGTCTGTGTGTGTGTGTGTGTGAGTGTGTGTGTGTGTGTGTGTGTGTGTGTGTGTGTGTGTGTGTGTGTGTGTGTGTGTGTTTTGACCTTAGATTCGTTTAATTTAGTGTAAGTAGTTTGTAATCCTAGGGACTAATAACCAAAGAAGTTAAGATTTACAAACACTTGAACATTTTTGGTGATAGCAGCTATTGATGAATTTGAGTGCCAGTTACAAATGACACAAAATATGTCCATTTATTTATTAAATATATTATCTATTCTCTGGAATATTTATATAAGAACTAAAAGAAGAATATTTTTAATATTCGTTACGAGTATTATTGCATATTGCCCCAGACTCCGGAGTATGGACATCAAAATGGTAACTAACTTCAAAATTAGCCGTCGAGGTGGAGTTTTAGAAAAGTTCGGCATTGATTATATATAAAAACGAAAGAGAATAAATTGACACTAAATCGTGTCAGAATTAATAATAATGTACAAAATTCAATTCTACATATTATTCAATAAAACAGTACATGTTAGAAAGTAACCGAAACGAGAGACTCTGAAAGTGTACACCACATGAAAGAAAAATGGGGAAGCCTCTTAATATTTGAATTTACTAGATTTAATTACCACAATAGAAGATTATTCCAGAAGAACGCACCCAGTTTGCTACATGTGTTAGCACTTAAAATTCTGGATTCGGGCAGATACGTCAGCCCCGGGTAGAATCAGCCCGGAGATGTGTCGACCAGCTTGGATGTGGTTTTTAGGCGATTTCCCACATTTGACGGGGTGAATACAAATTCAAATGTTCAAATGTTTGTAAATCTATCGGACCAAACTGCGTGGTCATCAGTCCGTAGCTTACAAACTACTTAAACTAAGTTAAACTAACCTAAAAACACACACCCATGCCCTAGGGAGGACTCGAACCTCCGATGGCGAGCAACCGTGCGCTCCGCAGCGAGGATCCTTAGACCGCTCGGCTACTCCGCCGTGGCTGGGTGAATACGAAAGAAAAATAAATTTCAATTGTTTGTTAAGCTATGGGACTTAACTGCGGGGTCATCAGTCCGTTAAATTACAAACTACTTATGTACTGCCTTATACTAAAGACAACACAAACATCCATGCCCGAGGGGGGATTCGAACCCCCAACGGAAAACGGCCTCGTGGATAGGAGCATAGCGCTTCAATGCTCTCGGCCACTCCGCCGCGGTTGGGTGAATACCTCTTCGGTAGCTGATTTCAGTCACACAGTTCGCTAACATTTACAACATTTTCTCACACTCACATGGCTGACACTACACGCAGACAATTAGGGTACACATATTTCGTCGTGAGAACAGCAGTGTGGCGGCAGGAAGAGCATCCAGAAACCCGTAAAATTAACCATGCCTAATCCGTAATGGCCTCGTGTCCTAAGGCGTCGTGCTACGGACTGGGTCGCCGTTCCCGCCGCTGGTTCGAGACCTCCATCGGTCATGGGTGTGTGTGATCCTCCGTGTAAGTTAGTTAAAGTAATTTATAAGTCTAGGGACTGATGACCATAGCAGTTTGGGCCAATAGGTTTACAAACTTTGAATAACCAGAGAGAGAAATGATTTACTAACCCTTTGCTGACGTTGAGGTCTTCAGTCCTCAGACTGGGTTGATGCAGCCCTCTACGCTACCCTGCCCTGTGCAAGTCTCTTCATCTGATAATATGTACGGCAACCTACATTCTTTTGAATCTGCTTACTGTATTCGTCCCTCGGTCTCCCTCTACGATTTTTACCCCACACAATTCATTCTAATGCTAAGTTGACAATTCCCTGATGTCTCTTAGTCAGGATATACCAGAAACTCCTTTTCTCCCCAGATCTGTTGAGGCCCTCCTCATTAGTTGCGTGATCTACCCATCTAATTTTAATCATTCGTCTGTAGCACCACATTTCGAAAACTTCTATCATCTTTCTGTCTGAACGTCTTATTGTCCACGTTTCACTCCCATACAATGCTACACTCCAGACAAATACGTTCAGAAAGGACTTCCTAACTTTTAAACTAGTATTGGATGTCAACAAATTTCGTTTCTTCAGAAATCCTTTTCTTCCCACAGCCATTCTGCATTTTACTTCTTTATTTCGGCCATCAGAAGTTATCTTGCTAACCAAATAAGAAAACTAATCTGCTAGTTTTATCGTCTCATTACTTAATCTAATTCCTTCAGCATCGCCTGATTTTCTGACACTACTTGTTAATTTTCTTCTTATACCTTCCTTTCAAGACACTATCCGTTTAATTGCTCTTTCAGGTCTTTTGCTTTCTCTGACAGAATTACTATGTTGCCAGCAAACCGCAAGGTATTTATTCCCTCTCCCTGAACTTTAATTCCGTCTCCAAATTTCTCCTTGCATTCCTTCATATACTGCTCAATCTACAGATTGAACAACATTTTGGAAAGGCTACAACCCTGTCTTACTCCCTTTCCAACCACTGCGACCCTTTCTTGCCCTTCGACTCTAATAATTGTTGTCTGCTTTTTGTACAAGTTGAATATAACTCTTCGCTTCCTATATTTTATCCCTGCTACCTTCAGAAATTGAAAGAGTGTATTCCAGCCAACAATGTCAAAAGCTTTCTCCAGATCTACGAATGATAAAAACGAATGATAAAACTAACTTCTAAGATAAGTCGTAATGTATTTCCTCCCGTTTTCCTACATTTCTCCTAAATCCAAACTGATCTTCCCCAAGTTCGGATTCCACCAGTTTTTTCGGTCGACTGTAAATAATTCGTCATAGCATTTCGCAACCGTGACTTACTAAACTGACAGTTCTGTAATTTTCATATTTGTCTGCACTGCTTTCTTATGAATTGGAATAAATATATTCTTCTTAAAGTCTAAGGGTATTTCCCCTGTCTCATAAATCAGGTGAACAATTTCTTCAGAACTGGCACTCCTAACGATCGTTAGTCGTTGGCCAGCGACCGGAAGATATTCGCCACATTAACAGAATACGCTATTATCTTTATTGTAAATGTAAATAATATCTGTTAATTCCAAACCATGTAACGTGGCACTTTTTCCCCAACACCGAATGACTCAACGGTGACTTTATTTGCGGAAGTTTGCATTCTGGATAGTCACGAAACGATCCACCTCTAAGCCATTTAGTAGTCATGGTGGAAGTGCCAGCCACGAAATGGTCTTTTCATCTGGGGTACGGAGGAGCCATTGTGACGGAATGCAGAGAAAGTACGGCCGCGTTGCGTCTAGAACGAGCTGCAGCAGAAGCAGCCTCTGAGACAGCTAGCCGCGGCGCTAGGGGCTTGGCAGCCTGCCCGTAGCCTTCTCACGATAGTATGTTCCAGTCACGATTTGGCCTTAATGAGCAGAATCTTCACTGCGGTCCAACCATAATGCAACGCCAAGATGAACGACCGGAGATATAACAATCAACTTTATTTGGAAGATCGCATGACTGAAAAGAAGGTCCTATGTGACCTTTGTATTAATTCGGGGTACAAGCTACCTCTATTCCAAATTTCATCCAAATCCGTCGAACCGTTTTATCGGGAAGAATTAACAAGCATACATACTCACGAAAATTTTCAAATTTGTAGTAAAAATGGAAGGAATATTAAACGCCGCATCGACAGCGTGGTCGTTAAAGGCGGAGCTCATGCTTGGACTGTTTGGGGAAGGAAACCGGTCGTGTCCTTTCAAAGAACATCTCGCCACTAGCCTAGTTTGATTTAGGGATATCATGGAAAACCTGAATCTGGATGGCCGGAGATGGATTTGAACCATCGTCTTGTCCAATGCAATTCCTATGTGTCACCACTGCGCCACCTCGTTCGGTCCCAAAATAATAAAATGACTAGTAAACATTGGCTCTTAAATGCATATCTCAACAGCTATGAGTAATTGTTCAATAGAAGACAAGTCTTTCACAGAATCGAAGATACAAGATGAGTCCATGTTTACCAAACACTTTCTCCTTGTTTTGATGACAGGAACGTGTTCCCAAAGTTGTCGGTATTTTTTGGGACACAGACCTTATATAAGAATATAAGCTGTATTGTAACTAGTTACGCTACATGTTCCAAATCTGGCCCAAGACAAATAGTTTCTTTTGTGAGGATGTTTAAAGGTCTAAATATTGCTTCGGGAACTTCTGTATGTCCAGCTTCCTGACGTCAGAGCGGCTACTTTGCGAGCGCCGGAGCCTCAGAGTCGTCGGAGTCGAGTCCTCCCTGGGGCATGGCTGTGTGTGTTGTCCTTAGCTTAGTTTACCTAGGTGTAAGTAGTTTGTAAGCTGCGGACTGATGACCACGCAGTTTGGTCCGATAAATTTACAAACAACAACAACAACAGCCTCAGAGCGAAAGCTGGATCCCCAGAGAAGAGAGAAATCTGAATAGTGTATTCTCTGCGATTGTTAATGGCCGGCCGCAGTGGCCGAGCGGTCTGCGGCGCGCCAGTCACGTTCTGCACGGCCACTACGGTCGGGGGTTCGAATCTCCCCTCGGGCATGGATATTTGTGCCGTCTTTAGTATTAGTTAGTTCATAAATAGTTCGTAAGTTTAGGGACTGATGACCCTGTAGTTACGTCCCATAAGCTCTACAAACATTTAAACATTTTTTTTAATTGTTAATGTAAGACGAGTTAGTCAGTCTTTGTTGAGTTGTTAAGTTGTTGACAAGTTGTCAACTACTAAATATGAATGTATTGCTTCGATGTAGTAGCATTACTTGGTTCAAATAAGCCTCTGAATTTCGAGGTGTTCAATTTTATTCCAAGTGTTATGAAGCGGTTTTTTATTCCGTATCATTCTTTGTCTATGGCTACAATCAGAGGATGAACTACGATGTCCAAATTTGAGATTCAGATTAACATTGTTCTCTTGAAAGGCACGGAATAGCTGAACCTTTAAATAGAGAGCACCCAAAATATTGACTAAATGAAAGAAGATTTATACGACTTGGTACACCAATAACTGTATTGTTGAACTACAAAATACACGGTCATAATACAAAGTATTAAACTAGTGGGTTTTTATTTTTGCGGACTATATTCCGTCAGTTGATACCATAGATGAGAATGAAAATGTTGCTATGACAGTACAACAAAAGGCGAATATGTCCTGACCAGAATCAATGACGTAAAACTAGCGGGAAATCTGCGCAATTACTGATGGTCACTCTCTTTCTGTATGACACTGAAGAAAAACGTTGTGATCACAGAGGGGAAAGGGAGAGGGCAATCTCGATGTGGAATTTTTCCCTCACCGAGGGTGTGGTAAGGTAGGGGAGGCGGTTAAGCGTATGTGGAATCCCATCACCCGTTTATACCACTGGTGTAAATACACAGTGCAGAATCACCGTACTTGTAGGTTGAATATCTTATTTAATGTGTTCTAGAAAGCCGCGGCGGAGCGGCCGAGCGCATTGAGGCTCTATGCTACAATGCGCGAAGCCGTTCCCCGCCGGCGGCTCGAATCCCCCGCTCGGACATGGATGTTGGTGCCATCTTTAGTATAAGCTAGTTCATAAGTTTCGGCCTGAAGACCCCGTAGTTAAGTCCCATAAGCTGTACAAACATTTGAACATTTTTGTTCTAGAAATTACACTTAACATTAACAGTAACTTTCGTTACCAACAAAAAAAGCACTCCTAAGGTGGGATTCGTTCCTGCTGCTCACTATCAAATAATTGTCTCTTTAGTTATTTGCGTACAACCTATAGTCATGCGCGAAAAAGGGTTTGGTGCGCCTGTTGTGCAACGCGCTGGAATATTGTTTCAAACTCAAAGTGCTTTTAAACATCCCCACTCACAGTGCAGATATGCCCACACCTGTTGCAGATTAGTGCCGCTCATACGGCATGCATTGTGTCTCACAACACACCCTTCTCCAATATAGTCCCTTTTTTGCAAAATCATGCCACATGTTCATCAAAAAATTGACTGAATATTTCACTCTACAAAGTTTGTGTCCCCGCTGATCGTTTTGTCTGCAGCGTCGGCCATTATTCCGGTCTGTTTTGAAAGGTATCACTTCCCTGGCTAAAGGGACAGCATTCCGAAATAGTTTGGCCTGTCTTATTGTTTTCAATGCCCTCTCTGTGGGCAGCATTCCAGAACGCGTCGAACCGGGCTGTGTCTATTTTTATACCATAACACATTTCCTCTCGTACCCTGGCACATGTTTGTAAATATCACTTAGAAATAATTTTTCTTCACTGCCATATGCCACCGTTGCATAAACGCCAGTTATTAGACTGCCAGCCATTCGTTTTTACAACATTCATAACTCGGCTTAGGTGTTTCTTTCACTACAAAAAGCAAGTAAGAAATGAAATGCACCCGAATCTGTATTATTCAATTTTAAGACACTCGAGGAAAGTAATATGGTTCAGAGGGGTCACCAGTATATCTTTGACTGCTTCTAACACTCTTCACGTCTGTTATTTACACCTGTAATCTTTCTTTATGTCCTCAAGTTATCTTTACTTCCTTCACTGTCTGACATCTGCAGTACGTATGTACAACGACAACCAGAATCTGTGGCGGAGGATGCTTAGTATGTGTCATTTCGCTCTCCACCTATCCTTCCTAATTTCATTCGCACACAGTACGCGAAAAAAAAAAAAAAATGGTCGACAGCATTCTGTATAAGACTGCAGTTACTTAATTGTACCATCGTTGTCATAGGGCGAGATGTAAACGTGTACCACTCTGCCGATCGAACTTCGGTCGGTTCCAGCCTCCAGAGCAATTTCTGATACTCATCGCTTGTTTCGCCTACGGCAATGATTGCTGTATGGGAAAGCTGCAGTGTTGTTCGGAGTCCACGTTGAACTGTTTTACCCCTACCCCGCCCGTCATAACAAGCTGGTTATGTCACGGGTTAGATCGGAACGGGACGCGTGCTTACCACACCCAACAGGATGATGCCTAGGGAGCCGCGGCGGAATAGCTGTGCGCTCTGAGTCGTCGTGCTGCGGTGCGCATGGCCGTTCGCCGTCGGGAGTTCGAATTCTCCCTCGGGCATGGATGTGCGTGTTGTCCTTAGGTTAATTTAACTTGGATTAAGTAGTTTGTAAGTCTAGGAACTTTTGACCAAAGTAGGTCGGTTCCATACAATTACAAACATTTGGACATTTTTGTAGACCTTAGGTAAATCCAAGCAGTTGAGTCCCATAGATTTACAAACATTTGAACTTTTCATGCCTAGTGAAGTGGAGAGCAAGTCCCTAGACTTACAAACTACTTAACCTAAGTTAAACTAAAGCCGGCCGCGGTGGCCGAGGGGACTGAGGCGCTTAAGTCACGGTCTGCACGGCCACTACGGTCGGGGGTTCGAATCGCCCCTCGGGCATGGATATTTGTGCCGTCCTAGTTCGTAAGTAGTTCATAAGTAGTTTGTAAGTTTAGGGACTGATGGCCCCGTAGTTAAGTCCCATAAGCTGTACAAACATTTGAACATTTTGTTAAACTAAACTAAGTGCAACACACATCCATGCCCGAGGAGGGATTCGAACCTCCGACGCGGGAGGCCGCGCGATCCGTAACGTGGCGCTCCAGACCGCGTGGCTTCTCTCGCGCGGCTTTATTTCATGTTGCCCCATCTCACCCATCTTCCAACAAGCATCTCTCCAGTTTTCGCTGGGTACACCTCACTTTTGGAGGATTTTCACATTAAAATATACAGTCAGTCAATAACTATTGCCACCGAGAATAACTCCGAAAGAATTATTAGAGCGGAAAAGTTTGTGGGACAAAAGTTGCGTGGAATAAAGGGAGCCCTAATATGGCACAGTTTTTTTTTTTTTTTTTTTTTTTTTTTTTTTTTTTTTTTTTTTTTTTTTTTAATGGGCTGTAATGGTTTGGTACTTATTTTCTGATAGCAGCTATCGAGACGAATCCAATGCAGCGCCGCAATCTTCTATCATGGCTCGTGTGCTATTCTGTATCACTTCGGCACTTACTGAAGCACATTAGCGAAAAATGTGCCGGACACCCAGTGTGTTGATACCACATAAAAATTTCAAATGTTTGTAAATCTATCGGAGTCCACAGCATGGTCATTAGTCCGTAGCTTGCAAACTACTTAAACTAAGGTAAACTAACCTAAGGACAACACAACACCCATGCCCGAAGTGGGACTCGAATCTCCGACGGCGAACGGCCGCGCGCACCGCTGCACGGCGCCCCAGATCGCGCGGCTAATCCGCCGCGGCTACCACATCGTTTTCCTTGTCCCTAAAGGCATTTCTCTTCCAATAAGAGACATAACGTTACTTTCAGGAATGTGGTTTTCATCCTACCGTTAAGATTTCCTTCGATGAAATAGGCGCCTATAATTTTGTCCTCCAGAATCCCACACCATACATTCTCCGACCACGGTCTTTGGTGTGCAACTTGTCGCAGCCAACATGGATTTTCAGTTGCCCAATAATGCATATGATACAAATTAACATTTGCATGGTTCGTGAAAGTAGCCTCGCCAGTAAATGAAATCAAATTAATAAATGTGTCAGCCCTCTGAATCTGACGTTGAGCCCATCGGTAGCATTCCATGAGGTCATGAGGTGCATACAATCCGCACCAGTTAATTCTTGGTGGAGACTGATACGGTACGAATGATATTTATGGCGATGCAGAACACGAACAACACTACTCTGGCTCATGCCAGATTCCCTTTCAATTTGACGCGAACTAACACAAGGACCTCGAACCACAGTGGCAAGAGTACCAATTTCCACTTCCTCGTTAGTAACTTTCCTTTCAAAAAATGTTCAAATGTTTGTATAGTTTATGGGACTTAACTACGGGGTCATCAGTTCCTAAACTTACAAACTACTTATGAACTAACTAATACTAAGGACGGCACAAATATCCATGCCCAAGGGGGGATTCGAACCCCCGACCGTAGTGGCCGTGCAGACCGTGACTGGAGCGCCTCAGTCCCCTCGGCCACCGCGGCCGGCTAACTTTCCTTTGCCGGATATGTTTCCGATACTTCCAAGAGGCAGTTGTTCTCTATTTATCATACACAAATTTAAATGTTCGACGTGTATGGTGAGTACGTTAATATCTTTGAGCGTGTTAAGTCCCCGGCTCTCACAGAATTTCGGTGGCATTCTTCGTAAATGAGGAGCTTATCGACTTGTTCTTCGAAGGAATACACCATTCACATTCGCTTACTTCGACGACACTAGTCTTTCCGTTCCTAATAGTGTTGTGTTGTGCAACCGTCGAATGGTGTTTACATGTCAACGACACGTTAGATGGATACGCCGTATTCGGCGAATATTTACTATGTTCACGACATACGAGAGAGAATTGTCAGAGCATGTGCTTCGATAAGTGCCGAAGTGATACGGAATACTACTCAACCCATGATAAGAAGACTGCAGTGCTTAACTGATGCTAACGGTCATCACTTCCAACACCTATAAATGGACGTTCATACCACCTTTTTAAATTTCGTTGGCCTTCAAAGATCTTACTGTCACATATCACTGGATTCGTCTCGATAGCCAGTTTATCTTCAATGAAAGAAAACAACAAAATTTCATCAGCAAAACTACGGTGTCTCAGATGTGTTCCTCATATATGAATTACACCTTTGTTTTGCTAGATCAAGAAACTGAAAACTGTGTTAATGCTGCGGAGAATAGTTATACTTGTCTGATTCTTTCTGCATTTTTCGATTTCACATTATTCTGACATCTACGTACAGTCCCACATTGCCAGAGAAAGTTGCACAGCAAGGGCGTAGGTGACGAAAGGCGCGGCAGTATGCAAACGAGTAGTTATTAGCGCTTCAGCAGCGTGAAAGTGCAGCTAAGCAAGCCGCAGCGCTGCCGTCTGCCTGTAGGCTTGTCCAGGCACGAAATTAACTCGCCTAACTGCCGACAAAAGTTCACTAAGTTACATTATTCTTCTTTATTTTATTCCAACGAAAAAAGGAAAAATATCATTACCAGCCGAAGTTCGAAACAATATTTTGTTTCTGAGTCACTCAAATGTTCGTATGTTTGTTAAGCTTATGGGATTTAACGGCGGGGTCATCAGTCCCTAAATTTACAAACTACTTATAACCTAATTTATACTAAAGACATCACAAACATCCATGCCCAAGGGGGAATTCTAACCCTTGACGGGGAACGGCCTCGCGCATCGGAGCATAGCGCCTTAGTGCGCTCGGCCAGTCCGCCGCAGCTCTTAGTCACTCTGTGCATTGTTATAATAACTGCAATGTTCAAATATTTGTAAACCAGTTGGACCAAATTGCTATGGTCATCAGTCCCTAGACTTACGAACTACTTTAACTTACACTAAGGACAACACACACGCCCATGCCCGAGGGAGGACTCGAACCACCTCCGGCAGCGGTCGCCCAGTCCGCATCAAGTTGCCTTAGACCACGCTGTACTCCTGCGCAACAGTTATTATAACAAATATGAGTGCAACAGGAAGAAAATTTTGTAATATTAAGGTTTGTTTCCGCTACTCCTTAAGTATGTAGACTCTGCTAAACACAAGGGGGTGTCATGCCGATATACTGTGCTGAGAATTCGTCCAAAACTAAACGTTCCTACAGCAGTTCCTGAATTATCTTTTCTTTAAAAGTCTGGATGTCCTTTTCTTCTTTCTTGAATACTTTTTAGATTATTTTCTGTTTGAAAAATTGTACTAGAAGCTTTTTCAAGCTTCTGGTCATTATAGCAGATTCTGAAGTCACATCAGAGTGTTGAACCACAGAATGGTAACGCGAAATCCCAAAACAAATAGTTGCATAGAAAGCAAGTGCCACCTCGCTGCGGAGCGCGCAGTTGCTCGCCGTCGGAGGTTCGAGTCCACCCTGGGACATGGGTGTGTATGTTTTCCTTAGGTCAGTTTAAGTTAGTTGAAATAGTTTGTTAGCCTAGGGACTGACTACCAACGCAGTTTAAGTCCCATAGATTTACAAACATTTGTATTGAGAAAGCAAGCACTCGGAAGAAAAGAGACTGAATCTCGACAGAATTTTTTGAAAACAAGCTACATTTTCCTCTCCTTTATTTCCTCTAACTGAAATTTATATATGTAAGTTTATTACTCTTTCCTACTTTTTAGAACTTCATTCGCGCTTTTTTCATTTAATTACAGTCGGCATCATCTCTTTGAAACCCACTCCTTGATAACTGCTGTAAACGGAAGTCTGAATGCAAATCAGTGGAGCGTGCTTTCAAGCATTGTGTCACCATCGTTCTTAGGTCTTGGAAAAGACTATTTTGGTTCCTTTTCTATCCACTCGCCTTGGTATGTTCCAAGGCCAACTCCATTCAATTTAATGACTGTCTTATATTATTATCTGACATGTCAAATTCAGAGATAAGCTGTCGTGTAAATTTTTCGGTTTCGGAAAACCCCTTAATAGTGAAGATCGCAATATAATTTTCACGACTGTAGTTTTGACTTGTTTACAAGTCACCTTAAGCAGTGCTGGTGATGGTGATCATGGTATCAGGGCGCACGACGTCGAGGTCTTTAGCGCTAAGCAGTGGTGGGGCCGAGCGGTAGTTCCCAGCTTCCTGCCAGGATGAGACCTGAAACCGGTTGAGCGCCAGAGGACGCTCGTAAAACAGTACTACAGTTTACAAGCTGATTCAACTGAATACAAGATTACGTTGCGTAGGCGCAGGTTCGGTAGGAGCTAGATCAGCAGGTGGCGTCTCTTTCGGCAGGGTTGGAACACTTGTACGGAGTGAGACTTGCACGAAGACCGGGGCTCTTCGCTGACTAGCCGGCTTTTCGCAGATGCAGGCGCACTGAGAAGTCCAGCGGTTCAGCACAGCCGCTCCTGCGTGCTGGCTGGCGCTCACACCTCGACAGTGAGCATTAGTGTATCGCTTCTACATCTACGTCTACAAGGGATACTCTGCAAATCACATTTAAGTGCCTGGCAGAGGGTTTATCGAACCACCATTATACTATTTATCTCTCATTCCATTCTCGAATAGCGCGCGGGAAGAAAGAACACCTGAATCTCTCTTTTCGAACTCTGATTTCTCGTATTTTATTCCGATGATCATTTCTACCTATGTAAGTGGGAGTCAACAATATATTTTCGCATTCGGAGGAGAATGGTGGCGATTGGAGTTTCGTAAGTAGCCCACGCCGCAGCGATAAGCGCCGTTGTTGTAATGATTCCCATCCCAGATCCTGTATCATTTCCATAACGCTGTTTCCCCTATATCACGACAATACGACACGAGCTGCACTTCTTTGGACTCTTTCGATGTCCTCCGTCAAACCCATCTGATAAGGATCCCAAAAAATGCATCTTAAGGGTTCTGCCAATAAAACGTAGTCTCTGGTTCGCTTTTCTCACGACATTATCTACGTGTTCTTTCCAATTTAAGTCTGAAGTAATTGTAATTCCTATGTATTTTGTGGAGTTTACGGCCTTCACACTTGATTGATTTATCATGTAAACAAATTTTAACGGATTTCTTTTCGTACTCATGTGGACGACTTTACACTTCTAATTATTTAGAGTCAACTGCCAATTCTTACACCATACTGATATCTTATTCAAATCGTTTTGCAGTTGGTTTTGATCTTCATGCTGGCTCATTAACGCGTTTCGTGGCAAATTTATTTTTAATACTGTTGTAGCAACGAGAACTGACAAAGAAATTCAACGTAATGAGAATGGACGATGAAATTCGTAATCTCTTCTAATATTTTGATGCTGCAAAGATCGGGCGGCAGCCAAGTATAGAAGATGGTAATTCATACCACTGTTCAGCCTTATTGGGTTTAGGACAAAATTTAAGTTGGTAGATTTATATATAATTAGCATTTGTTGTAAACTTTAAACATAAAAACAGAATGTCAATGAATATTATTTATTTTCCGTTTTCGCTAAAGGAACGCTAAGTAAAGTTAATTCGGAGATAAGATCTTAAGTTGAAATCTGCCAGTGAGCCTCTGTGTTTGGATTTCGGCCTTGCGTAAAAAAGCAGAACGTACAAGCAAGTTTAAACATCGATATAATCGTAGCTGAAAATTTACGTTGAGGAAAGAGAAGTCTACGAGTTTAATGTTGCTATGAAACGAATAACGCAAACTTCATGCTGTAGGTGTATAAGTTAGAGTTGTACACATGTTTCCATACTGTCAACATAACACAAAAATCAGTAAAATTGCACAACCCTTTGCTAGCTGAAGAGCTGTATAGTAACTTTATCTAACCATGTATTAATTCGTTGAGTGTTCTTCCTATAATAAAAAATGTATTTTCTTAGTGGAAACGATTGGAAAGTTATTGAGACGGTTACATCTCAGCTAAAATATAACGACTTTCTTCAGTCATACCTTTTGAAAGCATTTTATTTAGAACACTAAGCATAGAATAAACATATTAGACACCCTGCACATATACGATGATGTTTGTAACCCTACCATCTTGCTACTTTTATCCCTTTAAAAACAGTTACTCTACATTTTAACAGAAGACTCTACCTTAATGCTTCAATTAAGGAAAAAAAAAAAAAAGACTATTTCACATATTTAGAGTGTTTACTCTTACATAGCGAAACAACTTGACTGTATTCTAGATACAAATATGTTAAGAGATGTTTTAAATACGCACTGTGTAAGGTACTGTGGCAAACTGACAGATGCGGAAAATAATTTCCGATTTTTATTTCTGTCACCATCAAACGGAACCATATTTTCTCCCAACGTGGTATAAAATCAAAGAGGGAGAAACAAGTTGGAAGATTTGCACTACTTGAGAGAAGCAATTGGCAGCCGCCGCGGCGGAATAGCCGTGCGCACTAAGGCGCCTTGCTGCTGTGCATGCTGCCTTTCGGCGTCGGATGTTTGAGCTCTTCCTCAGGCATGAGTGTATGTGTGTGTTGTTCTTAGGATAAGTTTAATGTAGTATGTAAGTTTAGGGTCCGATGACCACTGCATTAATATTATCGAGCACGTAACTGGTTTATTTTATGATCACATTAAGTATCAATTACTGAAGAAAATTTAAGGCTGAAATTTGAAATAAACACTGAAAACACATAATCAATATATCTCATAAAATGAATGCCCACAACTGTTGAGCTGTTTTTTATGAATGTACGTCCAAAATCTGTCATTTGAAAGTAACAATAGATGGTTTTCTAGAATACTATTAAAGCAAATTAAAAATTCAGAACTCGAAAACCAATGGAGTTACGCACTTAAAACATTGTATTTTGCTACATCTTTACATAATAAACATAATTTTAAAATTTTGTTGCTCTTGCTAAGGTAGAAGAAAAGTTAAATTTTTG
The DNA here is from genome assembly GCA_026315105.1 of Locusta migratoria. NCBI lineage: Eukaryota > Metazoa > Arthropoda > Insecta > Orthoptera > Acrididae > Locusta > Locusta migratoria. The sequence goes on from CM048745.1 coordinate 434,406,156, forward strand.
GGTGGAGTCCCCGCTTAAAGACTTCGCCGTATATACTGTACGTTAGTTTATAAGTCTATGCCGAACCTAATTATGACCTAAGGTATTAAACATAAGGAGGGGCATTGAAATAAACTTTATGCCATGGCCGGGTTTCGAACCTGAGACCTCCTATTTACTAGGTAGGTGCTTTAGACCACTTTTTAATACATTTATTAAACATTTGAAGAACATTAATTATTACAATGGTTTCATAACTTTTATGTTAACAGCTGACAAACAAGAACCTTGCACTCTTCCTCACTTGTTTCCTCCTTGGTAACAAGATTACTTGGCTTTAGTTTGTCACAAAGGTTGACCAGATTTGGTTTTTCTCCATGGCCCACACTTGCAGAGCACCTTTGATAATCATTGCAATGGCTTAACAGCCTTTTTTAAATTGTTTTATACATTTCCGTATATTTCAATTTCCTTTGACCGATCTTAATTCTTAATTTATCTATCTCATATTAATATTATATATATCGAAAGCATTCATCAACGTAGTGATGTTCGCCTAATAATAGCTTACAATGCTGTTTCAGGGTTCTGTTGAGGCCTTCACGGCCACCGTAGCGGCCACAGGGCACACGAAGTCCCACCGTACTTCACCCTCAGCAGCAATCCCCTACTTTGGCATTGAAGCCATAATCAGGCTAGCCGACGTCAATTTAAGCCTTTATGTTATTTTATGTTCGAGGAGCAAAATTTATGACATGTTGCCAAATTTCATTTCATGATCCTCCCATTTGTATAGTTACTAGAATTCGCCCTTTATAAATTCTTCGTATTCCTGTATACAGTCATTCTCTTTCTTTGTTATTTCGTAATGTATGTAAATGCCTAATATCCATAGTACAGCATTATTTTTTGTTCTGGAAAATATACTACTACTGGGTAAAAGATGTTGTTTAAGGTAATTTCTCTTCCACCGCTTTGCTTGAGGAGTGCAATCCGCTTCTTCACTGCAATCCATATGTCCTGATAGCCTTTACAATTAATCGATAGTTTAATGTATCAATATCATTACATTCTTGACAGATGTTAGTGACGCATCGACCAATTGAGTGTAATTTCTGATTTGTGGATACTAAATTATTAATAACGCAGTACCAAGTCTTTTTAATATCAGTAGAAAGGACTCTATTACTGATGTTACGCCATATATATTTCCAATTTTTGCCAGGGTACTTTATTTCCATTCTATTTCGACAGCGTGTTAAGTCTAGTGCATCCATGATGTATTTACTATTTCTTCTGTTTTCTCTTCCACAGAGCACTGAAGTTAGCTAACTCAGCTAACACGGCATTGTAGCCAAAGCATCTATATGGACTGTCTTAAAGCAGGTCTCCCTCCACACCATATACTTTAATTCTGCCTCATGTTCCCTCTGAACACAGCACACTGCACTTCTATTGCGCTTCCAGTCGACCGTGCTGTGCTACATAACGACGTTGGGCCGTTCCATTTTACCCCGAGCGCTCACAATGCAGACGGCAAGCGAGCCCAAAGCACAGAGTAACACATACAGAGGAGAAGCCCCCTCTAAACCACTGTCCTACGCTCCCCTCGTAGTTCCATAAGTTACTAGCAGGTGTCAGGCGGATCGCTGGCTTAGGGTGCCTCCCGCACGTCAGAGGGTAGCGTGGAGGGGAGACTGAGGGGAGAGCTCGTGCTGTCTGCCACGAGGCAACGGCTGTGTCCGGCTTGCTGGCGTTTGAGGGGAGGTGCTGGTGGAGACAGCCGCTACCTGCCGCCTGCTCTGGCCAGTTTACAGGGCTGCTTCTGACCGCAGCGCCATCATGGGACATCTTATGGAACTGCTGAAAACCCCTGCCCCGCACCCCTGAGTGTAGGACCGGGCCCTTACGGAGGTTTCCCGTCTGTATATATATTTGTCTGCGCCTGAGTGTAGGACCGGGCCCTTCCCAAAGCTACCTGCGGCGGACAGGCTGGTGTGCCCCACCTGTGGAGCACCGTGTCCACTACCTGCAGGGTCTTGATCTCCGGGCAAGTGTCAACACTTTCCGTCTCTGGGCACGTGTCACTCCGTGCAACTATCATAAACTCCTTTCGGACGCGTTAGCACGCCATCTCGCCGCGTCTTCTATAGAACGGCTGTTGTACCATTCAGACGGAGATGCCCCAGCCGCGACGTCTGGGTGTCGAAGCGAAGACAGCCAGGTAGAGTGCTCTTTCCCCCTTCCTGTCTATGCAGCTGCTTGAGGGTCCATGCTTGGAACCATTGGAGTCGGATACTGTGGTGACAGGCGACCTCTTGATACGGCTGGCAGGGTTAGCACCAGAGCAGTAGCATGTTGGCAGGATCATTGGCCTTTAGAAAACCAACCAATGAAGACTGAGCTGGCCTTGGCAGCAACCATATTCAGCGTTGTGAAGACGGTAGACAGTCGTTCACCATCTCCCTGGATGAGGGTCAGTTAAAGGCATAGTAGCTGTCTCCGGACTCCATCTCCCATTTGCGACTAAAAAAAATTTTTTTTAAATGTTTGTTAAGCTTATGGGACTTAACTACGGGGTCATCAGTCCCTAAACTTACAAACTACTTATCAACTACTTACGAACTAGGACGGCACAAATATCCATGCCCGAGGGGGGATTCGAACCCCCGACCGTAGTGGCCGTGCTGACTGTGACTGGAGCGCCTCAGTCACCTCGGCCACCGCGGCCGGCATTTGCGACTAGTGGCTACCAGTATGTACTGCTTTATCTGAGACATAAGCTGCAAACATTAGATCATTGGATCGACGACAAATTTCCTGTGGATTTTCGAATCCAAAGACCAAGTGACTACGCTTCAAAAAGCGGGAGTTTACATACAGAATCGGCTGAAGCTACGCCGTATGGGACGGTTCGTAATGAACGAATGTGTCCTTCTTGTGAGTGCAGCGTTCACTCAATGAGCCCTTTAACCGCTGACGTACCCTCGGTCTTATTCACTCTTGTGACAGAGTTACATGTAGTTATGACATGTTTACAAGCTGGTGAATATACCCTTTCTTTCTGCTGGTCGTCTGTCACAGACAACAGTCTGTTGACTATAGGCTTTCAACTCGCCAACGCAGCGTCTGCTGTCGTCACGAACGACTGGCGTCGCTTTTACGACAGAGGCGACGACCTGCTTCCGCCTAGCTTGGCTGGCGATCGCTTGAGCAATCTAAGATTTTAACAAGTTTCTCTGCCACAAGTTTGCGCTGAAACAGCAGTTTTGTGTTGTCTCCAGTGGCCTAACGTGCCACATTAACTTTACCGTGACGGCTAAATTTTAAGGTACGTGATTTTTTGTGTTACAGCTGTAAATTCAAAATAAACCCCCAGTTCTTGTATTGAAAGTACATATACTGCTGCCACCAGTCAATACTTGTGATAATCACAACAGTTGTCATTTCAGACATATCGAAATTTTAGTTTTCATTGCTCTGTTTATCCTTCTTTTTCTAATAGATGATTAGCAGCAATCAGTCGTTATTTCTAAAATCGCTTTATTGTGCAGATCCAGATTTCGGCTGATTGAGGCTAGTCATCTACTTGAACAATCAAATACAGTCGTGGGCGCAAAAACCTTCACAATGGACGAAAATCTGATGTAGCTCTATTTCTCTCCTAAAGTACTTACTTATCTAGTTAATTGTTTATCTTTCCTCCCACTCGTTGTTTAAACCCACAATAAATGAAGAAGTCATTTTTCAGTTCTACGAGTTCACTGCGGATTTGAACAATTTCCACTTTATGTATTCAAGTATTTCTTGCGTCATATTAACTGACTCTCAAAACCAGTTTCAAGAACGCTGTAGTTGCGATCTTCCATTCGTTGTTGAGCGTTCACGGCATTAAAATAAAGGTCGTTCGCGCCATCTGCAAAACATTTCTACAGCACGAATGCATTTTCTACTATTCTGGTGACGTGTAGTTCAAGCCTAGGATTCGTGTGCATACGGTTCTTGATTCTGCGTAAAGTAAATAAATGTGTCGTATTTAAAGAGCAGCAACCACAAATTCTGTTAGATTTACAGCCAGCTTTCTTAAAAATCTAATTGAGGCAAAGGTGTAATTCGAACCTGTACCATTCTGAATCCCCTTTCACACCTTCAAATGGGCCGTTCTGCTACAGCTACCTCCCTGTTTATCTACTTTGTTTTGTACTGATGATGATCGTTTGGCATTTATGACCGTTAGATCCCAACATCCCAACTGATGCAACTCTGACGCCACTTCGGCGACTTGCGTGTCACTGATGATGAGGGCGAAAACACTCACTTCTCGAGTGGACAAAATCTTCGACTGGGCCAGGAATCAAATCCGGGCCCCCTACGAGGAAACCACCGCGCTGTCCACTAGACTATGGAGGCGGACTCGTTCGCACTGATTCAGAGACATGTCCACTATTTTTCTATACGGTTGGAGATACTTTTAGTGAATATCTGAATAATGATGGAGAGGTAGCTGACAGGTCTATTTTTTTATACTTTCCTTTTTCCTTTACTTCCGAAATACAGAATTTGATAGTATTATTCTAGTTTCAGTGGCACTTCATAGATATCTTCCAGGTCTTAGTGGCAATGTGAGAACATCTTCATAGTACTGAATGATTGCAGGGTATCTTTGAAACAATCATTGTTTTCTTTCAGATATTCTTTCAATATCTGGAGCACTGGTATAATTTTCTCAGTTAACGAGGTGTTGACAGAGGAGCATTCATTCGTGATACCAGACCTGAACGTAGTGACAGATTCTTCGGCCCAGTAAGCTCAATATCCATTCAACCGAAAGTCGCACGTGTTGACCGGGCGTCAAGCAATGTTATCCTGGAAGAGTGTTGGGGCATGAGAAAAAGGCTCGTAGCATTTACAGGCCGGACTCTTGTGCTTCCAGATTTCAGGACCTCGTATCTACGAGGGATGTTCAAATGAAAAGGTACGATAAATCTTAACAACGCAAACCTAGAGTCCAAGAGGGAGCAGCTTGAGCATCCTCCATACAGTCAGTCACCCCGTAACTTCCATCTCTTTGGTCCGCTGAAGGAAAAAAAAAAAAAAATCTCAAAGGCAAGCGCTTCAAGTCGGACCACGAACTTAGAACACAGGACTGGCTCTTGTCACAGCCACGGAAATTCTGTGAACAGGGAATCCTTCGGCTCGTTAAACAGTGGAATAGTTGTGCTCAAGCCTCTGGTGACTACTTTTGAATAAAGACTTCAATTATATCCACAGTATCGTTTACTACCTTTTCAACACAGTTCGTGTGTCAACAGAGACTTCCAGTCAAACGCGTCAGGTAACAGAAAGACAACAATCATTGTGCGAGTCTTACAGCTGAGGATTTCAAAAGATGATGACTGTACGCTTAGCGTGTTACTTGAGTTCTGTCTTTAATGTTGCGTTTCTTAGAAAACGTGAATTAAACATGAACAACTACATATGTATTTGCCAAGTGTTTATTGACACATTACAGTTTTCCAGAGATTTCGCTTTTATCCTTGGGTATTGTTGCTGCCGTTCGCCTATTTTGCCTTTCATTGGCTGCTGTTCCTGAAACCACACCGCCGCGGTGGAGTAGCCGAGCGGTCTAAAGCGTATCGCTGCGGAGCGCGCGGTTGCTCGCCGTGGAGGTTCGAGTCCTCCCTGGGGCATGGATGTGTATGTTGTCCTTAGGTTAGTTTACCTAGGTTTAAGTAGTTTGTAAGCTAAGGACTGATGACCACGCAGTTTGGTCCGATAGATTTACAAACATTTGAACATTTTTGAAACCACACCACCCTCAACTCCCCGGTTACGACAAAGGTTTTCCTTGATTGCAAGGCAGGTGCTGTATTTTATTCCCTATTAGGGAATCCCCCTCCTCTGCCACACTATTATATCGGCTGCAAATTTGAACGGCGACCCACAATGGGCCGTAGTTCAAGCGGACCGCCCTATTCCTGGCAGTGAAGAATAACAAGAAATACATATTGCGGGCTACTGCCGTCGGAAGTATAAAGTGTATGTATATGTATGAGTGAATACCTTACAGCAGGCAGACTTTTGCAACAAGCTCAGAAGAGTAAACACAAATCAGGTGACGGCGTTGTGCGTTACCTGGCAGTGTCCGCCCTCAGGGGAAAAGAGCAGAGGGCGGTGAGAGAAGGAGCCACTGCTGGGAATTCTTGTGCGAATATCAAAAAGGGGCTTTATTTTTATAGCCTGAAATATCCGGAAAAATATCAAAGAAGGCACAGCAAAATATACATATCGTGACCTAAGACACATCACAACTTTCTCTACGCATCAATAGGAAGATTAGGTTTCCTGCATCGCTGTCCTTAGGACATTCTCTGTGCAAACGATAGCAATAGATCCAATCTGAGAATAATGAATCTGACCTTAAAGCCTAATTGTATAAGTTGTTTTAAAAAATCCATATTTTTGCTAAATGGTAGTATTGACCCGAACAAGACAAAACTGTCCCGTGAACAGCGATGATAATGACTGAACTGGAGCTGTGTGTTTGAGACAGCAAATTACTAGGGCATCCCTCGTAACATTCTGCAAAAATGATATTTTTCTAAAAGGAACTACATTGACAGTTAAAACGATAATTAGTCTAATTGTCTGGAGTTGAAAAGTATTTATTTATTTAGCGTATGGCATTTCGAATGAACAGTAACTGACAATTGTAGATTACATAATTTTTACAAAATTTTACAAATATATCAATTTCATAATTTATAATTTAAAAATTAAGTCTCTATATTAATATCTATTTTGTAGATCCATTCACTTTGAAGAAATCTTCCCACTTCCCATGGTAGTAGGGTCTTCTGCTGTAGCTTGTTACAATTTGATGGATGGTCTGGTGTTCATTTCCACAGCCACATTGGGGATATGAAGCCCTTCCCCATCAGTTGAGGTTCTTAGCACAGGTGCCGTGGCCTGACTGGATTCGATTAATTGTTTTCCAGGTACGTCGCGTTAATTCCATACTGACTGATTTTGTGTCAGGTCTTTGGGTTGGGTTGTTTAGGGGGGGGGGGGCAGGTCTTTGGAGGGTCTGATGTTCCTCATGGCTGTTCCACACTTCTGTCCACTCTTTGTTGATACTGAAAGTAGCTGCATGTAGCGAATCTGCCAATAGGACAGATGACTGCATAGATTTTAGTCAGTTCATCGGAGTGCAGAAACATCTGAGTACATTGGAAGCTCCGGGATTTTTACTAATTTTTTGTTTTCCTTGATGCCGCGGTGGAGTAGCCGAGCGGTCTAAAGCGCCTCGCTGCGGGGCGCGCGGTTGCTCGTCGTGGAGGTTCGAGTCCTTCCTGGGGCATGGGTGTGTGTGTTGTCCTTAGGGTAGGTTATCTAGCTTTAAGTAGTTTGTAAGCTACGGACTGATGACCACGAAGTATGGTCCGATAGATTTACAGATTTTTTCCTTGACGAGGGCGTTCTGTCTTGGAAGGTCTGGTGGCGAAATCTTGCTTACAGGTGGTAACCAGTACAGAAGAGTAGATTTTATGTAACCCGTTATCATCCTCTTTGCTGCATTTAGCTCTAAGTAACATGTGAGCAGTTAAGCCACACTGGGACACCGTATTCGGCAGCATAATAGTAGAAGAGAACTATAAACTACTCATAAAGGAGAAGTTAATTGTCGCAACGTAGGGGAGGGGGGGGGGGCTTCTGGCAGGAAACAGTCAGGCGGCGAGGCACCTACCTCCTGACTCCAACCGGCTTGTCCCGAAACAAAATAGATCAATAAGTAACTGGTGAGGTAGGACAATGACATGAAGGAATAGATAAAGTGCAACTCAAAGAGTAACAACATGATGAGATGTAGAGTATAAACCAATTAAAACGTGGACAGGTCTCGTCACGCCAACCTGCCACGGAGGATCAGACGGAAGCTCTTAAGAGTTGACCATCGTCCAGGGAGCAGCAAGTCCACATCGTCGAAGCAAGTAAGATTATCCAAGCCGCGCTGACGTAAGTATGGAACGTGCTTGGCTATCGGATGGAATGGAGGGCAATGACTAGTGAGTGAGAGACAGAGTGGGACAGGAATGCGTGGGCGGTGTTAAATATAGGCCTCCCAGCGAGATGAGTGACGGCCGGCACGCCCCTAAAGAGCTCTCCGGTTACCTCTGAGATTTCACACGCCGCCGCCACCCGCGTTTAAAAATATCAATCTCCGCGGCTGTTCCCTCAAGGCCTTCCCGCGATGACGCGGCGTTTCCGTGGCGGGATAGGAGCACACGCATCAACAGGAACATTACATTTGTAGCATCCCCATCTTTCCGGCATTCTCTGCGAAAATAATGACAGAACGTCCACACTGACATCAAACTGCTCTCTAACCACAACTATCAGAAGTGAGGATACTTTTTATAATACGCTGTACACAGTGTCTACCGTGCTTAAGACTTGTCAGGTGCATTGATTACGTGTTTCGGAAAATAATTGTTAACTTGCTTTTTTACATATAGTAGATGGAGATAACCTAAACAAATAGTACTTATTACGTCCTTCGTGTAAAGCCCAGTGTCGACGAAAAGCAGCGGTTTGCTTTTAATTACAAACAAAATTATTATGAAACCGGAATGTTACGATAGATCAGTCCCATATTAGTGCGATATATATTTTATCGATATGTGAATTGGTCAAAACTGGATCAGTTAAGATATCTATGTTCTGAAGTATTGTCACTAGAGCCGCGAACTAGTTCGTTCGTCCGCTCCCAGTGACGGCTGAGCGGCGTGCTCCGCATGCAAGTGGAGGTAGAAGTTCCCCCACCTAGCTGCTTCATGCGCTTGCTGCGTGAGCCACTAATGATATCACGCAACCAAAAGAAACAATTTGTGGATAATTTCTCGCGTTTAATTATTTCTATATCTTGGCATTATGGAATTGATTAGTCAGATATTGCAGACTGCAGAATACTTCAAAACAGAAATTTTGTATCATTGAACTATGTAATCTAGCAGGCACACGCTCACCTCGAAATGGCTCTCATCAGCAGAAAGCAAACACGTGATTTTTAATTCAGCTTCGCACCCTCTCGCTATTGCCCGTCGGTCTTCGGAAAAGAATCCAACGAACTAAGAAGCGAGATACGTTTGGCATAATAATTCGCGACCGGTAACGCATGTTTTAGTTCGCGACAAATTGTACATATATTAGTTCGCGACAGATTGCACATATGTTAGTTCGCGACCTATCGCCCATATTTTAGTTCGCGACCTATCGCCCATATTTTAGTTCGCGACCAGTAGCTATCTTTTAGCTCGCAGCTCGGCCGCAAAGTAGGTCGCTCTTTTTAGTTCGTCCGCTCTTTTTGGCTTTTGCAACTGCTACTAAAAGAGCCTTTCTTTTGTTATGACAGCTTTCTTATATAATGACCAGTGTTGCCCAAGAGTGTGCTATTACCCGTATTTTTGGGCAATTAGACATCAAATACTTAAGCAAATAAACCAGTCATTTAAACAAATGGGTGATACAATGGTATTCAACTACTTTGCATAGCGAGTACTCGTAGTATTTTACACTATGGAAGGAGCGTTATATTTAGACACTGCTGAATGCCTAAGAAAAGAAAATTTGTGGCAGTGAACTATGAAACTACAGCTGAGCTGCATCTCAGCTCGAAATGACGGTAACTGGCAGAAAGGAATCACGCGATTCTGCCCGCTCTCGCGTCCTCCTGCTGCCATTGTCATTCTTCGGAAAAGGAGCGGACGAACTAAGAGTCAAGGGATCTGCGAACTAGTTCGCGTAGTTCGCCTGTAGGAGCGCTCTTCCGAACTAGTTAGTTCGCGAACTACACAAAACTAATTGTCACCAGTAGAATGAACTACAGTAGTTCGGCCTCTTTTTGTCGGTTCTACAGAGCGGAGACAACAACATTGCGGAAACCGAGATAGTGGTAACAACAGGAAGTTTCTGCAAAGGGAGATTACTTGTGTTTATTCTACCAAACGAATTACACAAGCAGTTGGCATCAGATAGTGCAGTGAGCAGGTACTGCAATGCAACAACGTGACTTACACGAAGAGATGCCACTGGAGAGCCACAAGAAGGTTGGAAGCTGCACAGAGAGGGGGGCGGCTGCAGTTATTGGAGTGTCCAAACGTGAAATTTCCAAGGCCAAGCTCGTCCATGGATAACATCATCAACAGATGACATGTCCGGTTAACAGCTCGTCGAGAGAGGAGACTGGATGCAAGTCAGATGCAACGCACCGTCGAGGCAGCAACAGGACGAGCAATATGACCACAAACAGTCCGAAATCTCCTTCGGGAATGTGGCCTCTACGTACGGAGGCATATGGAATGTGCCCCATTAAAACCACTACACCATTTAACACGCAGAAACAGGGCGGAAAACACCAGAATCGGAGATGTAACGAATGGCGCCGACTTCTATTTACAGATGAGTCAAGATTTTGTGTTCAGCCGGACAATCGTCGTTCCCTCTTCTGGTGAAAACGTGGAACTCGGAACAATCCTGCTTATGTGCAGAAAAAATCTCCATACCATAGTAGATAGAGTGGGTAGGAGTCAGTATTGGTGGACGTGCGGACCTCTGTGTCGTTCAGAATGGCGCTTTGACTGCCCAGAGGTATAGAGACGAGATCCTTCGACATTTTGTTGTGCGCTACGCTAGTGCCACAGGAGACGGGTTCCTTCTGGTGGACGATAACGCTCGTCCCCACAGAGCTGCACTGGTGGACAACATGCTTGAAACTGAGTGAAATGAACGAATGGAGTGACCAGCTTGTCCACCGGACTTAAACCCGATTGAGCATGTCTGGGATGCACTTGACAGACGCATTGCAGCCAGACCAGCACCTCCCACGACGGCTGCAGAGCTGGATATTGCACTCCTCGAAGAATGGCCAAATACCCCTTAAGAGCTGATTGTAAACCTCAAACCGTCTATGTCAAGCAGGTGTGCAACTGTACTTACCGTCCTGGGTGATCACACACGAGAATGACCTTTTCACCATTATGGTCGCACGGTGCCTCGCTGTGAGTGAACAACATTTAAACGTCACGTAAGGAGTCGAGACAACAAAATATCGTACTGTATCACACACAAATTATAATTGTAACCAAAATCTGAATAAAATACGTTACTGTGTGTATATTGTGTATGATATCTCACCAAATCCGCTAATTATTTTGAGCAGTGTATTAACAAGGTCAGTAAATGACACAGAATAAGCAACACTCCATGAGCAACCGCATCGCCCAGGCACGCGATACAACAGCATAGCTCTATCACTGTTGGAGTATTAGTTGTTATTCTACGTGGCTCACTGTCTCTATCATACATGTCTATAAATCTAATATGGCACAGGACAATTTGGATATAGTCATATAGAACGCGCACATAAAATTCCGTTTTAAATATTAGTCTGTGCTTAATTGGAAGTAAGCCGACGCTTTCTGTCAACAATAAACGTCGCGCGTAAAGACTTGACGAGCAATATTTGTTTGTCGCGTGTCTAGCACAGACGTAAATTAACTAGAGTGGCAAAGTCGCAGTCGTTACTGAAGCCAGACCCTGCATCTCGCCGTTCCAAACGTCATGACACCTGTGTAGGGTACGTATACGACTTTGTGAAGTGAAATATCGTTGTAGGCTTTCAGTGGCGGTTTAAACAAGGTCTGAAGTTGAGCTAATGTTTGCGTATTATTTGAATTTAACTCATAAATTGTGGTATGAGACGAACATAAAGTCCCATTTGCAACTACAGTTTTCGCAAGAACATTCACATGTATTCAAGCACTCAATTGCAACGACAAATAGCACTCAATAGTTCCAGGGGTAAACTGGAAAAAATGACAAAGTTGATCTAAACTAATAACGGATTAGTAAATACAATAAAATGGCTAGAGAAAAATTGCACCCAAACGCCCTGAAGGCATGGACCATATCGTCGAAACACTATTATAGGTGATGCAGTTAAATGAGTTTATTTCTGATAGCTGCTTTATCCATAGTCAAGGAGTTGTTTACACGCCCTTTAGAATGGTAATATGGCGGAGAGCGCAATATGCTGACTTCGGTGATACTAACGATACTACATGCGGTAATTCCAATCTACTTGATATACACTCCTGGGCATTAAAATTGATACATCACGAAGATGACGTGCTACAGACGCGAAATTAAACCGACAGGAAGAAAATGCTGTTATATGCAAATGATTAGCTTATCAGACCATTTGCACGATGTTGACGCCGGTGACGACACCTACAACGTGCTGACCTGAGGAAAATTTCCAATCGTTTTCTCATACACAAACAGCAGTTGACTAGCGTTGCCTAGTGGAACGTTGTTGTGATGCCTCGTGTAAGGAGGAGAAATGCGTACCATCACGTTTCCGACTTTGATAGAGGTCAGATTGTAGCCAGTCGCGATTGCGGTTTATCGTATCGCGACATTGCTGCTCGCGTTGGTCGCGATCCATTGACTGTTAGCAGAATATGGAATCGCTGGATTTAGGAGAGCAATACGGAACGCCGTGCTGGATCCCAACGGCCTCTTATCACTAGCAGTCGAGATGACTGGCATCTTATCCGTTAAGGATCGTGCAGCCACGTCTCGATCCCTAACAGATGGGGACGTTTGCAAGACAGCAAACGCCTGCACGAAAAGTTCGATGACGTTTGCAGCAGCATGGAGTATCAGCTCTGAGACCATGGCTGCGGTTACCCTTGACGCTGCATCACAGACAGGAGCACCTGCGATGGTGTACGCAACGACGAACCTGGGTGCACAAATAGCAGAACGTCAATTTTCGGATGAGTCCAGGTTCTGTTTACAGCATCATGATGGTCGCATCCGTGTTTGGCTACATCGCGGTGAACGCAGATTGGAAGGGTGTATTCGTCATCGCCTTACTGGCGTATCACCCGGCGTGATGGTATGGGGTGCCATTGGTTACGCGTCTCGGTCACCTCTTGTTCGCATCGACGGCACTTTCAACAGTGGCTGTTAAATTTCAGATCTGTTACGACCCGTGGCTCTACCCTAGATTAGATCCCTGCTAAACCCTACATTTCAGAAGGTTAATGTACGACTATATGTTGCAGGTCCTGTACGGGCCTTTCTGGATACGGAAAATGTTCGACTACTGGCCGGACCAGCATGTTCGACTACTGGCCGGACATTTTCCACATCTCTCACCAATTGAAAACGTCTGGTCAATGGTGGCCGAGCAACTGGCTCGTCACAATACGCCAATCACTATTCTTGATGAACTGTGGTATCGTGTTGAAGCTGCATGGGCATCTGTACCTGTACACGCCATCCAAGCTTTGTTTGACTCAATGCCCAGGCGTATATAGGCCGCTATTACGGTCACATGTGGTTGTTCTGGGTATTGATTTCTCAGGATATATGCACCCAAATTGCGTGAAAATGTAATCACATGTCAGTTCTAGTATTATATATTTGTCCAATGTATACCCGGTTATCATCTGCATTTGTTCTTGGTGTAGTAATTTTAATGGCCTGTAGTGTAGATACTATTTTGTTCCTTGTGTTATATTCATGAAAGCTGTTACAAGTATTTTTCAGTTCGTGATTCTTGTCAAGGTATGAGAGTAAACTTATTATGAGGTTTTTTTGTAAAGTGTTTAAGTAGTTGTCTGCACCAACTTCGAGAATCAACATCAGAATCTTATAATTACAATGTGTTTCTGTTCAATAAACAGTCTGTGTGTATGTGTGGAATTATCACACAAAATTATTCCAGCCACGGTGGAGTAGCCGAGCGGTCTAAGGCACCTCTCTGCGGAGCGCGCGGTTGCTCGACGTCGGAGGTTCGAGTCCTCCCTGGTGCATGGGTGTGTGTGTATGTCCTTAGGTTAGTTTACCTTAGTTTAAGTAGTTTGTAAGCTACGGACTGATGACCACGCAGTTTGGTCCGATAGATTTACAAACATTTGAATATTTTGAAATTATTCCAAATGGCAGAATTACTGGATATATGCTTCAATAATCTAAATGGGCAAATACACACAGAGCAAAGATCGAACAGTGCATCCATGGATTGTTCGATCAATAAATATGCCGGGAGAAATAGACAGAGTAAACATTGTCAATGAACTATTCGTGATGCACAACGTCTTTCTTTTAATTTCTCCCATTTATGTGTGGCACTGCCTCTTACTTATGGTGAAGAGTATAATTCATTCCATATTACAGTGGTGCACACAGCTCGCCGGAAGCTTCTTCACTAACTGAACGATGTAGCACAGGAGAGATGTGTCTCCATATCACAACAGAGGCAGCCAAATTGATCGAAGGGAGTCCTTTGCTAAATGGCGCCCTCAGTCAATGTTTGTATTGCCAGGCGGACAATTTCCGCCGTAAATTGTGTGCTAAGGCGCGGATCCAGGTCCTGGGGTTTGGAGGCATAATTTCTTATCGTCTCTTCCTCCCTCTCAACATCCCGGCTTAAATGTAACTTGCCGTCATCCCCACTTTAACATGTACGTTTTTAATAATGCTAAAAATGTAATTATTACACTACAATAGTGATAAATTGTTAAATTATAACAAACATGTACAATACTTTATACGTGGAGATTTCATTTTATAACAATTAACTTCAGTTGAATGCTGTGTTATACGAGGATTGGAAATTGAATAGCAGCAACACTGCTGTGGAGACACCATGCAATGGAATCTACTATTGTCGCTGATAGGACACGTTGTTGACATACCTACCGCACGTCCGAGCAAATGGACTCGCCCGTCCACGTCACAGGCGTTCACACAATCGAGAGAAAACACGGTCACTTGTGAGCGAACGGTCTAACGTAACGGTGTCACTATGTTTTCGAAACAGGACAGTCAATGCACAGTATTAATGTTCGTTTTTGGAGCATCACCTGCGCCCAGTTTTGCGAAATAAGCGGTAATACTTTCTGCGCAACCCACTCATTTTGAACGACAACTCGCGGGAGCATACAGCACGAGCTGTGGCTTTTCCGTTCGATCGATGGGAGAGGGAAGTACTGTGCCATCCGCAACACTCCCCAGCCCTAAGTCCGTGTGACTGATTCAGGGCCGGATCTAGAGGGGGGCAAAGGGGGCAGTTGCCCCGGGCGGGAGAAATTAGAGGGCGGCAAATTTTGACCGACTTTTTATTATTATTATTATTATTATTATTATTATTACAGAATGTATCTCTCTGGTATAATTTAATAAAATTAACTGATACAAAATTAGTAAAAGTAAAATGACTGCAAGAAATACCGAAATCATTTAACAAAAGTAAAATTCCTGGTTGATGACTTCAATGTTGCCGTGTCACAGGTACTTCAGCTAATCAAACTTTAAAAATCTACTATATATTAGTCAGAATGAGGGAGATGTTTGCGTTATTGCAGAAGTAAATGTACAATGTTTATTAATTTGCATAGATTTCCTTTTTCAGATAAATGAATATTCATATTTCATATCAAGGAAATATTTGCAGAACAGGTGAATTTGAATAACGTTCCAGTCCTTAATAAAAAATTAAAAAAAAAAAAAATCAGGTGCGCGCACTTCTTATTGAAAGTCAAAAGCATTAAGGATCTAGAGTCCTCTCTCGGTACCGGAGGAATTGATAGACATCTACACAGGATACTCTGTATATAACATTTAACTGCCTGACAGAGGGTACATCGGACCACTTTTATACTATTTATCTCCCATTCCATTCCATTCCCGGGAAGAAAGAACATCTGAATCTCTCTGTTCGAGCTCTGATTTCACGGATTTATTCAGATGATCTTTTCTACTTAGGTAAGTGGGAGGCAACAATATCTTTTCGCATTCGGAGGAGAATGTTGACGATTGTAGTTTCGTAAGTAGCCCACGTCGCAGCGATAAACGCCTTTGTTCTAATGATTCCCATCCCAGATCCTGTATCATTTCCGTGACGCTGTCTCCCCTGTATCACGACAATACAAAACAAGCTGCCTTTCTTTCGACTCTTTCAATGTCCTCCGACAAACCCACCTGATAAGTATCACACACTGGGCAGCAAGACCAGATAAAACAGGAGGAATCTCACTGTATTATTGATGCTGTCCTTTTTCTAGCTAATCAAGGAAGTCCTTTTAGAGGAACAAAAGAAGATGGTGATTTTGGTGATCCACATAGCGGCAAATTTCTAAATACAATTGATCTCATATCATACTATAGTGTCCCCCTTCGTCTGCGTATTGAACGCCACAAGAAAGGCCAGATTAGATATTTTTACCAAAATATGGAAGATTAGTTCCGTGACTTGATTTCTGACAAAATAAAACAAGATATAATTAAAGATACGAGTCGCGTCCAGAAAGTAAGTTCCGTTTCAGTTTATCTCCGCTGCAGCGCTGCGATTGCAGTTCCGCACATGCGCTGTAGACGATGTGTATCAAGGAGGAGAACGTGCGCCATTTGGAGATCGCTGTCAGTTTCGTACGTTTTGTTGTGCTTGTTTGAAATGTCGGCGTTGATTGAAAATCCCGCCGCCTGTGAAATCAGGTCGGTGATTCGGTTTCTGAATGCCATGAAAGTGAAATTTATCGGCAAATTGGCGTTTTTTACGGACCAAATGCGATGAATGATTCGATGGTGAGAAGATGGGTCCGACAATTCAATGGCGGGCGTAGTGATGTGCACGATGAAGAACGAAGTTGGCGTCCACCTTTGGTTACAGAAGAACTGGTTCACGCGATTGATGACAAGATCCAGGAAAACCGTAGGTTTACAATTAGTGCTCTTGCTATGGACTTCACCCAAATTTCACTGTTTCCAACTGGTTGAAGACGCAGGCGGCAGATTTCTATGAAGAAGGTCTACAAAACCTGGTGCCACGCTATGACAAATGCCTGCAAAATTTCGGCAGTTATGTGGAAAAGTAGTTTAGGAGTTGTAGAATTTTGTGCAATAAAAATTTCTTCTGTATCTGTGTACAATTTCATTTTATTACCAAACGGAACTTACTTTCTGGACGCGCCTCGTATTTTAGCTGCTAAATAATTTTCACTGATGTTTGACTGCACTCCAGATATCAGCCACAATGAGCAGATGACACAAGTAATTCGATATGTCAAGTCGAATGACTCAGAGGTTGTGGAAAGTTTTACTGACTTTTTTACAGTTACAGACAAAGCAGGAGAAGGTCTTAGTCAAGAGATACTGCAAAAATTGAAACAAGATGGGTTGAACGTTAAATACTGCAGGGGGCAGTCTTATAAAAAGGGGGAAACATGGCTGGAAATACAAAGGGGTCCAGTCAAGAACACTTCAGAAGAATGAACTGGCCTATTTCGTACCATGTGCTGCTCATTCTGAGCAAATTCAGCACATATTCAGCAACACTAGATGATCTGCAAGAGTATATGCGGTTGAAGCTGTTTACAAGCATTTTCATAAAGTTTTGAAGGCCTTGGAAGAAACTGAAACTTATAAATTGTCAACACCAGAAACAAAATCAGAGACAAAATCTATTTTAAAAAATATGAGAAAACTCAAATTCATTACTTTAACTTGTTTCTGGTATGCAATATGAAAATAAATGTTAATCAGTTTCTGCGCAATTAATACTTTACAATTGATAAAGCTGTTCGATACATTCAAGGACTTTTGGGGTTTCTCAAAACTTCCCTGGATTCTGTACCTCTGAAGCTATTTCTGAGGCCAAAGTGCTAGCAGAAGATAATGAGGTATCAACGGTATTCTCCGAAAAAAGGATTCGAAGAAAGAAGAAAATGGCCGATGAGCTTTGTGAGGATGAAGTATCCAACATTCACAGAAAAATTAGGAATAATTGACAGAGCTTAGTACCAGGTTTACCGCACTTGAGAAAATTGGTGCAAAATTAGTTTTCTGTGTGGTGTGAAAATTCGAGAAGTGGAGGACTTGAAAGCCAAAGCAGCGGAACTGACAGATGATCTTAGCTAGGAAGAACTTGAAGTTGAAAGTTTCAGACAACATGCGCTGGCAGTAGACAGAGCCTTGCACGATTCCACTGCATCATCAACATTAACTTTAATTTATAAAAATAAATTGGTCGAGGGGTATCCCAAACTTACTACAGCTTTAAAATATATCTTACCATTCTAGTTTCTGTTTCGTTGGAGAAAGAAGTTTCAGCAAGCTGAAACTAATTGAATACACTTGAGGAGCACGACTGCTTAACAAATCTGAGTATAATAGCCATAGAGCACAAACGAGCTGATTCTCTAAACTATGATGATATCAAAATCTGTTTTGCAGCAAAAAAAGCTCGAAAAGCGAAATTTTGAATTGATTTTTGTACGATGAGTAATCTTGTAATATTTTTGTATGTATTAAAATTGTTCTGTTTTCCTTTGATCTTAATTCAGTCAATAAAATAAGTTCATATTGTGAGATTGTGACATTTATTTAGAAATATGAAACTCAATTAACGTCAAAAAGTCGATTCTTACTGGGGGGGGGGGAGGTGAAAGAAGGGGTGGCAAATTTAAGCTTGCCCCCGTTGGCAAATGTCCTAGATCCGGCCCTGCTATGATTCTGTAGGAACCACTTCGTGGCATTCGCTTCAGAACTGTTCCAGAGATAGGACAGGCCGTAGACAAGCTCCATTCGCACCATCAACAGAACAGTCTCTGCTAACGGTATACTACGTCTTTCACATCTCTGGCAACGGAATCTATACAACGCTGGTGACTACTTCTAAGGACAGTAACAGGTGCAAACATGTAACGCTTTTGTATCGGTTGTGAATAAATAGCTGCCACTATTTAAGTTCCAACCCTCGTATTTCAATGTGACACGTGATTTTGCCCCCCCCCCACTCAAAATAGGACAAAGTCGCCAAACCACGATCGGAACGTTCTGCCATATGCTATATGTTCCATTCCCCGATGACAAAATCCGTTCTTTGGTCGTGGAGCCATTTGAGTACCGTTGTGTGAACGCCCTCATCGTTGAAAAATCTCTTTCTCCCCAGATGTTCTTTCAGCTTGTTAAAAAAGATGGCCACACAATGGTACAAGTTTGGAATTCCTTATTAGCATAAAGCAAGTTTGTGCGGCCTCGCTCAAATTCCTCGCGCCATTTCACTGTGACTAGCGCGTCATTTCGTTTGGTGCGCATATTGCCAGAATTTCACGGTGAATCTGCATGCAGTTGAGACACTTTGGTCACAAGAATCGTACTGTGTCCTTCAACTTTGCAGTACGTTGCTGGCTGCCGTGAAGCGCACAGCTAGCGCGTCTCGAGCCTCAAGCGAGACTCACGGTTGGCTCTCGGACACGCGTTAGCACCGCGCCTCATGTATTTCAAACGTCAAATTCGCTTCGCGGATTCTCCGAATGTAATTGACGCATCGCAGTGCAACCAACGCCTTATTTTTATGATTTTTCATTCTATTCATTGCTTAAGAAATAATATGGGCTATCAATTAAAAGAAACAGAAGTTTCCTTGAAAATAATACTTCTTTACGTTTTAGAATGTCTCATAGTACCTACTTTCATATTTCCCCCGCCTCCCGTACTTTCATGACCGTTTGTTGTAATTTCAGAGATATCTGGGGTGAAAGATTTGAGTGGGACACCCTGTGTAATGCAAAACACATGCTAAAATCATGGTCAAATCTTCTCTTGTTTTGGAGAAAAATGTACCTGAATAATGAAAAAGGTAGTTCTGAGCAAATGCATTTTAAAGTTAAACATGCTTTTTCGTTGCCAATCCCACCTTCAAAAGCCTCCAGATCTGTAATGAATGTCCTCATTTCCTTCAATACTTCTCTTCTGGCTTCTTTTCTGTCTTGTTTGCTCTGCAAGGTCTTCAGCGGCTTTAATGGTTGCAAGTATAAGTTTAGTGTGGATCACCTTCTCGATCTCGCGAGTGAAAACTCCAGGCTTGAAGCCTCCTTGAGCTGCCACCATTAAAGACACTAACTACATAATAAACTGCATTATTAACTACCTTGGATGAGAAAAATATAGTTTTGGAGGAACATTTCCAGATGAGGGCCTTCAAAGACTAGTTAGGATTCTGCGTTTTGCCATGAACACATTTCTTCGGAGAGCTGTTATTATTCCACAGCCTTCTTGATGTCCACAGACATTCCCTGCATTCTGATTGCACAACATTGAAACGAAAACGCCACATAAACGGACAATATAAGAGAATTAAGAACAAGGAAGAACGTGTGGCTCTGTGCAAGATATTACAAATTATTATTTTTTTCGTATTTAGAAGCGGAAGTGGAACGTAATATTTGGTAATTCAAATTTCAATACCACGTAGTAAATAAAAAGGCATTAAAAAGAATTCACAATTCTCGTCATTTTCGTACACGTCCCTCCTTAAGGCGATCACTGCCCTCAAGCGGGAAATCCGGTTTCGATCCCGATCCAACATAAATTTTCACCTTCGCTGTTTAATTTATTTCATTGCCTTATAACGATCGAAATGTATCTATATTTCCAATTCGTTGACAACAATATTGTGGCGTTGAAATGGAAGCAGGCTTGACTTCGAAGGCAGAGTTATCGACTGAACACAGCACTTACACTGAAAGCAGGTTTATTGCGAACTGAAACGTACACGCAGCACTGACTGCCTCTCGGGCAGAGTTCCTGCTGTTTATTCACAGACAGAATGTACCAGAAACTATAAGAATAGTCAACATAAGAAACATATAAAACATTCTGTAAACGGTAATTACAAAGTAATAAATTTTTGCCGGTGGACGGGATTGAACCGGCGACCTTCAGCACCCCAGTTGACGACGCCGGCAGTCGGTTAACTAGGTGTCTTGCGGCATTGCTCCCCCTCCTGAAAAAACAGCTACCCGCTGTTAAGTTCCATTTGGAGCCAGCTGCAATGTCCTGGATTTTGATCTTGTCATGGGTCCTCTGTTTGGCAGTTCTGGAGAATCCTTCTGCACGATTACCGAAGACAAACGTTCCTGTCGTTTTGTCGTGGCTTCATCAGTATTATTACCGTCCTGAGAGTCCTTGAACAAGAAGCCATTTTCGTCTACCTGCTCTTCAGGATCGTAGTAAGGCTTCATGTGGAGAACGTGAACTATGTCTCGTCGTTTTTGTCGTTTCGACGACGGCTCATAATCGTCAACTTCGTATGTGACGTATGACAGGCGGCGTACGACACGATATGGACCAAAGTATCGCTTCAATAACTTTTCTGATAGTCCAACTTCCCGTTCAGCAGTAAAAAATCCTTACCAGATCTCCTGGGCTGTACACAACAGGTCGGAGCTTGTCCTTATACCGTTGACGGTCCTTCTCCTGGGCGTCCAGTGTCCGTATGCGAGCCAGCTGCCTTGCTTCTTCGACCCTGGTGAGGAGCTGTTTCACATAGTCATCCTGAGTGTCGTCCGATTGGAACGGGAACAGAGTATCCATTGTCGTCTCAGCTTCACGGCCATGGAGCAAGAAAAACGGCGGAAGCCTGTGGTGTTTTGTCTTGTGGTATTATAAGAAAATGTCACGACTGCCATCGACGTACATCTACAGCATATCTGTTAACGTCTTGTTAAAACGTTCTTTAAGACCATTTGTCTGAGGGTTGTATGCAGTTATTCTGTGGACAATGTCGCAACGTGACATTACCTCTGCTACTAGTTTTGACTGGAATACTTTTCCACGATCAGATATCATCACACATAGTGCTCCATAATGTCTTCTACAAGGAATTTTGCGATCTCTGGAGCTTCTGCAGTCTGCACAGGTTTGGTGACAGCATAGTGTGTGAGGTAATCACTGCAGACTATTATCCATCGGTTACCGGTTGTCGACTTCGGGAAACTCCCTAAAAGGATCGATCCCAACTTGGTAGAATGGAGCTGCTGCAGGTGGAATTGGTATGCGATGCCCTGGAGGTAATTGCGGCACATGCTACCGTCGATAGCACTCTTTACAATGACTCACATAGTGCTTGACACATCAGAGACCTTTCCAGTAATACCTGCGTCTGATTCTGTCTAGGGTCTTCACGAATCCCACATGACCGGATGTTGGAGCATCATGGAAATACTTGAGAATTGATGGCTGGAGATGAGCTGCAACGACCATTAGCCATTTGGAGCCCAGTGGATCGTAGTTGCTTTTATACAATGTCCCGCTTATTAGTTGGAACTCTCCATTGGTCGGTTCTCCTTTCTCCAAAGCCTCTATGGTTTTTAGTAGTGTTGGATCTTCCCTCTGTCCAGCTGTAATGCCACCTAACTCAGCGAGGGCTGAAATTTCATCCATGCTGCTGTGTTTGGCTAATGGATTCCTCGAAAGGCAGTCTGCATCCTTGTGTTTGCGCCCGTTTTTGAATACCACTGTGACATCGTACTCTTGGAGTCTTAGTGCCCATCTTGCTAGCCGACCTGATCCTTCAAATTGGTCTGCCAACATAAAGAATGGTGGTCTGTCACGACGGTGAATGGTTTACCAAATACATATGGCGGATCTTGTTGCTAGCCCAGATAACTGAGAAGCATTCTCTCTCATTCTCTCTCTATTGATGCATAGGCTACAATCTTTTCAGTACCTTCCGGAATCTGTACAAGCACTGCACCAATCCCATACCACTGGTGTGAAGTTTCGTTTCCGCATTCTCGTCGTACGATGCTAGAACTGGTGCCGAAGTTACAGCCTGGCCGTAAGTGACCGGAAAGCTCTTTCTTTTGTCTCATCCCCCCAGTAAAACTTGGCGTCTCCCTGCAGAAGTTCTTGCAATGGACGTGCCTTGTTACAAAATCGTTTTATGAAACGTCGGTAGTATAAGCACAGCCCGAGAAAACGTTCTACATCACGAATGTGCTGACGAATTGGAAATTCTGTGACTGCTCTTACTTTATCTGGATCAGGAGGGACATCTCTCCGTTGACTAAGTGCCCCAGGATTTTTATCTCTTTGGGACGAAGAGGCACTTCTTTGGATTGAGGCGGAGACCTGCAGCCTGAACACACTTCAACACAGTTGACAGGCGACTCAGATTTTCTTCAAATGTTTTCGAGAAAACGACAATGTCATCTAAATACCAAAGACACGTCGTCCACTTAAGGTGTCGAAGCAAGTTGTACATCATGCGTTCGAAAGTGGCCGGAGCATTACACAATCCAAATGGCATTACTTTGAATTCATAGAGATTGTCAGGTGTAATAAAAGCCGTCTTCTCCCTGTCAGCTTCGTCAACCTCGATTTGCCAGTAACCTGTCTCCATGTCCATAGTTGAGAAGTATGTAGCTGCTTTCAAGCAGTTTAAGGTGTTGTCAATGTGCGGCAATGGGTAGACATCTTTCTTTGTGATTTTGTTGAGCCGCTGATAGTCTAAACAGAATCGTCACGTGCCATCCTTCTTCTTTACGAGGACCACCGGAGACGACCAAGGACTCTCCGAAGGTTCAATAATGTCATCTTGCAACATCTTCTCCACTTCCTCTCAAATTATCCGCCTTTCAGCTGGCGACACTATACGAACGTTGGCTAATTGGTGGATGATCCTCAGTATTGATACGGTGCCTTATCGTAGGCCGTTTCGTCTGACTTTTCTCCTGCTGTGGTGTGAATGCACCCAAAAATTGGCGTAGTAGAGCTAACACCCGCTGGCGTTGTTCCTTGGTTAGTCCCGGTCCTATTGGCAGTTCCACGTTTGTTTCCTCCAGCGTGTATTCTGTACTAACAGCTGAGCATGTGTCTTCATTGATGACGTTGAGATCACCGTCCTGGATTGGTTCAGCTGCCCCGATACACACTCCTTTGGGGATAAGTTGTGACTGCTCGTGACAGTTAGTGATCCAAATATCTCCTCGACCACCGGGAATGCTAATGATAACCGCTGGTATGTAAATTTATTTTTTGACCTAATAAACTTCAAAATGTTGTTCAAATGTTTGTTAAGCTTATGGGACTTAACTACGGGGTCATCAGTCCCTAAATTTACAAACTACTTATGAACTACTTACGAACTAGGACGGCACAAATATCCATGCCCGAGGGGGGATTCGAACCCCCGACCGTAGTGGCCGTGCTGACCGTGACTGGAGCGCCTCAGTCACCTCGGCCACCGCGGCCGGCCTAATAAACTTTTTATTATCGACAAGCACTTCACAGTTTAACCGGTCTTGTGTGTTTGTGACTGGAACTCTTCTCACTGTCAACGGCGGGATCGTCACATTGTCAACGGCAAATAACTTCCCAGAAAATTCTGTATTACGTGTACCCGTCGGAACGACTTCCTCAATTTGCAGCTCAGATCTTCCACAGTCAATGATAGCTTGTGATGCCTGAAGGAAGTCACATTCGAGGATGACATTATGACTACATTCTGTTAACACGACAAATTCAAACAGCTGGGTCCTGTTGTTGATGGTTATTCTTGCGACACAAGTTCCTGCTGGCTGGGCGTACTTTCCATTTGCGACCTTCAGCACAGTTTCCCCTGTATCACGGAACATTGTCTTCTTTAGTGTAATGATCCGACAATACAGAGAAAGAAGCTCCTGAATCAACAAGTGCCCGGACAGGTTGGCTGTCGATGAAATTTCCTGACATCTTAGCGACTGTCATCCATGGAGGATTTTCATCTGCGGCGACCTCACCTCCGTAGATGGTCGCCTCGCTTAATTTTCCTGGGCACGACGGGTCTGGGAGCGGCTGATACCTCTGTACGGCGACGGTGAACGGCAGCAGCGCGTTGGGAAACGACCTCGTCCAAGGTACGGCGATGGGCTTCTTCCCATAGGTCGACTGAACTCAGAAGCAGGTGACTGCCTGAGATAGAACTGTTCTGATTGCTGACGTCTTGCGGTAAAATAATCGTCAAATACTCGCCTTCTCTCTCTCTCTCTCTCTCTCTCTCTCTCTCTCTCTCTCTCTCTCTCTATCTGCAGTAGCGTACGACATGTCCAAGGCGCCCTAAGAGGAAACACAGTGGTGTGTTATCTTCAGTCCTCCAGACGTCTGTTCTTCTGCGGGTCGTGTTTGTTGCTGGGGGAGTTGGTTGTGGCCGCGTTGGCCGGTTCATAAGCTGCCGTTTGGCGACTGCAGCGTAAATCATAGCAGGGCGACGACATTCTTCACGTCGGGAGCGATTGGCGGGGCAGACAGAAGCTAATGTCGGAAATACCTCTTCCTCAGCGTCGGCGGCTCCCTCGTGGCCATAATCTGATGATCGCTGTTCGCTAGGTCTAATAGTCCCAGCTGCCATAAACTGTTGTAATTCTTCTCACACAATTTCTCGTATGATGTCGTTGGGGTCTTGCGGAAATATGTCCTGCCCAAGTCTATATAAAAGTAGCTTACCCTAGTTATACATTCTTCTACGGACTTGCATTTGTCCTGTGCCGACTCCTGCTTAGCCATTCTGCACTTCCTATAAAACTCATTATTTAGCTGTCTGCACTGCATATGAAAAAAGAACAGGCCTATACCTCTTCAGCACAGACGATGAGTTTTGTTATTTGGGTAGCACAGTAACTTCTGATGGCCAAGGTAGAAAAGAAAAAATATGCAAAATGGACAAGGGAAAAAATGCATTTCTGAAGAAAGTTATTTATGGTGTTCTTCAGCCTGCAGACTGGTTTGATGCAACTCTGCACGCTACCCTCTTTTGTGCAAGCCTCTTCATCTGAGAATACTTACGGCAACCTACATCCTTTTGAATCTGCTTACTGTATTCGTCCCTCGGCCTCCCTCTAAGATTTTGCCCCTCACACACTTCCTTCTAATGCTAAGTTGACGATTCTTTGATGTCTCAGAATGTGTCCCACCAATCTATCCCTTCTCTTTGTCAGGATATGCCAGAAACTCCTTTTCTCCCCGATTCGGTGAAGCACCTCCTCCTTAGTTACGTGATCTACCCATCTAATCATCATTCGTCTGTAGCACAGAAATTTCGAAAGCTATCATCTTTATGCCTGAACTCCTTACTCTCCATGTTTAATTCTCATATAATTCTACGCTCCAAACAAATGATTTCAGAAAGGACTTCGTAACTTTTTAAACTATTATCAGATATCAACAAATTTCTTCAGAAACGCTTTCGTTCCCATAGCCATTCTCGATTTTATATCTTCTTTACTTCGGCCATCAGAAGTTATCTTGCTAACCAAATAACAAAACTCATTTACTACATTACCTAATCTAATTCCTTCAACATCGCCTGATTTTCTGATACTTCATTCCACTACCCTCGTTTTACTCTTGTTAATGTTCATCATATATCTTCCTTTCAAGGCACTGTCCATTTCATTCAATTGTTCCTTCAGGTCCTTTACTGTCTCTGACAGAATTACTATGTCAGCAAACCGCATAGTTTTTATGCCAGCTCCCTGGACTTAAATCCCTCTCCAAATTTCTTCTTGCATTCCTTCACATTTTTCTCAATGTACAGATTGAACAACATTGGTGAAAGGCTACAACCCTGAGTTACTCCATTTCCAATCACTGCGACCCTTTCATGTCCTTCAACTCTAATAATTGCTGTCTGTTTTTGTACAAGATCAATAAAGCTGTTTCCCGCTATATTTTACCCCTGCTACCCCTTCAGAATGTGAAAAGAAAAAAAAATATTCTAGTCAACATTTTCAAAAGCTTTCTCCAGATTCACAGATTTCCCTTTCATTAATCTATCTTCTAAGATAAGTCGTAATGTATTCCCTTGCCTGTTCCTACATTTCTCCTAAATCCAAACTGATCTTCCCCAAGGGCGGATTCCACAAGTTTTTCCATTCGTCTGTAAATAATTGGTGTTAGTATTTTGACTTATTGAACTGACAGTTCTGTAATTGTCATATTTGTCTGCACTTGCTCTCTTAGGAATTGGAACCACTTTATTCTTCTTAAAGTCTGAGGGTATTTCCCCCCTTCTCATATGTCTTGCATACCAGGTGGAACAGTTTGTTCATGACTGGCTCTCCTAAAGATAATACTAGTTCAGACGGGACATCATCTACTCCAGCAGCCTTGTTTCTACTCAAATCTTTTAGTGCTCTGACAAATTCTTCTCGAGATATTTACTGAAATGTAATATCGTGAAATTTCAAGATTCCAACTGCAACAGCAGGAGAGGGAAAATTATTGTGCGTTACTTTGCGGTCGTGTCTAATGTTTTCGGGTGACGCCCTCCTCAATATGGCACCTCCCCTTGGATCCGCGGCTGAATGGCTATGGTGTGAGAGCCGCCGCCAATGTTTAAATGTTTGTAAAAATATCGGACTCAATT
The DNA here is from genome assembly GCA_026315105.1 of Locusta migratoria. Taxonomy (NCBI): domain Eukaryota; kingdom Metazoa; phylum Arthropoda; class Insecta; order Orthoptera; family Acrididae; genus Locusta; species Locusta migratoria. The sequence continues at coordinate 434,433,394 of CM048745.1, forward strand.
GCGGGCTCCGTTGCTTAGGAACAACTTAAACTAAGGTAAACTAACCTAAGGCACAGAGTAATATATTTTTCTGTGCCTAAGGACAACAGAAACTCCCATTGCCGAGGGGGGACTGGAACCCCCGGCGGGCACGGCCGCCAGGTGAGAGGGTGTCCTGACAAAAGCACCCAGTGACAAATGCACCCAGTTCTGGTCGAGGGGCGGTCCGCTAATCTGCCCGTCCGGTCTCTGCCCGGCAGGCAGAAGAGCCGAGGGCTGTGAGGTCGCATTGACACAAGGCCGTACTTGACGGCAATAGCATTGCTGCAATTTATAATGGAAGCGAGCGTAAAGAACAACCAAGACATATTAATAAGATTTGTGACCTGGAAAAAGTCTTCGATAATGTAAGGTGCTGGATGATGTTCGCAATTCTGAGAAAAATAGGAGTAAGCTTGTAGGGAAAGGCGGAAAATACATAGTTTGTATAAGAACGAAGTCTATACAATAAGCTTCGAAAGTCAAGAACGAAATGCTCAGATTAAAAAGGGAGTAAGAAAAGGTTGTCGACTGTCGCCATCACTGTTCAACTTGCACAATAAAGAGACTTAACGTAGAAAATAAAGAAGATGTTCAAGGCTCTGATAAAAGTTCTGGGTAAAAGGATATCAGTGATCAGATTTGCTGATGACATTGCTATCATCTGTGAAAGTGAAGGAAAATTACAGGGTCTGTTGAATAGAATGAAAAGACTAATGAGCACAGACCATGGACTGGAAGGTAAACCAAGGAAAGATGAAAGTCATAAGAAGTAACAGAAATAAAAGTAGCGAGAAAATAACGTCCGAATTGGTGATCACAATGCAGTGCTGTAGCCGGCCGCAGTGGCCGAATGGTCTGCGGCGTGCCAGTCACGGTCGTCACAGCCGCTGCGGTCGGGGCTTCGAATGCCCCCTCGAGCATGGATGTTTGTGTCGTCTTTAGTATAAGGTAGTTTATAAGTAGTTTGTAAGTTTAGGGACTGATGACCCCTTAGTTAAGTCCCATAAGCTCTACAAACATTTGAATTTGATCACAATGTACACCAAGACAAGGAATTCTGCTACCTTTGCAGTAAACTAACTTACGACGGAAGAAGCAAGAGGGACATAAAAAAGTAGATTAGCACAAGCAATGAGGGCATTCACGGGAAAGAGAAATTTACTGCTGTCAAACATCGCCCTGGACTTCAGGCAGAAATTTCGCAGAACAAAGTTTGCAGTATAAAATTGTATGTAACTTGGACTGCTGGGAAATGAGAACAGAAGAGAATTGAAGCATTTGATATGTAGTTTATGGAGTTGTACAAAATATCATGTAATATTTTGTAGGTACTGCTTTTAAGTTTATGTTTTAAAGCCATAAATGCCTGGGTATTTATGAATTTTGGCCATTTGACCATGCATTCATTCTAGGCATTTGCCCAAACTTGCAAATGTCGAGGCGTTTTACATCACTAGGGGAAAAACAGAATGGAAACATCAAGCAAATAATTGAGGATGTAGGTTGCAATGGTACTCTGAAATGAAACGGTTGGCTAAGGATTTGGTGGCAGGTCGCATCAAAGCAGTCAGAAGACTGCAAGTCAGAAGACTAGGGATGCAAACGATAAATCTACGTTTTGAAAACATCGACGTTTTGCCCCAAAACATCGATGTCAACAGCTATGGTTTGAACATCGATATATCGCCTATGTATCGGCGATAGAAGTCGAAAACTATCAACACCGTTAAATTCTGGTTCTAAGCCTTTTTACTGTATATGAAAAGGATGTTCTACAGTATTGTATGTTACGTTTAGAAAACAAAGGAAGAAAAAAATATTTGGGTTTTATTTCCGAAAAAGTGATAATTTGCGAATGTGTGGTTACGTTAAAAAAAAAAAAAAAAAAAAAAAAAAAAAAAAAAAAAAAGCAGATATTCACAGAATATATGACAACTGCGAATGGGCAAAGCTGAAAAATGTGTACCCAGCTGTCACAAATACACAAATTGAACGAACCGAACACAACGATCTTCATAATCGTACTGACAGTTAGCAGTCATCTGCTGAGGTGTACTAGGACCTCGGGACTGCAGGCAGACTGTGTCGAGAGAGCGTTTCCGGTGAGCAAGGACTGGGCGGCGTGTCATTACCGCGAAAACAGGGACGGCTTAGGGAGGGTACGGGCTGCAGGTAGGTCGTGACGTAGTAAACAGGTCAGACTGGGTGCAAATGTCGCAGATTTGGGGTTGGGTGCAAATGTGACTGGGTGCTTTTGTCACATATCCGGTGAGAGGACGGCGTGGGCCCCTGCGGCTCTCCTGCCAGCCACTGCGCTACCTTCTCCTCTCGCCGCTGTTTGTTTGCCTTCTAACCGCACGGCTAAGTTACACAAACGTTCGCGATGCAACACCACTAGCAGCAGCAAGTCGATGCGTGGCCCGTTTGATCAACGTAAACCCTAGTGTTTCACCTTACGGACTCATTCTCTTCGGTTTTCTTCACACTTACATTACAGCAAGCACCGTCAAGGAATCACTAAAGCAGCGAGTTGCACAGCTCAATACCTAAAGGGGAGACGTTGATGAAAAACACGAAGTATTTCAAAAGTGCACCAAATCCACAGTTCTTGGAGATATGTCACAGAAATTTCGTACCACGCTTTATATTAAGTAATACATTTACAAATAACATCCTTTGATTATATATATTCTATTTTTAAATGAAATTTGAAGTTTTATTTGCAAAAATAAAGTATTCCAAAGTTTTCTACAAAAATTTTTCTTTTATCTCTTTATATATTGTAAGCTTCTCTTATGAGGTTTTTTAAATAGGTCAAATATGAGAATTTTCATAATTTTTAATTCCACAACCACAATTTTAAATTCATGCCAAACTCCAAGCACTTTGTCCCATATCTCAGCTTGCGATCAGAATGTCAAACTTTGCTCTTGAGACAACGTTTATTAGATTTAGAGAAATAAGTGTGTAAAATTTCATAATTGTAGCATTCATAGAACTGAGGAAGAGCTACATAAACTTAAAAAAATATTTTTTCAGGAAACGTAATTTAGATGAAAACAATGAAAACACCACCATCAGCTGTATTTTTATATTGTCATCTACTGGCAACCAGTTTCGATGGACCTCGCCTTCATCATCAGGCCCTTAAAACAGGGCAAACTATTTTGCTGCATTACAAAAAACAACAGTCCCTGTTGGTCCTCTGTATTGTTAGGTCCCATGGAAGTGCGACAGCAGTTTTGTGTGTGTGTGTGTGTGTGTGTGTGTGTGTGTGTGTGTGTGTGTGTGCACGCGCTTTTTTTAATGCAACAAAATGCAGTTTGCCCTATTTTAAGGGTCTGATGATGGCGTGGTCTAATGAAACTGGTTGCCAGTAAATGACAATGTAAAAATAAAGTTGGTGTTTTTCATTGTTTTCATTGCAATATATACCAGTGCGGCCCCGGCATCCACACAAACAATGGACAAAATCAACGTAATTTAAAGTTCAACCTAACTTTTTTCCTCATTTCACTTCTTCATAAGGCATCACATTTGGAGTCTGGGTCGCCTTCCCCTTCAAGTCTTCTCTTCTCGTTTCTTGTTGACTGTATTCTTTCATTTACCAGGTCTTTGACTTTTCAGCTGCAGAGACGCGCTCTAAATTATTTTTCTCAAGACGTCTTGAGCAAAATTTCCTATCTTGAAGCACATTCTAATACCTTCATCCTCCTGACGTTCCCATAATTAAATACAAGAACTGCATCCATCATAAGTTTCAATTCCGACAACGGTGGCAGATGCAAATGTTTTAGGGTATCGTTTCCATATCAGTGGATTTAGAGACTCATTTGGATTCTGGGTTTTGATTTCAAGGACAATTAAACTAAATTCAGTGTAGCGACATTCATCACTGTAGTATGCACAATTCACCTCACTAATTTTTCGATTGGAGCTGCTAGGAGACGAGTTGACATTTTCGGCAGATCATCTTACTTGGGACGTAACCTCATTCCTAGTTTGCAATTGTTTCTCACGTCTTCTATTTACTAACTTATTCAAGCGCAGTTTATCCAGTTTTTATACACTCTCTGTGATCGTGGCATAACTGAATGAAGAAAGAGTCGAACACTTGTATACATCTATGTCAGTAACAGAAGGCACAAAAAAATCTGTTTCGTCATAAACGATGCAGCTAGTTTGTTATTGTTTATAAGATACGGTACAGAGTCAAAGATGATCTATAAAACCAAAGAGTATGTATCACGGCCTTCTAGATGTATCCCGCACAGGTTTGGTTGAAAGTAATACACTGAACCTTTGTTATTGAGGCGCTGCTTCAAAACGTGGGAGGCCACGTCACAGTTCATTTTCAGGCATTTCAGACGCGATTTCAACACAAACTTTGGGAAAATTATTTTCCATGAATTGTTCTGACAAATAAAAAATTAATCGAAAATTGACATTTTTGGTCAATTTCATTAACGTTCCCCTTAATAACAATGAAATATTCAAAACAGATTTTTATCTTTTTCTTGATTGGAAGTGCTTTGTAGTGCTTTACGAAAGTAACATCCACGCATTGACCTTCAAAACCTGTACTTCGATACTTACAGATACGTAAAGCGAATTTAAGTGCCACCTTTCCCTTTTTTCAGACTGCGTTACACCAAACTCATCGTTCACTTCACTCCTCTTCGTTTGCTTTTTCAAACATCAACAGCATCGTGTAATGTGCTTTTCGTCAGTGGATTAAATAGAATTTTGGGTATGTACTTCAGGAAGATGACAGTTTCTTGAAAGACGACAATGGTTCCTTCGAAAACGTATACATACATTGCTCAAAACAATTAGTAAGGTGAGATATGCACAATAAACATATGGGTAGTATTTTATTCAGATATTGGTTAAAATTCTAATTTTTGTCTGATACAATACGATATTTTGCTGTCTCAACTCTTTACTTGAGGTCTACAAGGCGTTTATTTAGAGCGAGGCAACATGGGGTTACCATAATAGTGAAAACATTCTCGTTGACCTCTGATATAGTGTGTGATCACCTAGGACGATCAGTACAGTTGCAGACATACGTGGCATGGACCATATGAGGTTATCAATCAGCTCTTGAGGGATATTTGACCTTTCTTACATGAGTGCAATATCCAGGTCTGCAACCGTTGTGGTAGCTGCTGGCCTGGCAGCAATGCGTCTGCCAAGACCATCCCAGACATGCTCAATCGGGTTTAAGACCGGTGAACAAATTCGCCACTCCATTCATTCAGTTCCCTCAGCTTCAAACACGTCGTCCGCCAGGGCAGCTCTCTATAGACTTATTGTTAACCAGAAGAAACCAATGTGCTATGGCACCAGCGTAGGGTACAACAAAATGTCGAACGATCTCGTCTCTATACCTCTGAGCAGACAAAGTGGCATTCTGAACTATATAGAGGACCGTACGTCCACCAAAACTGACTCCTGCCCACGCAATTCGCCCATCACTATGATATGGTGATGTTTCCTGTACATAAGCACGATTGTTCCAAGTTCTCTCCAGATAAGGAACTAACGATTTTCCGCCTGAACACAAAATCTTGACTCATCTGTGAACAGAATCCGGCACCATTCATTATGACTAGTTTCTGGGGCTAAACAGTGTCTTCGTTTTAATGGGAAACACACCATATGCCTCCGTGCATAGAGGCCACATTTCCGAAATCGGACTGTACGTGTTGATATTGTGCGTTCAATTGCTGCCTGGAAGGTGCCTTGCAGCTTTCCTTCAGCCTCCTGTTTCGACTGCCTGTTAACCGAACATAACGGATGTATCTTGCTGGTGTTAATGGTGGACGACTTTGGCCTTACCTTCCTTTAAGGGTTCCTATTGCCTGAAATCGCGGTCAGGTCCTGGAAATTAAACTTTTGGACACTCCAATAGCTGCTGTGTCTGTCTCGCTTCGGACCTTCATATGACTCTTCATCCCTTAACTTTGGATGAAGTCACGTTGTTTTTCATTATCTGAACCCAAGTGCATGTGTAATTAGTTTGGTAAAGTAAACACAAGTCAACACCAATTTTCAGTTATTACCACTATCTTGGCTGCCGTAATATCATTGTCTCCATTTCGTAGAACCGAAAGAGAGACGTCGAACTATTTCAGTTCTTTCTACCACTGACAGTATTTCAGAACTAGATATCTCAACTCATATCCTAATTGTTTTGACCAGGGTATATTGTAGCTACAGTACAACTCATGTACTAAAGGCCACGGAAATGGGCGCTGGTCCGAGCTAAAGAAAACTTTCCACCCCACGATTCTAGCTCAAATAGGAAACAACACCAAGACCACAAAATTGCAGTTCTGCACTCGGACTTTCCAATCATATTTGTAAAACCGCGGTGATGTCGAGGAGTGGACAAGGAGGAAATTGGATGTTTAAATAGATTTGGGAGGGATGGAAGACCTAAAAAAAGGTAAAGAGGTGGCCGGTGAAAGAATTCATAGTCAGCTAAACTCTGGCTCAGTAGAAAGACTAATACCGGCCACCCCTTTTTATCTCACACCCAATCAAACAACCCCACAGTTTTGAAGACTCAGTGCAGTGATAGCACGCTAGCATCACATTATATAAGCTGCTGGGGGGAGGGGGAGGGGGCGGGGGCGCGAACGACCCTTCGCTCCCCCCTACCAGCCCCCCCCCGCCCTTGGATCCGCCTCTGCCTCCTACCCCTTTCTCTGCCCATGACCTCGTCTTTCCTCGAACTACTACTCAGTCGATGCCTCCAGCGTCTGCGAAAAATGACATATCTCGGTTAACTTCCATTGTGATCAGCGAAGTGTTGCAACGTACCCTCCGCCATGCACCGTACGTCATCTTTGGTAGACAGTGATGTTCCTCTTGCTTTGAAGGTTGAGTGTGGAAAACTTTATCAAGATAAGAATAAATCGTGGATTTTGTCAAAATTCGAAGTACAGTGTCCTCTGCTATGCGCCATACAAAATCTTACGTAGACGGTGACTTTCCAATTGTTTTGAAGATTAAGTGTACAAAATTTCATCGCAATCGGATGAACGGTACGACAGCACATTATATACGCACAAACAGTGTGGCAGTTTCCCCAAGCGTCTCAATGTCTTTGGGGTCATCTCCTAAACTACGAGGATGGTTCGAATTAAAAGGTACGAAACGACACTGTGGGTATAATTGAATAATAACTGAAGTCTTTATTGAAAAGTAATCACCAAAGGTCTGAGCGCAACTATCCCTGTTCTCAGAATTCCTTTGGCTGTGACAAAAGGCAGTCCTCTAATGTGTCCTTCGGTTTGTCGTCCGAGTTGAAGCGCTTCCATTTTAGATGTTTTTTCAGCTGACCAAACATATGGAAGTCACAGAATCATTGCCTCTGTGAACAGCCCAGGATATTTGCTCTTGATGGACTGTTGTAGGCTACGGAGTGTCTTACAATACACGTCCCTGTTTTTTCGTGCTCGAGGAATCGATGAGTATCGGACCTAGACCCTCGAAAAAGTCGGTGAGCATCACCTGGCCTGCTGAGGGCACTGCCTTGAATTTTTTTAGGGGAAGGTGGCGACTCATGTTTCGCGTTCCTGATGTCGCACTACGTTATCCCAAAGCGCCAGATTCAAATTTCAACCGGTTTGCTTGTTAAGAAGTTTCCTACCTTTCACTTGAACATCCCTCGTGTAAGTCGTGAAATAGAATAATTTTCTAGGTACATTCATTGGCATAAATATATACTGTTTCGAAATATGTTGCGATTTGCGAATACATTAAGTAGCAAAGAATTAATAAATTTAAACGTCATTCATAATGCGGCAATTTTTCATGCACCTCAGTATTCATGACGTCATATCTCCTGAACAATGTGTCGCACAGTGACATAATTATGCCTATCATATTCGCGAAAGTGCAAGCACTGTGTTGACAAAGTTCCATCGCAATCGAATGCAATACGAACGAACATTCATTTTTATATATTTATTATTATAATTATTTCTTTTGGTCGCTCAACAAGGCAACTGTATTCCACTTGTAAGCACTTACTATTAACAGTTTGCACAGTGCAATCGTGCAGTGTCACGATTCATTGTTGTGGATTCTTCTCGTTGCATTTGTGTTACTCTATGTACATACAAAAGTACGCAAAAGTCGTGAAGCTTATTAAAGGTTTTCGTATTGTGTATGTTATCTAGAGCTGCCACTTTCTCGTTTCTCCTTTCTTGGTTTGACTTCCGTGTTGGTTAATACATCATGATTGTGTGTAGTCTCCGTTTCTTCCATTTTATATGCCATGTCTTTTTCTGTTTATTCAGTACTTCCGAGTAATAAGGTACCCATTTCTTCATGTGGTGGTTTTTTTGGGGGTGGGGGTGGGGGGGGGGGGGAAAGATGATTTGGCTCCGAGCAGTTCCAGCAGTAGCGGTCTCCGAAAGATAAGTTCCAATAAGTGTTTGTGTATTGTACTTAAATAATTAACGTTAGCAGATTTCATGTGGTGTTTAGGACGTTGGTTATTTACGAAATTCAGTACTTCTCGACCGTTGTTTTGTTGCTGTTTTTATCGTAATAGCGGTAGAAGAAACTATCGCTTACGGTGTTTGATAACTCTTGCGCTCTCACTGCGTTGCTTGCATTTGTTTTTGTTTATACTAACAACTGTGTAAAGTTTTTGTGGTAGTGTTTTTTGCTCTGTATTGTAGTAGTAGTTAATTTGTAGAGACAAATTTGTTGATTACTATAGTTAAGGTACTTCATAAACTCTTGTAGAAGCTTAACTTACAGGACATAGACGTCTAGTTTTCTTACCCAAGCAACTGTAAAATTTTACTATGAGTGAATAGGTTCGTGAGTATTGGGCTGCAGTGTGGGATTTATACAAATTATTTTCCATTGGGAGGGAGTGCAGTGGGGAAACCAGTGGCTACTGTAGTGAGGTTCTCTCCTGGAATTGCAGGATTTAGAGCAGGAACAAGATGACAGATGAGCAGGAGCTTAAGATCTGCGTTCTTCAGGTGCAGTTGAAAGACGGTGGGAGGAACTAGGTACGCTGAGAAGGAAAGGGGGGCTGGAGAATGGGAACTGGCAGTTGACAAGAAGATAGCTACGAGGAGATATTCAGATAGCTTCACTTTGCATATTGCAAACAGATTTTACCAACTCTCTGAATTAAGTGGAGATGAACCTCTTGTAGCTACAGGTGTAGGCAGTAAGCCGCAGACCTTAGCTATTAGGAAGCCGAAATCAATAGAGGGGTCTATTAGGAAGTAGGTTAGGCAGTTCTCATGGCAGAGTGACTACCAGGTCACCAGCATAGTGAAGCATAGTGCAGGATCAGCTCAGGTCACTTGTGACATAGGATTATGTAGGAATTTCTGAAACCAGGATCAGGTAGTGACAGCGGGTGGAGCCTGGAATAGTCTTGATAGGGACGTGGAGTGCGATATAGGTGGTGATCTGGAAACTGCGGATGCAGTTCTGTCACGCTCCCTCAAAGATACCTGGTGCCTGTTGTGTCAGGAGATGCGCAGCTTGGAAGTTATCAGGCAGGTCTTCTTCCTTCCATATAGTGGTTTCATATGCATTGAGAATGGCGGTCGTCGCTTCGTGCAATTATTATGAGCTACGTTGTTGTTCTATGGCGTACGCTGTGTACATCCGTAACACAATAATAATGTGCATTCGCACCATTGCAACACTATCTTAACTCTTAACACCATCTGTAGTGGCCCACTGTCAGCTGTTCCAGTTTTACCTAAAATGTTTGAGACACACTGTATACAACAGCAATCTTTTCAGTGAATCAGCAACTAAAAATGTAACCTACGGTTACTTAATCTAGTAGGATACAATAGCACATGCCGCCAATCCTCCGTAACAACACTGACAGGTTTGTGATAACATGCTTGTTTTAAGAGAGTTCAGTAGTAACGCAGGAGCCGCTGACAGTGATCGCGCAACTGTTGCAAAAAGTTATCAATGCATATTTTGTGGTTAACTTGTAGGATTTAACAATATGCATTCTCCTCCTTTCCCTGCGGTAGTGCACACAAAGATACTTCTGATGTTGTTGGAAGATATTCCACCTGAGCTTCGTACAGGAAAAAGACCATGTTTAAAATCCATTTCGTACACTTTATCTTACCCATTTAATGTATTTTCGTAAGGTCTTGTGAAACGTCTTCTGTGCGTGTCGAATGTGAAGAAGAGCTCCTTTCAAAAATTCTGGTTAGGTTTTACACAATTCAAACACCTGCGCAGTTGTTAAAACGAGAATGGCAGGACATGCGAAGATTCATGATACAGCTGTTGCCATTTTGATAGACTGTTCTTGACTTTTTAGTGAAGCGTCCACAATACATGGTCAGAAGTCACTGTAACTCCATACTCATAAACGGGGTTGAATAGTGATTTGCGTACATATTGGCAACAGAGGTGTCGTGTACACAACTTTTAAAAGGACGGTATTTGCACAGCTACCATTTGTACCTACAAGGGAACCATCAGAAGTGTAAATAACGGATTTTGGGGGGTCTCGGATCTGCTATAGAGGGGCATACCTTGTGTACGAGGCTATGCGGTTATTTAACGAAGGGCCTTGATTTTTGAGAAAAATGATGTTGAAGTTCACTGCGCCATGTAAGACGCGTAACGTTAACCACGTTGCAACAAAGTGAGCGTGGCGCAGCGGTTGCCATCAGCTACAACGCTGGCGAATCCGTGTTGTAAAACAACCACGGAATTTTTATGGATGGCAATGCCTTCTCACTGGGCCACAACTGAACGTGATTAGTTTGAAGAACATGATGGTAGTTACGTAGAATGATCTGACCACCAGATCGCCGGTCGTAAAACCCATCGTACATTCATGGGACATAATCGAAATGTCAGTTCGTCTACAAAAGCCTGCACTGGCTACACTTTTGTAATTGTGGACGGCTATAGACGCAGCCTGGCTTAATATCCTTGCAGCAGACTTCCAATAACTTGATGAATCAATATCACGTCAATTTGTTGGACTTTGACGGGCAAAAGCAAGAATGACAGGGTATTATGAAGATATTTTATCACCTCGGTGTATACAATATCGGCAGGTATGTATACCTGTGTTACAATTCTCTCCAAATGTTAGAAGGCCACCATAATGTATTAGTGTTGTTCGTGTGTGGTGTTGATATTGGTCCCAGTAGGATACTAAGAGACGTGAACAGCATCAGAAAAAAAGGAAGATAAGGGTTTAACGTCTCGTCAACATCGTGGTCATATGAGACCGAGCACACTATCAGAGAATATTTGTCGGGGATGAGGAAGGGAATCAGTCGTGCCCGTTGAAATGAACCACCCTGGCGTTTGCCTGGAGTAATTTAAGGAAATCAGGGAAAACCTAAATCAGAATGACCAAAGACAGGTTTGAGAAGCACAGTCCTTCCGAATGCTAGACCAGCATGCTACCACTGCGCCGCCTCGTTCGGAGTCACATGTTGAGTGATCACTGTGCAGGACACGAAGATGCCACGCAATTGCACGAGGCACCATCATCAACAGTTTGGAAGGGACGTCTTTGTGGGTATCTGTTTGGCAAGCTGCTCTTAATACTCAACGTCCAGATTTCTTTAGCTTTCACGTCTGAGAGGAGCCTAAAACTGAACTGGAAGTGAACATGAGGACATTTACAATCGTCGTCTAGGTACCAGTCAACTACGACTGACCGCTACAAAGGAGGGGCATCATATTGTGCACCACATCTGCACCTGCCGGCTGACAACGAGTAACGGAGTCAGATCAACATTTTGTCATCCGAGAGCACTGATAACAGAGTAGCAGAAGTCGAGCCCAGGGATTGTCGCCCGTGTACAGGCTGCAGTTAACATCCAGCACATGACAACCGTGTTTGTTCAAATGTTTGTAAACTCAAGGGACCAAACAACTATGATTATCAGTCCCTATACTTACAAACTACATTAACTTACACTGAGGACAAAATCCCCCCCCCCCCCTCTCTCTCTCTCTCTCTCTCTCTCTCTCTCTCTCTCTCTCTCTCTCTCTCTCTCTCTCGCGCGCGCGCGCGCGCGCGCGCGCTTCCGCCCGCCCCAGAGGGAGGACCCGATCCTCTGGAGAGAACGGCCACCCAATCCCAGTGGCGGCTGGTGATAATGTGCTAATGTGCTGCAGCACACTGTAAATATATTACTAAAATTATGCCATTTCTCTTCGAAAGTAAGCGAGAAATCGCAGTAAAATTACATCCTTTCTCTTGGAATGCGATCCAGATATCACAATAAAATTATGCCAATTCCCTTCCAATACGAATTACAACGCTAGTAATAAGGATGAAAACACATTTTGGAACGCTCTCGCCGCGATAGCTGGAAACCAGCTCCGTGTGCTAAAGTAAGATTCAGCCGCGCTGGTACGTGCGCAAAGAGGCGGCGCAGTCGTCTGATCGCTACTGCGCATGCGCAGACGTGACGTCAGGCCTGGCGACTCTTGTGTGCTGAGACCGGCTGCAGCACCAGATCAATATTTCTCTTCGCATTGCGTGTAACGGTTGCGGAAGAATAGTATATGACGAATATTGCAGCATGCAGAGTCAAATAGCGCACTGGCTCTTGCGTCTTGCGCGTTGTCTCTCAAATCTACTTGTGTGAGGCTCGTATTCAAATACTCCCGAGACCAAATTTTTAATTTCTGTAAATAAAACTTCAATCACAAAAAACATTAGTAATGTATAGCCAACATGCGAGTGAAACTGCGCTTTTCAGCCAAGCAGTTTCATTGGTCGCTTGTGTAGAACGCAGATGATGTGGTGGGGATATTTGTAAGCTCCGTTATTTTCATTGTTAGTCACGCTTTTTAGTTTAGTATATTTTGTGTCCTGTTTATTTTTGTAATATTGTAGGACACTGGTCAAATTTTGTACGAGCCGCCACTACCCAGTCCGTAGCATGACGTCTTAGGCCACGCGGCAGTTACGCGCGGCCGCGGCGGAATATCCGTGCGCACTGGGGCGCCGTGCTGCGGTGCGCGCGGCCGTTCGCCGTCGGGGTTTCGACTCTCCCCTCGGGCATGGGTGTTTGTGTTGACCTTAAGTTAGTTTACCTTAGGTTTAGTAGTCTGTAAGCTACGGACTAATGACCAAGCAGTTGAGTCCGATAGATTTACAAACATTTGAACATTTTTTCGTTACGTGCGGCTGACTGTGCTTGTAATGTTGCAGAGAGCGAGGAGCCATTAACTTCCGATTAATTGTGACACATGAGTTCAACCACGAATATTGACTCTACACTACTCTCCATGATCACTTTCAGCGAGGATGGCCAACACCACCAAAAGAGCAGTCCGCAGGACTCTCGTATACGTCACTCAGAGCAGGGGCCCTATTCTGTATCTTTTCGGCGCCCCAAAGTTCGGTTCGGTCAGAGAGCGCACCGAGGGGTCGAGTTACCGATGCAGCTCCATTATGTTATTCTGTATGCCTTTCGGTGGCGTTGCGGTCTGTCTTCGTGGACACCGAAGCTCACGGTGGCGCTATTGCCAGATCTGCTCTCATCAGCCAATCAGAAGCGCCTGACTGCTTCTCCGCGCATGCGCACTGCTGGTGAGCAGGGGGGACGGCAGCCATGGCCGGCGTTCGCTGCGTTTTCTACCATGAGAGACAGCCCATCAAAATGTAAAAAAATGAAAGTCTGGTATTTTATAATTTGGCGACATAAAACGACAGTGTGTTCCGAGAACTACCTACTGATACTTTCTTTTTAATTTAATTAAAACTTTTTGTCACTGAAAACAGAGAATATTTAAACTTTTCTGAAAAGTTGTTTATTCACGGTACTCTATGTTTATCACAGCGTATCTCCTAAACTAAGCGTCACACAACAAAATAATTTTATAATTGCCTTCAGTGCTATATGTTGTCGATGTCTGCAAACTTTCCGGCCAATATATTCAGTGATAGTGAAGTAATAAATTAAAATCCCACGTCTGACGCAGAACTTTTACCAAATCAACGTCCAAAATGTAGTAAGCGACAAACTTTTTCCCTTTACATTTTTTTGTGGGGGTGTAAGCGAGAAAAAGTTTCGGAAAGGTTTGAATTTATTTTTGCCGTTTGTTGGAAAACGTTAGGTGCTACCGTTTGTCCTAGACGAGAGCAGAATATTGCGGTTCATAGTGGCGGCGCGAGTTCAACGCGCTGGGAAGGAAGACGCGGCGTTAGCAGCAGAGAGAGCGCAGTGCTAGCAGTGAAAATTTTCTTATTTTGGCACTACAGAAGTACATGGAAGTTGCGTGAAAGGAAAAGGATTACATATTAGTGGAGACAGTTCTTAGAAACGCAAATTAGTCAATGTTTTTGTACTGAAGAAAGAGCGTACAATATTTTAATAACAAAACAGTTGTTTGCCGATGCGGGAAAGCTAAAAGGAATTTTTTTAGATTCACTCATAACCAGTTTTAGTATTTTCTGTCGTTAATTGGACAAAACCAGAAACGTCTTTTTGATTCCATCTTGAATCCAAGTGCTCAGTGGCTGTTAACATATACGGATGATGAAGAGCAGTCGCAAATATTTCTTTACTGTCGCAAAATTTGATTTTGGTCGCTGTCAGACTCTCATCAGTGCTTAAAAAATAGTTTGAAACGTACAAAAATTTTCAGTCTTCATATTGAAGATTATGTGATCGTCAACATGAAGGCTGAAAACTTTTCTTTGTTTCAAACTGCATTTCAAGCATTGAGAGTAGTCACACATGAATTATTTGTAACAAGACTAAAAAAGTAAATGAATAAAAAGTCTACGTTTGTTTCACTCACAGAAATTTCATCCTTTGTTTTATAATAAGAGTGAACCCTGATGTATAAGAAACTACTGCTGGCGCTCGCTCTTACATGTACATGCTAAAGAATATTGCAGTTCATGCTTCTCTTACACCACTAGAAAAGTGTTCCAAACAAGATGACTGGTGAAAAAATATTTCGCACCAGGACGGATTCGAACCTAAAACACTTAGGGTAGGAGGTTGTCGCCTTAACCGCTACACCACACCGGCTACAAGACTGGCCGGTCTTTGTTTCCATTGACTTCTTTGCGGAATGATTATCCGTTATTTATACTGCTGCTAATTTGTATGATTTCCACTATCTAACTTCACAAAATTCCTTACCATTTTAACTTAAACGTTGTAAAAGTGTTTTCTGTAAGTAATAAATACTCAGTTTGTACGGAAAAGTAAGGTAAAACACTACTAAGTACCGTTAAGATACGTCGGTAACGTGCTAGTTGGCACGACAGGAACTTAAGATTGCGGTGAAAATGGCTCATTTTATGAAGATTTTCAATGCGGCAGAGTATCTGGAGTGCATATTTCAGTAATTCTCACGTACAAATACGAAAATTTGCCAAATACGACGCGACATCTTTGCGAACGGCGAAAACGAAGGTGACGCCGTATTTGATGGATTTCGTATTTACACTTCCGTAATATGAGAGTTTGCAGGATAAATGAAACGGCGCATTAAAGACATGACCGAGATGCGTATTTTAAGATAAAGTTTATTGCAATAGAGTTTACACAAGTGCTATATCGTTATATTAAACTCTAGAACGCTAGCAGTTTTAACGAAATATTCTGATAATATATGTAGACAACCTTGAAAATTAACGTTTTACAGTTACTTATTACTTAAAAACAACAGATGTATCATTATCGGAATTTAAAACGACACAGCATTGCTAAAATAATAATTTATCTTCGCAATCCAAGCCCACCGAAACGAACCAAACGGCCTCACCGAAACCTCAGCGGCTTTCGGTGCAGCGCTCGAAATTTCGGTGGCCGTTTCGGGCGGTAGCAGGCCGCAGAAACGTACAGAATAACCATTTTCGCTACCGCACCGAAATTGACGTAACCACCGAGAAAAAGACACCGAACCGAACGGTACGAAAGATACAGAATAGGGCCCCAGGCCACTACCATGTGAGCTGCTAGGGCTACGTCGTAGCGGCCAGCCAGTTAGCTACGTGATTGCGACCTACTTGCACGACGTCAAACGAGAGCGCTTCGGCCTACTCTTTCGGTGGTGGTGGTGGTGGTGGTGGTGGTGGTGGTGGTGTGGCGGCATGCAGAGAGGTCCCATCTCTCCAATGTTTTGGAGAGGCGCTGTGGCCTCATGGTGTAAGGAGCTATCCGATATACTGCAGGTGAGGGTCGGTAGTGGTTGTGGGAACTAAAAATGTTGCAGTGTTAGTAAACCTAAGGGGCCAAATTGCTGAGGTCATCGGTCTCTAGACTTACAAACTTTAACTTACACGAGAGGACTCGAACCTCCGACGCGATCGGCCGCGCGATACGTAACGTGACGCCCCAAACCGCATAGCCATACTCACCACCCGTGCGAACTCAGGTGGCACAACGGTATGTTAAAAAAATGTTCAAATGTTTGTATAGCTTATGGGACGTAACTACAGGGTCATCAGTCCCTAAACTTACAAACTACTTATGAACTAACTAAGACTAAGGACGGCACAAATATCCATGCCCGAGGGGGGATTCGAACCCCTGACCGTAGTGGCTGTGCAGACCGTGACTGGAGCGCCTCAGTCCCCTCGGCCACCGCGGCCGGCAACGGTATGTTACGTACATCCTGTATCCTCGTGAGTTTCTTCTTCTGCTGCCATTTCTCTTTCAGGAGGACAATACTCGTTCCACACGGTACATGACTACAAACTGTGTGATAAGTGACAGATAAGAATCTAAAATCCTAGGACTGACCACGTGGATTTGTATGCTGGCAACTTAGCACTTTTTTAAATTATGGAGGCAGGACGCAGGGGTGGAAGCAGCCAGCTTACGGCTGGTCGAGAAATTGTGGGCAGTTGTCGAAGCTCGAGGCCTGGCCACGATGGACGGACGGTTCGAGTTGACCCTCGTCGTGGCCACGATGCCTCCCTATGTTATCTCGTACCACTGAGCCACCACGTCAAACAGCCCCGTATATTTATGGTTTATGCATTTTGAGGACATTGAAATCTATCACCATATTGGACATCCTGTTCCCGCTTACACAAGGATTAAGCATTTGACAAAACCGTTAGTCTACCTGAGAATTTAAATCGTTTTGGAGTATGATTAATATAGGTATCAAGTTTAGGAGAACCTTCAAAAATTTTTCCTCTTGTTTCGTCACCTGCATTTAATAATGAGAAACAACTTTTTCATTACTTTTTTCCTTGAGGGCTCCACATACGAGCGACGAATCGCTCAATTTTGTAAGTCTTTATATAGTTTTATTTCATTTCATCGATATTTGCAGATCCTTTTTTGATAATTTTCTAGGTATTTTATGTGATAAAAATCAAAGCCCTTTTCCAAATTCGTAAACGAATTCTCACTAGGGACACCTGCCCTCTACGCTCCCCTGCAGCCACCTTTCAATGTAAAAACGAGAAGGAATGTTAGGTGACTTACCGCCGCTCACGCTCTGATTGCCGGCCGCGGTGGCCGAGGGGACTGAGGCGCTCCAGTCACGGTCTGCACGGCCACTACGGTAGGGGTTTCGAATCCCCCCTCGGGCATGGATATTTGTGCCGTCCTAGTTCGTAAGTAGTTTGTCAGTTTAGGGACTGATGACCCCGTAGTTAATCCCTTAAGCTTAACAAACATTTGAACATTTTTTTTGAACGCTCTGATTATTTTTAAAAGGACGGGGAAGAAAATCGGCGCCCCCTTTCAAAGGAACCATCCCTGCATTTTCTTGGAGTGGATTATGTCTATTCCTCTGAATCTGCCTCAGTGCCACTGGACCAGGAATGGACGGTCCTGTATTCAGAGAGGGTGCCGAGGTTTTAAGAAACCCTTTCCAACCTTAAATGCTTCCATCCAACAAAATATTCAAATGTTTGTATAGCTTATGGGACTAAACTACGGGGTCGTCAGTCCCTAAACTTACAAACTACTTATGAACTAACTAATACTAAGACGGCACAAATATCCATGCCCGAGGGGAGATTCGAACCCCCGACCGTAGTGGCCGTGCAGACCGTGACTGAAGCGCCTCAGTACCCTCGGCCACCGCGGCCGGCTTCCATACAACCATAGCAGTTGCACTGTGGAGTGGGCGTATACTGTCAATTCGAAAAAACGTTAAGTGATATTGTAATTACTAAAACAATATTGAATGCCACTTGAACCTATGAAGGTTAATTTCGTTTGCTACTCTTCCGGTCTCTTCAGTTTTCTCTCAAGCAGTGTATCGCAGGGGTAACAGACAAACAATAAATGTGAAATTTCTCTCCCAGAGTCTGTGCCAAAGACGTGGAAAGTCCAGGCATTCTGTTCCTTAGATCAGTTTTCTAGTAGCGTTTGGCATTTCCACGCGCTAGACACAGCGTCATTTAATAAAGAAGACAAACTGGTGCGAACCGCTGAGGTGGATGCCGCGTGGGTCGGCGGCTTGTTGACCCCGTAGATGAGGTCAAGTGGGCGGGTCCGCGACAGGTCGCCCTGGCGGCGTGTGACTCACTGCGGGCAGGAGGCTCGCTTCCTGAGGAGGCCGCACCCCGTGCTCCTACGTCTGGCCAGG
Source organism: Locusta migratoria (assembly GCA_026315105.1). Lineage (NCBI taxonomy): Eukaryota > Metazoa > Arthropoda > Insecta > Orthoptera > Acrididae > Locusta > Locusta migratoria. The sequence goes on from CM048745.1 coordinate 434,451,994, forward strand.
GCCGGGTTAAACACGTCACAATTAAACCACCCAGTGCCGTTTGCCATCATTTTCAGGCATTAAAAATTTGCTTACAACAACGAGTGCAGAGAGTTGTGGCAGATACAGAAGTACCCGCTTTAATAAGTCTTGGTTGCAAATACACGGTCGGAAATATTAATTAGTACTCGCTTTTAAAGTTTTCCAGTTCACTCGAGAGTTATTGTAGAATCGGTACGTAAGGAGCGTATTACATTTACAGATAAAAGCACAAGCGGTTCTGGCAAGCTCAAGGCCTCAGACACGGCCAACCGATTCGGCTCAAATTTGGCAGGTCGCTTGTGTACCTAAAACGAAGGAATCTACGATATTTTGGGTCAACATCCCCACGTTTATGAGAAAATCACCCCTAAATGTTATGACGAGCAGTCGACTCAAAATTGGAGGATCGATAAAAAATTGAAAATAGAGCAATTTTCATCATCAGGTATGAAGTCCGGAAACGCATACTATTCCAGAAATCGAGGAAAGAATCTTTTACAACTGCCGCTGCTGTACCCACATGGTAAACGCTTTTCGCCAATAGCGCAACAGCCAATGTAATTGGCTGGGAATCGGAGAACCCGGGTTCGAATCACGAAGAAACGAAGCGGACGTTATTCGTCTCGTTTAGTATTTTTCCATATCTCACTTGATAGGGATAGGAGGGTTAATAAGGTAAGTAAATCAATAAGGGATGATAAAAAGGTAGGCAAATTTCTCAAACCTCTTGGGATAGTAAACAAATAAATGTTACCCCATGTGACTTTACAATGGCTCTTCCGGTCACTGTTACGTGTCGTTACCTTTTTTTTTTTGCCCCCCCCCCCCGAACTATTAGATGGATGGTACTGGTCAAATAAACATTCGAAACAAATATAATCACGTCACCAAGAACATCTAATGAATGCAATCTTTCGACAGCTATCCTACATTGTTCATTCCGAAGAGTCAGCGGAAAACTAACTTGGTTTACATTTAAAAATGTCTTTTTCGGAATTAATTTTGATGCGTACAACGCATCCGATAATATTGCCTGAAAGATCGGTGCTGAAAGTTGGTTATGAATTATGCTGTGATCAGTTATTGCATCCGTGCGGTTTCGCAATTCCCGCTGGATTACCAGAAGCACACTGCAATTCTGAAGCCTCGAAATAGAGTTTTTAACCTGGCGATGGAAATGAACCTGACACGGCTGGCATGCAAGTGTGCAGTTTGGCGGTGTTACTTTTACTGTGCACCTTATTAACCCTCCTATCCCTATCAGGTGAGATATGGAAATATACAAACGAGACGAATAACAGCTACTAGCTTTTTTCGAGATTCGAACCCAGGTTCTCCGATTATCAGTCAGTTATATTGGCCGTTGCGCAATCGGCGATGTCGGCGGAAAGCGTTTACCACATGGGTACAGCAGCGGCAGTTGTAAAAGATTCTTTCCTCGATTTCTGGAAAAGTATGCATTTGCGGACCCCATACCTAATGATGAAAGATGTTCTATTTTCAATTTTCCATCGATCCCTCCAGTTTTGAGTCGACTGCTCGTCATAACATTTAGGGGTGATTTTCACAAAAACGCGGGGGTGTTGACCCAAGATATCGTAGATTCCTTCGTTTTAGGTTGTACTCAAGCGACCTGCCAAATAACCGAATCGGTTGGCCGTGTCTGAGGCCTTCCCCTTGTGAGTGCCAGGAGTCGATCCCTGCTAAAACACACACATTAATACGTGTGGTGGCCTCCACAAGCGGCAGTGCAGGTTCTGATTTTGGAATCCGTCAGATCACAACAAAGGGCAAATAGTGCCTTAGGATACATTTTTCCACGCCTGCTCGACCCGTTCCCGTAGTTCTGCAAGAGTTGCACGTGACAGCTGTCGTATCTCACACGTGCTCGAGCACCCATCACTTCGTGTGAATAAAGAACGAGTTGTGTTTCGCATCAACGAAATCTTCTAAATCCCTGTTGACATTGGGTCAATAGATCGTTCTGTTCGAGATAATTTATAATATTTGAATACAGGATATGTTCCAAAACCCTGCTGCAAATAGACTTCAATGAAATAGAGCTGTAATTTAGTGGCTTACTCCTAATGCCTTTCTTGAATATAGGTGTGACCTGTGCAACTTTCCAATCTTTTGGTACAGATCCTTCTATGAGAGAGCGGTTGTATATGACTTAAGTAAGGAGCTGTCGCTTCAGCATAATCAGATAGAAATCTAATGAGTACACAAACCGGACCAGAAGACTTGTTCTTGTTAAGTGTGTAAGCGAGTATTATCCTATTGGAACAACAAATCTCTTTTCTGTTCCCGGAATGGTAAAACGGTCTTAAAATATTCTGCAAATCCCGAGCGCTGGCCGGGTTCGCACCGTAAACACCAAAGCTGAACGAAAGTTGTAGCTTTTCACGCCCGAAAGACTTGAGGTGGGGCCAGTATATCTTGGAAGAATGCACTCCGAAGACAGCGCTCGCCAGGTCCGCGTCGTACACGGAAACGGCAATCATTTGCGTGCAGGCATAACTTGCTGAAGACCACAACTTGCGATTCAAAGTGATCTGTCGACGCCAATAGAGCCGTGCACGCCGATGGCGCGGCATGGGTGGAAGGCGGGCTAGAGGTGTGTGTGTGCGTGCTCGTAATGCCAATGCTAGTGACCCTTCCAACAGTGTGTTGAAACTTGTGGACTCACTAAAAGGTATATTACACGCACAGTATTTGGTCGCTAGTCGCTGGTGCCTGTTGTCACTCAACGTATAGGCGAATAGCGAATGGATACGCCGACGAAATGACACGAAGCGACTTCAGACGCTAGCCTCTTCGTAAAAACAATTGAAACACGCCGTAGCATATGATATTGTTTTGAAGATTAGGTGATAAACAGTTATTTGTAATCAAATTTCCAAATTTCTAGAAATTTGTTAGTTTTCCAGTATTATGGGACATTAAAAATAAGGATTATTTAAATACTAAACTTGTTCTTGGCGAGATCGCCATCCTCATTACGGTATTTTGTTTTCTTATTTTATCCTCTACCATTTCCAGTAATGTATCAAAATTTTCTCATGTCATCCTCATATTTCTAGAAGGATCTTCACACGATGATTCTCAAAAGATTTGCAGAAACTGCAAATTATCACTCCTCGCAATCCACCTTCTTACCCATTATATTTTTTCCCACTTTTCCGTTTTGCTTTTGGTAGATAAATCTTTCTTTGAAGACTGTTGCGAGAAACAACCCCAGCATTTACTACTTCCTTCGACATTCTGACTCGACAGGTGGGTACTTTATACGCTCCTATACATGACACGGAGCGGCCAACACACAAACGCTACCAAAAACGCCAGCGACCAGCGTCTAGAGCAGCCCACCCTCCAACTTTACACGCTCGCGTTTTGAAGCAGCGACTTTCTTCGCTCTCCTTGGGTAATTTCCAAGAAAGTAGCTCGGCCTGAAATGATAGGCCTATATATTGGACGTACAACTGTAAATCGATTTAGCTTTTCTGAAACCGTATGTTCGGGCGCTACGCGCCCTCACGCAATAATGAACTTCTTTTAACCTATACCTAACCTGAAACTTCCTGGAAGATTAAAATTGTGTGCCGGAACCGGGACTCGAACCTGGGACCTTTGCCTTTCGCGGGAAAGCGCACTACCGACTGTGCTATCCCGACACGACTCACTTCCGGGCGAGGTACTGGCAGACGTAAAGTTGTGAGGCGGCATCGTGAGTCGTGTCGGGATAGCACAGTCGGTAGTGCGCTTGCCCGCGAAAGGCAAAGGTCCCAGGTTCGAGTCCCGGTTCTGGCAAACAATTTTAATCTGCCAGGAAGTTTCATATCAGCGCACACTCCGTTGCAGAGTGAAAGTTTCATTCTGTACCTAACCTTCTTAAGCCTCGCTACAGATAACGTTTTTTAAAGTGAAAGTTAGGTTAGGTATAGGTCAGTAAGATTTTCATTTAGTACGTGAGGGCGCGTAGCGCCCGAAACTCTGGTTCAGAAACACTGAATCGATTTACAGTTGAACGTTCGCTATGTATTATTTCAGGCCGTACAACTTCGAGTGTAAGCTTTCTTGGAAATTGCCGTCCTTGTTTACCCCGAGCGAATTTAGAAGCTGCGTCCAAGTACAACAGCGACTAACGACCAAATACGCTCAGTGTAATATACCCTTAACTCTCATATCTGTGCTATAGTAGCTGTGCGATCTGCCAATGCTTCCCTTAAAATAGACGATCTTGCTGGACGTGTGTGCTAGGTGGATGTCCAGAACAGCGAGCACCGTGCTCGCTGGCCCAGAACCTAGTCTACAAGTGTGACAATGTTTACATGATCATTACAACCAGCATCGTTGCACTAACTGACGCAGGACATCCAACTTGTGTGGCAATTCCATTCCGATACTCGGAAAGCCACAATATGATCCCGTTTCGAACTATGTTCAGTTGTCTGTAGGAAGTACGTGTGCATCTCCGTGGACTGGCGGCTGTTTTGCTTCGCACTTGATATCACACTGAGCCTTATAGATGTAAACATTCCCTATTACAGGGTACACACAGATGGCGCTTTGGCAGCTATGTCACAACTCTGCCGTGTTGACGGAAGACGGTGATACCGTTATCAGTACACGTACTATCCCCTAGGTGGTCTCTGCCTCATGAGATCAGCATCGACGTTGTCTCCCCAAGTGTGCTTATTTTCTTTTCTGTGATGTATATAATTATAAGATTTGGTTTGATAACGCAATCTCCTTTGTTTCTGTGAAAAACAACACTGAAACAGCCTGGCAAAATTCACGCCACACGACACAGAGTAATGCAACAATCCTCAGACGAAACTTAAGGTGACGCGTTTGCCGCCGTCGCCGAAGAAACTCGGCCATTGCATTCAGTTACCCCATAAAGGAATTGCATATCGGCCATTTCATCAGTAAACTTACCCATACAATGTGCGTCACTGTTAACGTAAAACTAAACTAACACTGCCAGGAAATCAAATCCAAGACAGAATACTCAATGAAGGCGGAGGGTGAAATGGGTACAAATGTTGTGAATAGCCGGTCACACTAGAGAATGGAAACATGACACACAGCCAAGGATTAATAACCATATCTCGTGAACCCTACGGGATATGAACGATGGTGGTAGCAAATTACTCGAAGAGGATTCATCCGATCCAACTTTTCTCAATTTACGCAGCAGAGTTTTACATAAATGATGTCGATGTCCGAGAATTCTGATTTAATAACTTCTTTTACAGTTTCTTATCGGCTACACCGACAAGTAATGATCCCTAGGACGCGTCTGTATTCCTACACCCCCCCCTTTTTTTTTTCGGGGTCTGTTGTGAAGCCTACTCCATAACCTGGAACAATATTCTAGCTCTAGCGTCCTTTAGTCTTGTCCTCTACAGATTCAATGCGCATATATATATATATATATATATATATATATATATATATATATATATATATATATATATATATATATATATATATATATAGCCTTTTCCCTATTTATTAGAACCTTCTCGACAATTCTGATTTCATTCGTCGTACTAAAACTGATTTTACTCAACCGAAGTTCATATCGGTCCTCATCCTTTAATAAGCCACTGTAAAGCTTCTGGTCAGTCCATATAGATTCCTCCTCTTTTTTATACATATAAACTTACATGTACCCACATTTGAGAAGAACTGCAACTCATTACAACAAGTGGACTTTTTGTCCGGACATTTCTGCAATACCTATCATGGTCCAAGGATAGCCGCGGTGGAGTGGCCGATCGCATTGAGACGCTATGCTCCGATGCGCGAGGCCGTTCCCCTTTGGGTATTCGAATCCCCCTCGGGCATGGATGTTTGTGTTACCTTTAGTATAAGTTAGTTTATAAGTAATTTGTAAGTTTAGGGACTGATTGATGACCTCGCAGTTAAATCCCATAATCTTAACAAACATGTGAACATTTGGGTTCAAAGACATTGATAAACAACATCTCCAGCCAGAATCATATACAATTTATTCTTTTGCGCGAAGTGGGGATGGAGGACGTTCAGCACTCAAGGAAGTTCAATCATATCAGCACTCAGAATATCTGCAGCTTAACTGTCAAGTCGCATTAACGTCTAAAATTGGAGCACAGGTTGCCATGCGAGCGACCAAAAAATAAACAAAAATAATTAAAAAACAGTTTCGTGGATACGACTCAGGTAGGGTTCCGACCCTATAACCACTCCCACCTCCAACCCCGTTATCTACGCCACGGTGGCAGCTATCTCATAAGTGCTGATGATACAATCCGGTAAATCGTTTATGCGTATCGACGTTAGAAGACGTACTTAACTTCCTCGGGATGTTGGGCCCAATGGTCTCGGGGTAAAGTGGTTAACTGGAAACCTGTTCGTATGACGGAATTTTTCAGTCTGCGTTTTCATCCAGCCTTTACCTCTAAACGATGTGAGGAATCGCCAGAAACGGCACGTGATTCGGATTCCACGTTAAAATGTAGGCCCCTTTTCCCGGTTGCGTGAATGAGGTAGGTTAGGGACACGGAAGTCGGCGAACGGGCGTCCAGTTGAAAGACTTGACCAGGCCACTGAGCCACACGAAATTATTATTATTATTATTAATATTATTATTATACAGGGTGTTTCACTAAGTGTGTTTGCCTCTGTAACTTATAAAATAATATGTGACGGGAAATTTTAATGTGGTAGGTCAACACAAGAAATGTTACACTTTCTGCGGAGCTATGAGCATAGTTTATTGTATCATTTCCACGGGGTTACAGCACAAAGATATATTTTTTTAAATGGAACAATAGTTTTTTTTTTCTATCGTGCATTGGAATCGTTGAAACCAGCTGCGTCCAAATCAATTTAAACTACATTACTATCACTGTTAGTTTGGGAGCTACAACCCTTCATAGTTTCAGGGGCAGATACCACAAACGCTGCGCATAATGCAATCCGCCTTCTAAATGTGGTGCGGCCGAGTTGTAACGTCGCCGGTGTCACGGAGCGAGAAGCTTCCTCGATGCGCTGTTAGATTGCCGACTGTCGCCGCACACGGCCGTATACCCGACAGTTGGAGCCACACAAACAACCGGGGCTCAATATACCACAGTTACTGACATCGGATGACGATGGCATACACGAACGAGTACGTTGACGTGGTGCTGATGCTCGGCGAGTGCCGACAAGATGCCACTGAAGCAGCCACGGCGTATGCCGTGAGATATCCTAGGCGAAGAGCCCCGGCAGCAAATGTTCAAATGTTTGTTAAGCTTATGGGACTTAACTACGGGGTCATCAGTCCCTAAACTTACAAACCACTTATGAACTACTTACGAACTAGGACGGCACAAATATCCATGCCCGAGGGGGGGGGGATTCGAACCCCCGACCGTAGTGGCCGTGCTGACCATGACTGGAGCGCCTGTCACCTCGGCCACCGCGGCCGGCGCCCCGGCAGCCATTACGTTCTTACGTGCCGAACAACGACTTCGGGAAACAGGCAGCTTGGTAATGCGCCGCAGTAACAGACGAAGACCTGCAAGAAGTGAGGAGACGGAGGTGTTTGTTTTAGCTGCACTACACCACGCTCCTCATATCAGCTTACGAGCCGTTGCTGCAGTCGCTGGTGTCAGTCTCACATCTGTGTGGTGTATAGTACACGGCCACAGGTTTCACCCGTACCGCCTGTCACTGACCCATGAGCTGCATGGGAATGATTTCCGTGCAAGAGTGACATTCTATGAGTGGGCCATGCGTATTTTCACGCTGGAGTCTTTACAAAGTGTTATGTTTTCTGATGAGTCCACGTTCACAAATTATGATGCAGTGAATCGCCATAACATGCACTACTGGGCCGCAGACAATCCTCGGTGGGTACGACCTGTCGACCGTCAACGTAGGTGGTCTATTAACGTGTGGTGTGTAATCCTTGGGGATGAAATCATCGGTCCACACTACTTCCCAGGTACACTGACAGGTGAGTTATATCGCGCTTTTATAGCCGACAGTTTGGGTGGTCTCCTTGCAAATGTGTGTCTACAACCGAGAGTCCATATGTGGATGCAGCACGATGGTCACCCAGCCCATTCTGCGCGTGCTGTTGTGGAAGAACTAAACAACAGGTTTGCAGGAAGATGGTTGGGGCGCCATGGTCCTCATTCATAGCCCGCTAAGTCGCCCGCTTTAACGCCAGTAAATTTCTTTTTGTGGGGATATCTAAAGGATCGTGTTTATGTCACTGAGCCCACATCCCCAGATCCAAAACGGCGCATCGAGGACGCATGTCGCTCCGTCACACCGGCGATGGTACATCTCGTCCGCAGATCCTTTCGACAGCGCATTGTATTATGCATTGAGGAACATGGACGCACATTTGAAGATCTCATGTAAATCAACTTTCCACCGCCGTAAGATCCATCACCCACCACACAGCCATGTATTATGTACAGCGTGTGGTATCTGCCCCTGAAACTTTGAAGGGTTGTAGCTCCCAAACTAACAGTGATAGGAATGTAGTTTAAATTGATTTGGACGCAGCTGGTTTCAACGATTCCAATGCACGATAGAAAAAAACTATTGTTCCATTTAAAAATTATATCTTTGTGCTGTAACTCTTTGGAAAATGATACAATAAACTATGTTCATAGCTCCGCAGGAAGTGTAACATTTCTTGTGTTGACCTACCGCATTAAAATTTTCCGTCACCTATTATTTTATAAGTTACAGAGGCAAACACGCTTAGTGAAACACCATGGATATCACTCTAAATAGCGACGATGTTACTACCATTTGTGTGGCAATTCAGTTTCTACTGCTAAAATTAAAATTGGATTGGCCAGTGTCTTCTTTATCATTAGCGGGCATTCTAACCTGCAGAAAAAGGCTCTACGATTGGCATACAACTTGGATCTCTAGTGTGCGTGACATTCGAAGGCTTGTGTTGTGATCCACTGTGAAGGAATGCATGTGACAAGCATGTGGACGACGTCCGCGTTCGTAAATGTGAAATCATAACTGCTAGTAATACGAGCGAAAACATCCACACTGAAAGCTTTCTCAGATAACCTCGTTTAGAGCCAGATGAAACATTATCAAGCTTCATAAAGGCTGTCGCAAACATTCTCATACTTTTAGAACGGCACCTGGTTACCCGCTACAGTAAAGATCAGTAATACTTTCTTGTACCAAAATGTTCTTTCACTATTACCTCACATACAATATTTACTTTGCAGTTTAGTCTAAATAATGTGCGCGCGCGCCCAACTACATTTTTAGGAATGCTGATCAGTTTCGGGGAACCACTTCAAAAATTTGTTTATTTAAATAACCAATCTTCTTCTGAAGTGAAGCGACGTCCGCCAAACCACCCCGTGTCTAGAAAAAAGGTGTAAAACACTTTGTGCTAAATAAGGACTGTAAAGAGAGGGATTCATCGCTTCCCATTGGAAAGGTTGTGGAAAGGTTGTTCACTTAAAAGACACACCACTATGAATTCGGCCATTATCGTCCAATAGGGCAACATCTAACGACAGGTTGCTGCTCCGTTTGTTTTGAAGGACTGCTGCTGATTGTGTGTTTGTGGAGATTAAAAATCTAAAATCATTAGACTTCACCACTCATGGTAGAATTGGTGTCCCAGCATTCTGCAATTACTCTTACACATGTGCAAATGTGAGAAAGTTTTGTAAATGTTGGCCAAGTGTATTTCTGAAGTGGGGCGCGAGTACCAGCCCAGTGTACAACACGTGGAAAGTGCGAAACCGCCTAGTCACCAACTTGCCGGCACACCAGCTCTTGTTAATGTGCCAGACGCATGCGGCTGTATCCCCGTCCCGAAATTGGACGCTTTAGTGCGCACGGCTATCCGGGAGGTTGTTTTGAATGGGCCTGCTAAGTTTTTGTAACATCTCGCAGAATGCAACCACAATTATTGCTATCCCAAGCGCCACGAAATGGAGCAGCAGAAGTATATTTTTGCGCAGGAATGTGCATTTATTCATGCGAAGGGTAAACTGCGTGTCGATGCATCTATGCTCCGTCGGTCTTCCCACATCTCACAAGAATTTTCTGGTTACGTAACTTCAGAGTTCGTTGGCCTAGTGTAACAACAGTGAATCCATATTTGAATTGAAAAGCAGTCTCTGCTGCGATTTATAATACCTATTACTTCTAACGCGTTTCGCGCGTTTGGCACATCATCAGAAACCTCTGAAACAGCTGGATGGCAGTAGTAGGTATTAAAACACACGATGATCAGCATTTTAGACTGATCTCATTATATCCTCGGATTTTATCTACTCTAAAATCTGATCATCGTGTGTTTTCATAACTAATGCCATCCAGCTGTTTCTGAGGATGCGCCAGAAGCACGCAACGTGTTAAAAGTAATAAATATTATAATCGCAATAGAGACTGCTTTTGAATTAAAATAAGAATTTTCTGGCATTGAGATTTTGTTGTAAACAACGTTTTCATCGGCGAACAGGTCCAAGAAACTACCAACATTAGACATTACAACAGTGACTAGAACATTTCTTGGGCTACTCTCGGATTTACTTTTGCACACGTCTATTTTGTTTCGTTGAAAAGTAATGTTGAGATTTATCTGATAGAAAGCCCTGAATTTAATCTCCTTACTGGTCCGATATAATTTGTTCACTATTTAACAGACGTAATTGAAAAAAAAAAAGTATTGATGCCATTTGGTATGAGTTGAAACGCTTTGTGATAAAGCTAGGCTATGCATGTAAGCTTAGGCTCCCGCGGCTATTGTCATTATCAAATTCTTTAGAGTGTGTGTGAGGCAGAATTGTCAATCTTAAAACCTGTCCGTCGTTTCGGCAACTTGCGTGTTCTTTCTCTGGGTATTTGTGTTATTTTAATATACTTCATAATTTTTATCTTCATATTATGACCATTATGTACCTCTATCAGTTACGGCAATTTCTTTACTACTCACTACTGGACCGAATAATTTGCCTTTACCTGTAACTTGCTCCGATTTTTTTTTTCCTCTTCCATACAGTCTCATCTTTTGCTGCTAGGGCAAAAAATGCAAGGAAATTTTTCAAGCGGGAGTGGAGTGAAATTTGTAGCAGAGCGTAAATGTATTAATTATGCATTAGTGCACATTTTTTGTTTTGTTGTTTTGTTTTTCGGTGTATTCACAATGTTATAGCATTTCGTTACTTTATTTCTGGTTCTCTAGTATTTTCCATGCATGTCGTTGCTGCACATGGAATCTTTCCAAAGTTCGGAATATCTCAATCATCTTTTGACTATCTGAGTAACAAGTTACAAGAACAAGAGCTGACATTGAATTACAGTAGCTCCACTTACAGTCGGGGGCGATCTCATAGGTTGATAAACACATTTTCTCCGTAACCTCGAGCGAGCCACAGCTTTTCCTCTTTTTAGACGGATTCTCTGTGTTATAAACGTTTCGAATGTCATCTACCTCACTCGTACATTCTCCATATACCTCTCCTGTAAATTAACAACACCAAAGCACCACTGCAATTACAACGGTATATAACCTACAAATTGCAACTAAAAATAGGAAGCAAGACTGAGAACGAGAAAAACAGAGATGCCAAAAAGAGTTTGCAAACAGTACATAGTAAAAGAAACCGTTCGGAAACATGCGGGAATGACAGTCGTAATATTTTTCCTATATCGCAACTGACATCCAGCATTATTTCCGATCAATGGGTAATTTTCAAACATTACTGCACAATGACTATCAATGTTCTTGCGATACAGTACTACATGTGCAAAGTGTAAGTATTGCACTCTTAGCGCATTTTTTATTTAAAATCTGTCTTCCACTATTTATAGTGTTGGTCCTTCAATTGTTCTCTTTTCAGTATAATATCCCTCATTTTTAACATTTAAAAAATTCTTTAACTATAGATGCAGACCTTCGCACTGGAAGTTACAACACCCGTTTTCTAGCAAAATAGGAGTATTTTGAAGTATCCGACGCTTTAGAGTGATGGAGACGATGAACTATTTGTTGTAGCCCGAATGGCTACTTTCACAATTTTAGGAGTAAATTGTGCAAATACAAGTTTGGCCCCTCATTGTCATTGGAAAGTTAAATTGTGAAGATTTAATTACAGTTTTTTTACAGTTTTTTCATGTTGATGCTACATTACACTAAATTGATAAAAAAAGATCCTCACAAAGAAGATTACACTATCGTTATCCCCAAACATAGGCAACTGTATAGCCAGTAGCGAAGACGGAGGGGGACTAGGGGGCTACCTTTAACAGCAAATAAACAGGATTTGAACAGACTACATATTGAGATTTAATGAACCTATAATACAGTGTGATGTCAGTTTGCAGCGGATTGTTTGAGGAATGTGTACATTATTGAGAGAAGTCTCAACGCTGGTTGAGAACGAAAGAGTCCTGAATAATTGTTTTTAATTTCGATTAAATTCCTGGGTTCTCCACTGTGCTGATACTTCTTCGGTGAACTCGTGGAATCCCATTTCATCGACCACTTTCTTAAATGTCACTTGAAAGAGAAGGTTTGGTTGCAGCTCCTCTTTTTCCTTTTAGAAGCAGTGTAGTAGAACAAGTGGACGTTTGTTGTTTACTGTCTCAGCCTGACTTGAAATAATATTTCACTTATTTCTGTCATACTACAAGCTTTCATCCTCCTCCCCCCCCCTGTATAATAGTTTGGTGTTGCGCTCTTCATATGGTACACAATGCTCCGAGAAACGGCGTCGACAGGAGCTGATTTTATCTTCACGCCGTTCTTCTTCGATGATTATACTAATTACAATCTGACTTTCATATGCTCAGCACGGTAGAAGACGAAACCAATATTCCAGATTTCGAATTACGAACAGATGCCGTAATGAGTAACGTAGAAGTAGATATCATCGGAGTAGTGCAGCAGCTAAAATCACTTAACAAGAACAAGTCTTCTGGTACGAATTGTATACCCATTAGATTTCTATCTGATTATGCTGAAGCGATAGCTCCTTACTTAACAGTCATATACAACTGCTCTCTCATAGAAGGATCTGTACCAAAAGATTGGAAAGTTGCACAGGTCACACCTATATTCAAGAAAGGCAGTAGGAGTAACCCACTAAACTACCGGCCTACTTCATTGACGTCAATTTGCAGCAGGGTTTTGGAACATATCCTGTATTCAAATATTATGAATTATCTCGAACAGAACGATCTATTGACCCAAGGTCAGCACAGATTTAGAAAATGTCGTTCATGCGAAACACAACTAGCTCTTTATTCACACGAGGTGATGGGTGCTATCGACAAAGGTTCGCAAATCGATTCCGTATTTCTTGATTTCCAGAAAGCTTTTGACACCGTACCCCACAAATGGCTTTTAATCAAATTGCGTGGTTATGGAATATCGCCTCAAATTTGCGATTGGATAGAGGATTTCTTGTCAGAGAGGACACAGTTCGTAGTAATCGATGGTAAGGCATCGTCTAAAACACAGGTGATATCGGGCGTTGCACAGGGTAGTGTTATTGGTCCTTTGTTCCTTATTTACATAAACGATTTAGGGGAAAATCTAAGTAGCTCTCTTAGGTTGTTTGCAGATGACGCCGTCATTTACCGTCTAGTAAAATTATCTGAAGATCAAAACCAACTGCAGAATGATCTGAATAAGATATCAGTATGGTGTAAAAACTGGCAATTGACTAACTAATGAGACGTGTGAAGCCGTCCACATGAGTACGAAAAGAAATCCGTTAAACTTTGTTTACAACATAAATCAAATGTGAAGGCCGTAAACTCCACAAAATACCTAGGAATTACTATTACTTCAGACCTAAACTGGAAAAAACACGTAGATAATATCGTGGGAAAGGCGAACCAGAGACTGCGTTTTATTGGCAGAACCCTTAAAAGATGCAACAGAACTACTAAAGAAACTACATACACTGCGCTTGTCCGTCAATTTTTGGAATATTGCAGCCCAGTGTGGGATCCTTATCAGGTGGGTTTGACGGAGGACATCGAAAGAGTCCAAAGAAGGGCAGCTCGTTTCGTATTGTCACGATACAGGGGGAGACAGCGTTAAGGCCAATTCACACTGTCCGTCACGTCACGTCACGTCACGTCACCGTCCGTCAGAACATTCCGCAATGTATTTCTAATGGCGGCATTCACACTGTCCGTCACCGGACCGTCACGTCACGTCAACGTCCGTCAAGCTTTCTCGGGAAGAATGTTTTGACGGAACGGCCGTCTGCTAACATCGGAAGTTAACCTATTTTCGTCACGCGAATTACATGTTGCAGTCAATGATTGCACTGTTTATATGCAAATGTGTTTTATTCATCTTTGTGTTGTTGTTGTACCTTGTTTAGGTGTAAATCTAAAATGTTTCATGGCGACTTGAATATTTTTGTCAATTGAGTGTCCCCCTAAAATCGAGTTCGGATATCTGAAACCAAAAAATGGTTTATGTTACGTAACATTGTAAAAGAAACGACTTAAGCAAACTGTTTATTTGAATAAGATTGTAATTTGATTACGCATTTTTCATTAAATAACACATTAAATAAAAATGTCAGTTCTAATGAAAGACAAAAATTCAGTTGTTTACGACGGTATTAACAATGTCAGCGAGCTAATCGTAATGGTTAAAGTATACAGGCGCTATTTATGCTCTTACAAGTAGCTTTGATGTCTTCATATGTTTATTTTTTCGCTTGAAAATAGATGTCGATGTTTTGAAATGTTGTTTCAGTTCCCAGTAAGTTGGTCAAAAACATACACTGTAAAGTTTTCTTTGGCCGTTAATAACATTTAGCGTTGTTGTTCCCCCTTTCTAGTATTAAACTATGACTTTCTACATGACAGATCGCCACTTATAACCTCACTTTCAACATCGCGTATTGAGATAGACGAATTGACGTGACGGACACGGACGGACAGTGTGAATACAACTTGACGTGACGGTTCCGTGACGTGACGTTGACGTGACGGACAGTGTGAATTGGCCTTTACGGAAATGATACAGGATCTGGGATGGGAATCATTACAACAACGGCGCTTATTGCTGCGGCGTGGGCTACTTCCGAAACTCCAATCGCCAACATTCTCATCCGAATGCGAAAATATATTGTTGACTCACACTTACATAGATAGAAATGATCATCACAATAAAATAAGAGAAATCAGAGCTCGAACAGAGAGATTCAGGTGTTCTTTCTTCCCGCGCGCTATTCGAGAATGGAATGGGAGATAAATAGTATAATTGTGGTTCGATGAACCATCTGCCAGGCACTTAAATGTGATTTGCAGAGTATCCCATGTAGATGTAGTGAGGCGCATAACACGGTTCCGTGTAACTTTTTGTTTTCAACCGGCGGTGAGACTTCTGGCAATACTACACATTCCGCAAAGGCTCATTATATCTCAATATGCACTGTTTAAATTCTGTTCAATTTTCAATCACCAGGTACGGAATTAAGACAGACGACTCTTCCCCTTCCCCCACCCCGAAACGCTTTCCGAACTTGACGTGACGTATACAAGTCAGCGTTACACATCAGTCCCTCCCTTCCGAACACTTATGTTTTAAAGAATTTGTCTTTAGCATGAGTCTAAAAGTTCTGTCAGTCTATTGATGGATGATTTTCTCCTGCTATTGATTAAAACCAAAATTATTCAAATTTACTTACATAATTTTTGCAAATTTAATACCGGTAAAGATTTTGGAAGTCACAATTTAGACAGTTTTAGAATCAGTGATTAATTGCAATCTTTTACCAAGTCAAAAACGGCAGCGTCGCAAACGTTTCTCCCGTGCCTCACCGTATAATGAACAATAGGAACCTTGTAGAGATATACCTATACTGCGCCGTACTACAAAAAGTATTACCTGACATTATTTCTGGATGATATTGAATGTACGTTAAAAAATGAAGTGAAAATTAAAAAAAAAAAAAATCTGCTTCATCAGTTGCGTCCTTACTGGATTCTAACATATATACGATATACGCTATATTCTTTTAATGGACTACAGGTACCGGTACTGCTAAAAATGCAGAAACATCACTCAGTTTACTGCACTTACAGTAGACTATGCAAAACACGACATGCAATATTGGACGCAGAATGCACAATTATAACCTAAGACATTTACGTGACACTAGAAAAAAAAGTTTTGTTTGTAAACAATGTGCTAGATTCAGATTCACGAGAACGATTGTAATGCTATCTGTAGGAAGGTAGTTAACAGAATGATAAATAACAGTCACCTAGCCTATTAAATTTGAATGCAGCTGCAGCACTGTTTCGTTATATCATTTATAACGCAAATAGTTTTCCAAATTAGATAGCAGGTTGTCTAAAAACATTAAGCTTATGTTTCAAGAGAAGGCCAGCGAACAGCGAATTTGAAGAGCGCAGTAGGGTGGGTCGGGCACACTGTAAGATCAATACAGTACGCATTATCAACAGGTTGTCAATATGCTTCCATCATTCACAGCTGATCAAAAGCATTCCCTCTACCTATTTAAATAAATAAATTTAAAAAAATAAATAAAGTATCACTTGAGGGTGTAACGAAGTTACGGAGAACGATGAAAATAAACATATGACGAATGCTGCATGATAATAAACGTTTCTGGAAATAAAAAAGACGAAAGTTACAGAAACGAATAACTATAGCGTTACATTACGCTTTGATCTAAGATCGCAGAAAAAAATAATTATCGGAACATAAGACTTACCGTTGTCTATCGGTTTACCTAAGCCCATCTGTTCCATGCTGGCCAAAAGCTCACGACGCTCAACACTTTCAGACCTTCCAAACAACACCATTTTCAGGAACTGCTATCTGTTCTTAAGCATCGAACAGCGTCTCAAGACACACACGCGAGAAACGTACCCTTTAAATCCACTGCTGTTGCTGCGTTCCCCTTCTCCTCGCGCCTGCAGCTAGGCAGTAACCAATCAAAAGGCGCATACCTTTTTCAAAATCCAATGAGACCTGTAGGTCGCATCCCGCTGAAATTACAGCAGTCTCTACTTCTGCATTTAAAAATGTTTTCGAACCACGCAAAGCTAAGCAAATAGATAGTAACGCACAGAGATAATCACATAAAATATGTTGGTTCAAGCGTAAAATGGTACCTCAGACGTATGAACGCCTGATCTATTTACCTGTGGCAGACCATCGAAAAGGTATCGTAATGGTGACAAAAAAGAACAAAGTAAATTATATTTCTAAACTAGAGTTCGATGCTACCGAGGAGCGATTTTACACTCACCGATTCCAGTTCTGCTCTGAAATCCTCGGACACTTGACTGACTTCTACCGCATTGCAGAACAATTGTATCAAGAAGTACACCACCATTATTATCGTCTGGCATTTTATGACAGAATTTCATGACGCTGTGGGTCTCGTATTGATCATCACTTTGTGCTATACTTTAAGCCATAACCAATTGTTTTGCAAAAGCAGGTTTTTTACGGTGATATTTCTGCCAATGAACTGTTACTGTAAAATTCCGGAATGTTTTTGATGAAGTTTTGTTACAGAACGACCTTATATTACACTTTATAGTGAATAAAATTAGTTAACTTAGCTACATTTCCTTTTCAGATTTTACATATAAACACTAATTTAATCGATCACAGCGAATAGAAAACATTTATTAAGTATACTGCCATGCCGGGAAGCTTTGCATCTATTCATCTTCAGGTATTATACCGCTTGCGCCGAGAGAATATATCTACTGCATGAATAAAATGCACAACAGCTATATTCTGCTACGTCGCGTCGCGTTATCTGTCGTCTGAGAAGGGAACTAAACAGAACGTGATGTCAGCAGAGCCTTCTAAATCCAACTTGTTCACAGCACCATATGTATTCCAAATGTATACAAAATAATGAACATATTTGAATCTTCAGTGAGCAACATAAAAATTGGCTTGTAATATCATCAGGGTAATTTCCAACTCATAACAAACGATTATTTTATTACGAGAAATCGCGGCGCTATCAAAAGTCGCTATGAATAGGACCATCTATGACAAACAATAAAGCCACAGATGAAAACATGCTACTTCAATGTTTGCCGCGAAGAGTGAGAGGTATAGTTGTGGTGCAGAAGAGTGTTTACTATTTCTCGATTGTATTTGAAAGTTGACAAGAGTCATAATTTGTGTGTGTATGTATATTTCTTTCGAAATTGAGTGTTATACTAATAGTTAAACAGTTTCGGCATTATTCGTTTAAGAGTATCAAAGTGTTATGGAACACGTTCGTTTACTGCAACCACAGGGCCTCTTTCAAAATTAAGTTTAAAATAAAGTCATTATTTGCAGTAACTGAAACTGTTACGGTTCCCGATTTACGGATTCTGTCTACCAAGAAGAAACTACTGACCAAACAAGTCGTGTTAATTAGAGGTAAACATTAATACTTTGACATTTTGAATATATTTTAGACTTTAGTGTTACTGAATAAATATTCAAAAATAAAAGAACCTTAGGCCCCACAGTTGCCAGTGAGTTTGAGAATGCCTACTGAAATTTAGAGTACCTTTAGACCTATTATAAGCTGTTGGTCCATAATACCTACATAAATTGTTCCGGTTAGCTACGTACTGAAATGATTATCATTATAAATAATTGTTGGGCTTAAAGCATCTTTAATGCCTAATGTTAGGTCACCGCAATAGGTAGACTTTCAAAATACTATACTATAAACCTAGATCACTTAACCTCATGCAGCACTTGTTCGTATGTTTCACCGAAGAAACCTGAAGATTCTAAATCTTTTAAAGAATTTTGAAGGGAAGCTTTAATTTATGTGGCAGACAAGAAGTTAATGTTTAAAATTCTCAGAGGGAACTTGCACATTTTTTTAGCTTATCTTTTTCGAAGCAGTGTAGGTACTGAAGTAGTGATGTTAAAGGCTATAATAGTAGCCTAAATGCAGATCTGTATTTTTCGTCACCCAAAGACTTTTAATTTACTGGCAGCTGTAAATTGTTCATGACAACTAAGTAAATATAATGCAAATCTATATTGTTATAGGCTAATTCATCTGTATTCAATGTAGAAACTCATTTGAAAATAGTTTAGTGTAAGACTGAGCCATTTTAAGAAATGTGGTGGCATATTATAAACAGTTAATTTGCGTAATATGCAGCAGCAGTTATTTGTGTTTTTACTATAATCCAGAAGAATCTTAACTTATATATGCATATAAAAACTGAAATATGAGGAGCACACTGTGGTTAAAGTACATTTTTTGGTTAAGAGCTTTTTGTTGACAGTCCATGTAAACTGCTCAAAACTATTAGGGGGACCAGTTGAGATATCTAGCTTTGAAGTGTTATCATCAGCAGAATGACCTGAAGTACTTCCATGTCTTTCTGTCAGTTCTATTTAGTGGAAACAACAACAATATGGCAACCGAGATTGTGGTAATAAAAGAAAGTTGTTGACTTGTGTTTACTCTGTCCAACGAATTACCCAAGTACTTGAGTTCAGATAGTGTAGCTAGCCAGGTAGTGCAGTGCAACAACAATGTGAATTATATGAAGCTATAGCATGGAGAGCCATGGAAAGTTTGGAAGCGGTACAACAGAGAGGAGGTGGCTGTAGATATTGTATTGCCCTAAAGTGTAATTTCCAGGACTTGGATGCAATTTCAGACAACAGGAACTGTTAAAAGAAGGCAGGGCCAAGGTAGTCGACAGGTAACATGAGATGACCATTATCTCTGGTTAACAGCCTATCGAGACGAACTGAATTCAACTCGGCTGCAATGCACCCTCCAGGCAGCAACAAGATGCACAATATCAACACAGTTCAAAATTGCTTAGGGAATGTGGCATCTATCCTACGTGTGGAGGCCTATGGTGTATGTGTCTCCTTAAAACCATGACACTGGTTAGTCCACAGAAACTGGGTGGAGGAACATCAGCCTTGGAGTCATAAAGAATGACACAGGGTTCTCGACACAGATGAGTCAAGATTTTGAAATCTGAACAATCCTGCTTAAGTGCAAGAAACATCATCATATCATGATGTGGGCAGAAGTCGATATTGGCAGACATACGGACCTCTGTCTCATTCAGAATGGTGCTATAACTGCTCAGAGGTATAGATACGAGATCCTTCGACCTTTTTTGTGCCCTAATCTGGTGCCATACAAGATGGGGCTCCTTCTGGTGGACGATAACTCTCGTCCCCACTGAGCTGCACTGGTGGACAATGTGGTTGAATGAATGGCATGGCAAGCTTGTTCACCGGACTTAAACCCGCTTGAGCATGTCTGGGATGCACTTGGCAGATGCATTGCAGCCAAACCAGTACCTTGGCCACAGTGGTTGCAAAAACTTGGCCAATTACCCCTCGAGAGCTGATTGATATCATACTGTCCATGCCATGCAGGTGTGCAACTGTACTGGGTGTCCTAGGTGGTAATATACTGTATCAGTGGGCAATGAGAATGACTTTTTCACTATTATAGTAGCCCCATGGTGTCTCATTCTAAGTAAACACCATGTAAATCTCAATTAAATAGTTGAGACAGCAAAATATTATACTGTATCACAAAAAATTACAACTGTAAGCAATATCTGAATAGAATATGTTACCATATGTATATTGTGTATAATATATCACTTGATCCCCTAATTGTTTTGAGTACCGGTAGTGTAGTTGCATTGAACATAACCAAGATATAATGGGCCTGGCTACAGTAAGTTGTAGAAAGTTAGGGCTATGCGGTAATTTCCAAGAATGCTTGCAGTTGAAGTATCTCAGCTTGAAACAATATATATTGGATGTGCAACTCTAAATAGATTACGTGGATATTGATGTGTTGAGATTCAAAGTATGGGTGTTTAACGTAGGTACTAATTATTTTGTCGTGTTCTCGGCATGTTGGCGTGTGCATGTGTATTTCTAGATGGCGTAATTATGCAGTGGTTGAGTTAAAGACAACAGTTTCTTTACAAGCAGATTATTATTATTATTTTTTTTTGGGGGGGGGGGGAAGTGAGTGCCCAGATGTGTGGATTTTTGGGCTGAGACCAGTGATCGATGGTACATTCTGATTTTGTAATCTATAATTTACGAAGATAATCACAGATTATTTATTGTCTGAACCACTAAATGGGTGTGACAGTTTTCTTTCTCATAAGTTGCGTGTGAATAGCTGCATAATTGATTTAGAGTTGCACTTTCGATATATATTGTTTCAGGCCGAGATACTGTCATTGCAAGCATTCTTGGAAATTACCAGCTGTGCAGTACTGGTAGTGAACAAAATCATTCAGTTCCCTTAGGCCTAGTGATTACGTACTAATTCATCATACTTACAGGGAAAACATCTTCCTTTTCAGTAATTCGGTTTTCATATTACAAAAATCTAGAAATATTCTTCTTTAGAATAAAAAAAAGGGGGGGCAGAGAGAGAGTTGGAGTTGGTGGCCATGTGGTGTGCTGTTGGTGGCAATGATTAGGCGTTTGTGTGGATCATGATATAAATAATTAATGCAATTTCTGCTTGATGGTTGACATGTTCTTATATGTAGCCTTGTTCGGCCAGCAAATTTACTTACAGTTAGTAAGGAAACATTTCGTTGCCATCAGAAGCATACTACCTGCTGCTGATGTAAGAAAAAAATAATACTTTTTTTTTTAAACTTCTATTGTGGTATGTTGTAGAACTTAAAGAAATAGACAATATAATATTGTGTATCAGAACATATAATCCCCTGATGTTCCATTTTTCTTGCTGTAAAATTAATCATATCGTAATTGTAGGAAGTGTGTTTTTAGTCACCTTTGGTCGGTGAATCAAGCTGTTTGTCGTGTTTTGAAGTTGCAATCATACCCCGTTATGGTTTTTAAGTTCCATAGATCTCTGTTTGGGTGCTATTATCTATGTTATTATGCCATCTATCAGTATGACTATCTGTTGCAGTGTCTGAATAAAATTCATTATTCTGTATGGTTATTTTGCTATTAATGATGGAAAAACATTTTTAACTGGCAAAATGTATCACAGATAAATGAACATTTATTTACTCCAAAGACTATATAAATATAACAGAACACACAAATGCCAGAGAATACAAATATATAAACATTCTGCAATGTCAAAAAAGATCGCGGAAGCACACAGTAGTGTGCCTATCCAGCATCCCCACCAGAATGCAAACCCGTTTTATTTACGCAGTACAAATGTTTGTCATACATTGTTCCTTTAGTTAAGATGTCAGCTGCAATTTCACATCCTATCAGAAATACAAATTTTATCTTCTTCATTCTCACTTTCTCCCTGATAAAATGCAGATGAATGTCAATTAGTTTTGTCTTTGAATGATAAGTCTGTAGCTGAAAACTTTATTGCAGTTTGTCACATTCTATAACTAGTGCATTATTTTCTTGTTGACGGAGTTCAGTTTGCAGCTGCTGAAGCCACAAAGCTTTCTGAGCTGCTGCTGCCATTGCCGTATGTTCTACCTCCACTGTAGAAAGCGCAACAGTCTGCTGTTTGCACGAATTCTAGACAATATTGCTTTTCTGGTATAAAAACACTTATCCAGAATAGGATCTTTTATCTGTAGGATCATTGGCCCAATCTGCATCACAGTATCTGGTTATTTCTGTGACTTTTCTTTTCTGAAACATAATTTCATGTCCTTAGTTCCCTGAAGATATCTGAAAACTCATTTACTACCAATTCAGTGTTTAGTCTGTGGATTGTTACAGTACTGACTTGACTTGTTCATGGCATATGAGATATCCAGTCTAGTAACTTGTGCAAGATACAGCAGACATCCAATTGCTTGTCTGGTTCAAGGTGTAGGTTAGGTTGGAATGTGCAATACTTAACTTTTACCACTTTTATGTTGGTATTACTACAAAACAGTTGTCCATCAGAATGAATGACTATTGCCAACCATGGCCAAGAGCTGGATGGGCCACCTGGAGCTAAGCACAATATTGTCAGGTTGAAATAGAAGCAGGCTTGGCTTAGAAGGCAGGGTTGTCACCTGAACACAGCACTTATACTGAAAGCAGGTTTATTGTGAACTGAAACATACACTCAGTACTGCCTCTCAGAGTGCTCTACCATTTATACACAGACAGAATGTACCAGAAATTAGAAAAATAGTTACGCAACGTAAGAAACATGTAATATTTTCATCAAATTTTACATTCACTTCAATGGGAGTTCGAACAGGTTTGCTGGTTATTGTTCTGAAGACATTCAATACTTCATTGATATACTTCTTTTGATCTAGCTTAATCAAACATGTTTCACAATTTTTAGTTATGTTCATGCCAATACATTGTTTCACTTCACCAATATCTTTCATGCAGAATTTTTCTTTTAGTTTTTCTTTAATTTCTAGTTTGTATTGCTGATGACTAGCAAAAATTACTATATCATCCACCCACACTGTAAGAAGTAACATAACTGATTTATCAACAGAATAATATATACAGGGATCTATTCTTCATCTTTTTAGTCCTATCTCAAGCAGTATATAATTCAGTTTTAGGTTCCACTATTGGCTAGCCAGCTTCAACCCATATAGAGACTTACGTAATAAACAAACTTGGTTGCCTTCTGAGTACATCTCCAGCTGTGACAAAAATTTCAGTATCAATGTCTCCCTGCAGTAATGCACTAACTGCATCCATCTTATCAACGTCTGTCATATTTAGCAGCCAAAGCAAACATATACCGAACCGATGTGTACCTTACAACTGGTGAGTAGACTTCATCGTAATCAGCGCCTTTCCTTTGAACACATCCTTTCACAACTAATCTTCCCTTGTATCAAATAATTTCTTCCTTCTCATTCGTCTTCGTCTTAAATACCCACTTAAAAGGGAAGACACTTTTTCCTTTGCATAGATCTACCAATGACCAAGTTTCATTTTTCATTAAGGAATCATATTCTTCATCCATGGCTTCCTTACACTTATCACCATGAGCTGATGGTATAGCTTCTTCAACAATCTGAGGATCACTCGGACATGGAACTGGACAAAATAAACTGAACTCGTCCCCTTCTTTCCCTCTGTAGTGAATAATTCATCTTCATGGACATAAATTATAATCTTGTATTGCAGTATCTGTAGATATTTCTCCATCAGGTATGTATACGTCGTCATCATCTGGCTGGTATTCAGTAACATCATTCATACTTGTCTTGAAATTATCATCTGTAGAGTTACACACTCCCTGCATTTCTTCTATATTCTCTTCTCCTGTCTTGTTTTTTATATCTTCAGATGGGGTTACGCTTCTCTCAGAAGCGTGACGTAAGTAAAGTTTCACAGCTTAATGCATTTTCTAAAAATAGAACGTCTCTACTCTTGATGATGTTGTGTCAAGATCAACCAGACAATACCCTTTGGAAGAATCACAATAGCCAACAAATATAAACTTTCTGAACTTTTGAGTCCCATTTTTGTCATTTTTCTTTAGGAATCAGTCACAACTTACGAGAGAAAAATTTGCATATATGATAAATCAGGTTTCCTACCTGCCCACAGCTCCAAAGGTGTCTTTCCATCAATCACTTTGGTATGTGATCTTTTAACAATATAAGCAGCTGTCGCTGTTACCTCTGCCCAGAATTGTTTAGGTAAAGCAACATCAAATAACATACACTTTGCCCTTTCCACTTGAGCTCTATTCATACGCTCTGCGACACCATTCTGTTCAGGAGAGTAGGAAATAGTTGTCTGATGCTTAATACCATTTTCGTTCAATTAATTTTCGAAATTTTTGTTACAGCACTCTTGACAATTTTCTGAGTGAATGATTTTTATTTTCTTATGTAGTTCGTTTTCTACTAGGTGTTTGTAAACCTTGAAGGCTCCCAGTATACTGAGATTGTCTTTAAAAAATACATGTGAACATTTAGGGGAAAAATCACTATGAAAGTAAGAAAATATTTAATACCTCCATAAGATCACACATGTCACTGTGAATGATCTGTATAATGGTTGTGAAGCTCTAGAACCAGTATTATTGAAAGGCAGTCTGGTATGTTTAGCTTCAAGACACATTGTGCATGTGACAGATCCATTACCACCAGTAGGGGACAAACTAAACACCTTTTGCACAATCTGGTCATTTATTTACATCATTAAAATTCAAATTTCTCATACGGCGATGCCATAGGATAGCGGAATTTAAATTCTGAGGGCACGTTAATGTACATTTAACTTCTCTGTGTGTGTTTAGCATACGTAAATTGTTTATCAATGTCACTAAACACACAGACTTCCCCTCTTTGTTATATATGTCATATCTATCATGCCTAAAATTTACTTGGCATCCATTTTTGACCATAGCACTGAAAGACTGGAGGTTAGAAGCAAGTTTTGGAACATATAATAGTCCCTAACCTGAATTCTTCTGTGGTCATTACCATTCAATATCAAATTGACACTTCCCATACATTCACAGGAAGCGGTGTCTTGCTGGCACCTGTTATAGTAGGCACTGCTGGACTTCGTACATCATACATGCAATCATTTTGATTTGTCATGTGCATTGATGCACCTGAGTCAACATACCACACGTCCGGATCCATCAATTGTGAAGAAGCAGTGAAACCTGCAACAGAAGTTTTACCTTCTTCTGATTTATTTGTCGTCTTTCGGAAGTTATTTGTTTGACCAACTGAGAATTTTATAATTTACTGTTGCAACGGTAACCATAGAATACTTTGTAAGCTCTGCTACTATGTAAGAAATTCTGTATGATTATTTTGCAATTAATGATAGGAAAACATTTTTAACTGGCAAAATGTATCACTGACAAACGTAACTTTTATTTACACCAAAGACTCTATAAAGATAACAGAACACACAACTGTCAGAGAATACAAATATATAAACACTTTGTAATGTCACAAAAGATCGTTAAAGCACACAGTAGTTTGCATTCAGTAGGCCTAACCAACAATTAGTAGACACGTGATGCCTTATAACACAGTTTTTTCAAATGTAATGTGTTACATTTACATACTGTCCTCTGTTGTTATTTTTTCACATAAAAGCATCAGTTTCTCGTGAAGTGTTGGAGTAGTGTACAATAGTTGAAAGTTTTAGATTAAAATGACATTTTAAATTTATTCTAAAATACACAATATAATAAGTCGCCAAGCTACAACAACTGATTTCGGTTGCCAATAAGGTCTCGGGACAATCCTGCTGACCACTTGTCAAGTGGTGCAGATCCAGCGCTTTCTGCTCACTTACACAATGGTGGTCTGGTTCATCTTGGCTACTTAGTCTGGACCTCGACCACACAGCATTCTCTCCCCGGATTGTGGAACAAGTGCCTGACAGAAGGTGTCCCAGGTAGCCTTGGTGTCAGTGGTTTAACCTCATGATGAACTTCTTTGTAGATATTAGTCATTAAAAAGGACATATAGGGCATTAGCTTATATGCTGGGACTCACCATAATGCTATGCATCTGTGACTTAACAGAGTAACTGGGCTGCTTACCTCTCAATAATGCCAAAATGCTATTAACAAGGCCTTTAGAACTGTACAATTTGGTGCTTACAGTAATGAAATCTCTGTTGAAGGTCGATTCATCCCTACCACACAACAGCCAAGCTCAAGGACCTACATCGTTTCATTGGTGCCGACGGTATGTTGCGAGTGGGAGATGAGATTGATAAATGCTGACATACCTTATGATGAGCGCCACACAATCATTGTACTACCAAAGCATCACCTAACAAGGCTTCTCATACCCTACGAGTACAAAAATCTGTTGTACACTGGATCACAACTCATATTGTCTATACTACATCACAGATTTTGGATCCCAAATGGATGAAACATTGTCAAGAGAGTCATCAGGAAGTGTCTAAGGTGTTTTATATTCAAGACCAGGACAGCAGTTCAGTTAAAGATGGGTCAGCTACCAACTGCTAGAGTTTGTCAGTCATGCATTTTCTAACCTTGCAGATTGGATTGTGGTGATCCCATAACAGTGAAGCACGATTTCAGACGAAGCAAGGTCACCACCAAGGTGCACATGCTGCACTATTCGTCTGTATGACAACTAAGGTCAACAATTTGGAAGCAGTAAATGCCTTAGAAATGAGTTCATTTCTAGTAGATTGAGAAGATTCATTGCCAGGCGAGGTTATCCTTCCCACATGTACAGCGACAATGGCATTAAGTTTGTGGGAGCACACAATGAGAAACTTTTCTCCAATAACAGCATTTTTGAGGGTGTGGCAAGTTTCTCAACCTCAGAAGGGATTAGTTGGGAGCTCATTCCACCTTCAGCTCCTGACTTTATCAAAGATATGCACTGTTTGCACTTAATTGCTCTGGTAACTGTTACTCAACAAAATTTTGCAACCATTTTTCTAACTGAGCATAGAGTTGTTAGATCACTGTGATAATGAGCATCAGTGTGTATATATCATTCCTTCCACTTGCATGGTTAGCTTCATGCTTTATACCCAGTGACACTGAACTTTTGATGTACTTTAGAATCCTTTTCCCAAAAGTCCAGTGAATTTTTGAGTATTCACTAAATATCTTGTCACATAACTTATTGCTAACACTATATCGGGTCTTGTACTAACAGCTAAATGCATAAGGCAGCCAACTGCTTCTTGATATGGAGCAATTGTGGGTTTATCATTAGTCAACATGGGGTTGACACAGGCTTTGCTTCTGTTAAAATCTTGAAGAATATCTTTAGCATAACTTTCTTAATTAAATCTCTTGACATAGAATATTGATATTTAAGAAATATCTGTCTGACTCAATAGTAATATTAAACTCGGTTTTCTCAAAAGAACTGGCAGGAATGTGCCTTGCTTTCCGCAAGCTCAAGATTCACTAGGAAGTCCAGTGCCTCAGGTGTTTTCAGTCCATATAGACTTTTATGAAGTTTGCACACCCGATCAGTTCCATTAGAAAATCCCTCAGGCTGCTGCGTATATAGGCTCTCTCTTCATTCAAAAAAGCAGATTTTACATCAGTAAATGAAGATGAAAAAGTTTGTAGGCTTAGAAGTAAATAAAGCTTAACGAGAGGTGAAAAACAAGGAATGTGGTGTGGATGATATTCTGGCAGAAATCTTGAGAGTTTAATATAAACAAGTGTAAATGAGTTGACCATTTTTTGGATTACATCTATGACACATGGGAATTGTTGGAAGATTTTCTAGTAAGCTTAATATTCCAGTCTCCACTTCGCTTTATTACAATAAAGTATAAAACAAACCATTTCATTTGTGTTACTTCTTTTCAGCAAAAGGTGCAAAATGTTCTAAATTTTTATACAGTGCAAGTGTCTGATGTAGAATATTATTTAGTTAATAAATTCTTCTTTGGTTTTCAGCATAATGTCGGAGTCAGATTTCAATGATTTGCTCCACGCAGCTGAGCAATTGGCAGCTCAGGTTGATGGCACAGGAGAGCTGCCAAAAGTGGACAGATCATTACGGCAGGTTTTGGATGCATCTACAGAATTGTGGTCCCGCGTAGCACAAAACGGGGCGCAGGACATCCAAGCGTAAGTTGTTTAGTCAGGTGATTGATTTTGGAACTGTTTAAATGGTGACAAAGACTTAAAACCAAGATAAAATATAGGCATGTTTGATTATTCAGATTATGTCATATTATGCTTCAAATCTTTCTTTCCTTATTCTTCTTCTTCTTTTTTTCCCTTCCTTTGTGAATATTACAGCAACATAATTTAGTTCCAACAAGATGTTCTTTATGTGCAAGTAGATAACACAAAGTGAATGAGTGAGTAAACATATCTTCACTGGCTGCCACCTATACAGAAGGGAATTAATTCATTGACTCTTTCAGTATGTTAAGAAATTACATGTATAGTTTTGTCAGACTATTTTTTATGAAGATGAAGACTGGTTGGAATATTACACTTATACCCAGTGAAAGACGCAAAAGAACCAGATACTAATTTAACCGTTCTGGTCTACTCCAATTCTGTATCAAGTTTAGATCAATTTATTTGTGTAAAATATCAAGATGTACCAAAATATATTGCGTTGCATGAAAAACAATCAATAGTTATGGTAAGTCTGGTGTTCCAGGATATGAAATGTGATCAGCGATTGCTTGTAAAGCTAACATGTGATGTTAAAACACTTGAAATTTTACTGCTGTTGCAATACTGTATTTCTACTACATATTTCCTCAATTTATCACATGGAGTGCTGTGGATTGTCTGAGATCTTGATTTGCTTCTCAATACATCTACACTCTTGGCTTTGTGGATGAACAGTTATAACAAACAGAAATTTTACAGTAACATTTGTGTTACAATCGATTTTTTCATTATAATTGATTGGATGAGAAAAAAAGCTGAAAAGAAGCTCTAGATTGTGAAACTCTTACAGTAAGAAAATGTGTAAAGAACAATGTTATATGTTCAGTTTGCACCCTCTGCAATTCTGTAATGTCATTTAACAAAGAAAACTCTCAAATTGATGAGGTAAAGAAGCAATCATCTTGTAATCTTTTCTTTGACGAGTTTAACTAATCACCACTTCCTAATCTGCTTAGATTGGATAGAGTTTTTTGAAACATTATTCATATCACAAACATGAAATTTTCCATATGAAATTCTGAAATTAACAGGATTAGAATACTGTGTACAGTTTATATTATTACTAGTGTAGCAAGAGAATTGTAATACGGCAGCAATATATCACTTCTTTCTGAGAAGGATTCTTTTTCATATGACCACCTAAATTATTGCAGTCTTTTTAGGGTACACCAGTAATTCCTGAAGAGATCCTGCCATTTAATATATCAAGATTTCTACAGCGAATTTACCATATATCCATATTAAAATTTTTACCACTGATTTTCAACAGTTTTACTTACCCAGTAGCAGTTGCCTGTATAGGAAATTCTGTACTCACTTAGGGTTTTGTTTTCAGACATTTACTGTTGGGTTCTAAGGGAGTAAACTTGCCTAAAATAACACAGAAGCTCGAAACTCTGAGTTCCAAAACAACAGCTGAACCAATAGAAATTGATGAAGAACCAGATATTCACACTTATCTTAAGAATACTTTGGAAAGTGCCATTTTAACAACAATAGAGGAAAGCAACAAAGCTGTAAGTACAAAATGCATGGAAAAATATACATACTGTATTATTTATCAATCTGTTGCAAAGCAGTATAGCACTATATACAAGCTTCATAGTTCTTTTGATTCCTATCTTTTGCCAGGACAGACTGATTACTTAAACATATTCTTCCAATTGTTGTCTCTTGTGTTTTTATTTAGTAAAATAGTGTCCCCTCTCCATCATTGCCTATCTTACGCCTTCATTGTCCCCCCTCCCCCCTCTCCAACCAACTGCCCCCCCCCCCTCCCCAATTTTGTATGCTCCAGCCGACCCCCCCCCCAAGACTATCAGTTCCAGCCAGTCCCCCCTCCCCCCCCCCCCGCCACACACGCCTACCTGCTCGTGCTGTCTACCCTCACCTGCCGACCACCCAACTCCCGCCCTCTCCAACCAACTTCCTCCCTCTCTCACTGGCTCTAGCTGATCCCTCCCTCCTCGCTCCTGCCTTTGTCTGACTCCCCCCACCCCCTCCACACGTCCTCTCCTTCCCCTGACTCTCCCCCTCCGCACGCCTGCCCACTCGTGCCTCTGACTCCCCTCCCCCCTCCCTGTCCCTCCCACCATGTCCGCCCTTAAAGTTGCCTTCTTCACTACAGTTTGCCTGCTGTGTGAGCTCTTATTTATTTTGTTTTCCATATGTACTGTTCTTGCATTTTAGAGACTTTTAAATTTTAATTGTTTTATATAGTTCTAAATAGTAAAACTTTCAGTGCGCCTACAACACGGAGAAGATGATGTGGGAAGATATTGAGAGAAGGTGGAGAGAAGAAAAACAAAAACTTTTCAGCTCTTTACTTTGTGCATCAGATGAATATTTGGATTTCTCTGTGAGAGGAGAGGCAAGTAATATTTAATCATTCTAAACTAAGCTAGTGCTGTGTAAATTAGTCCTGTGAAGACAGAGTAAAGTTTTCAGTTTTTAAGTTTAGATACTCTTTATTTATAGTGTATTGTATTTTGGCGTCATGGAAATAGTAAGATAGACAGGAGCTGTTGTCTGATCACTTTCAAATGTTGAGGCAATATGTCATTATAATTGGGAAGAATGTTTTAGTTCATAACAGCATTATCTTGTTTCTGATGTTGTCAATCACTTTTTAGATATTCTGACATTGTTTTGCTGTGTTAGATGGTTTTTCGCTATGTTCTGAGGTGTTTCACTTTGCTGTAATTTGCGGTTTATTTTATCACTTCAACAATAAATAGATCAAAGTTGCTTTACGTTTATTGAAAGATTTTTGCATTCAATTTGGCCACTGGCAATAAATTTACTTTTCTAGATGTAATTAGACTCAAACAAAAATGCAACCACTGACAATGTTTTTCTATGAATAACTTGTAACGTGTAATCTTCTTCTACCTTAGTGTTTGTCCCACCTGCTGGCAGGGCCCGCTGTCGTGGCTCACTGTTGCCAATTTATATGGTCTTGTACAGGTGTAAGGACTTGAGGTCTTCATGAAGGGTGTTGAGCCATCATTGCTTAGGTCGTCTTACTGGCTGTTTTCCATTTACTTTCAAATTAAAACCAGTATTTGCCACTGTTGTTTCCCTTGCCCTAAGGACATGCCCGTACCAATGAAGATGGCTTTCTCTCATCTTGTCTACTACGGGAACTACTCCGTATAACCTGCAAATTTGATCATTTGTGATATAGTCGTACAGTGTTAATCCAGCTGTCTACCTGAGCATCTTTGTTTCCATAACGGAGAGCCTTTGCTCCACTTCTTTTGTTTGAAGCCAGCATTCAGCCTCATACAGTGCCAGTGGATGGATTACCGATTGGTATACTTTAGCCTGTTGGGATTTTTCTGTCACAGGACGCATTGCTCAGGCAGTTGGAGATTCATCAACAGAAATAGTCCACTCCCACTACTTGAAAGTTTGAGCTGGTAGGTCAGCACAATTGTAACATGTATTGTTAAATAAATTCATATACGGTTGTAACAAAGTTGCTTTTAAGTCCCTTAATAATGTCCTATATTTCATATGTGCAGTAACTGCTTTGTATTTTGTAGGAAATAGTATTTTCAGTCAGTAATTTACCAAATTTAAACCAACTGTGATAGTTGGGTTGCGCAGTAACTGCAGTCAGTTCCAACTAAGACCATTCGACTTACTGATATCAAAATAGCTACTCTAGATAGTCGCCTCATTAGGAAGTGAACACACAGTAGTAAAAGTAGAGAGAACAGGTACAAATATAGATGCTCTTCGTCACATTAACAGTATTTGCTAGAGGAGTAATAACTGTCACGTGACTGGTAAATATCCTAAGACTGACCAGGAATTGTAACTTTTGAGCTACAGTCTGATGTACCAGACACACCTAAGTGTAATTTTGATGAATCTCTAAAGCCTGATTACACTGACTTTGCTCTGATTTATTTTTATTTGTACTGTTTTCTATGTTACATTCGAGACTATTTTCAGAATTAAAAATTGTTCTCAAGTTATGTGAGTGTTTTGTTTTGTGATGGAATTATTGGTCAAGTGACACCAGTACACTTTGACACAAATATTCCACAACTTCTGTAAAATTTGAAATTTATTACAAATAAATAATACTCAGCATTGGTGAAGTGCAATCAGAGTGATAGTGTCCAGGCATCTGTCTAAATACTTCAAAGTTCCACTATCATTTTTCTCAAGGTAAAGCAGTGTTAAACACTGTATCAAGATGAGGACTTAGTGTAGTGTAGCACTCTCTAGCGATACAAATTACTGTCCTGACTAGACGCACACTCTGCTGAAGATTTTGCTACACTGCGGCCAACCATATTTGAGCCACATGCTAGTGTTTGTAATGCTCAGCCTCTAACAGGAAACAAGAAACTGACACTACCACCTGTTGATGTTTGCATGGCCTTATTAATACTGGTGTAGTTATCTTTGATGCCATCAAAATTTTACAGCCATACTGCAATTACTGATAGGAAGTCACTTGGTTTCCTTTCTGAAGTTGGTAATCAGCCATTTTTATTGCTCCTTTCACGGCTTGAAGTAATTTGCTATTAATAAATTACTGCATTGCAAAGTAATTTGAAATGCACTATAAAGTGTCCCTCTGAATGATTGGGTCAGTAACTGAATGATTGGGTCAGTAAGTTCAAATACCAGAAGAAGTCAAAAGTATACCACCTTCAGTACGTCTATGTCTAATAAAGCAGTGTGGTGTTTAAACTGACATGCAGGTTGATGTCAGCTGTTAACTCCTCTTATGGTAACCCGTGAACTTTTGACATATTACTGAAATGAAATACAAAAGTATTCATATTCACGGAATGTACGACATTAACTGCAAATAAGTAAAGTTGAAAATGTGTACCCAGCCGGGACTCGAACCTGGATCTCCTGTTTTCTAGGCAGCTGTGCTGACCTCTACACCACTGGGGACACAGCAATCACCACACCTGCATGGAATTCCTCAAGTATGACTCCCGTCAGATACAAATTCCCAACTTTATCCCTTCCCGTCATACGTTCGGTGAATATGAATAGATAACAACTGTTGGATCAAAAGTGGCATCTGTTCTTTTGGACGTGTCCGAAGGAAAAGATGCCACATATATATAAATTGCAAAAGATTCGGAAGACAAGTATGCATTGCACCTTTTACTATATTGTGATCTGTTACATCAATAACTTCACATTAGTAGTATCTGTGCTTATTGTCTTCCTTTACTTTCAATACCCCATATTCTAGAGTGTGTAATTTTCCAAAAAAAGTATTCGTCTGATTTCCAAATAATACAGGTGAGGAGAATTATGTTGCTACTTTTCACTGATTATAAAACTGCTAATTTAATCATGTTGTGACACATAGATGTTGAAAAAGTAGCAATGGAAAGTCCAGACAGGATTACAGCAATATTTTGAAAAGTTGAGAGGGGGATGGGGGTGGGAATCGTGTATATGGGTGCGTTCACATGTTTTTATTTTTGACAAACTCTGCATAGGCCGAAAGCCGAGAAAAAGGTGTGCCGTTTGTAACTTTCTGCTACCCATTGAGATGCTGTGGGACGAGTAGCAATCTATCACTTCAAAAATATTATTAAAATGTAAACTTTTTAGTGAGGGTAGGCTGTAACTCGGTACAAATAATATCATCGAGCTGCAGACAGTACTTAGTTACCGACCACAAATTTCACCAGGTACACACTTCATTGATAGAATCTCACAGGGACAGCTCTCTAATCTACGACTGTCATCTCTGGCTGCTGTATTCTGAGTAGTACGCTGGGTGTTATACATAATTCTGTGGATGAGGGTGTTCTTATTGAAAACTATTTTGTGTGTATTTGTCATTTTTACGTTGTGTCTGCAGCTTGATGATCGTCTTAATGGTGAGTTCCAGCCTATTGAATTACAACTTAGACTATCCATTGTTAGATTTTAACCATGTTAGTGGTTATTGCTACTTCCAATGTGATTAGTTATGGTTCTTTTGTACAACTTACTCATTCATGATACTATCTACCGTTTAACTTCACACCTACATTGTTGTTGGAAAACTGTTCCAGATGTCTGATGTGAATGAGTCATTACTTACGGGCTCGAAAAGTTTGTTGGATCACCTGGAAACGGCTTATGCAAAAGTGGTGTCAGAGTATAACAAGAATGTGGTACAGGATGTAGTGCAACTCCCATTGCTGTCGAGGTTTTTGGAAATGCCTGAAGTTCAGGCCGACAAGGTGTGTCTTACTCTTTCCTCTGTTTTCTTGAAGGAGGTCGTGTGAAAATGAAAACTATTAGAAGTATGACATTCTTACAGGTTGCAAAAGAAATTTGGGAAATGGTGAACCACATGACTCACATTATACCACAAGTGACAGATGGACCTCTGCATTCACGGTCAAATGCAACGTTTCAGCAGACCCTTATCACTCAAGCTAAGAGGCACCTAGAAGAAAGGTAAGAGCCGCTGATGTTAATTATGATAAAGATTACACAAACACACTCTGACATTGAATGGTCTACTGAATTAAAAACAGATTTTTAAAATTGTACTGTAGCTGTTTGGTGTAGCCGTTTGCTGTAAAAATACGCTTCATCCTTTGGCACAAACACCTTCTGATTTTATGTGGGTCCTTCATTTTAATGGCGAACTAATATTCTGATGGTCTACATTTTACACTGGACATGCATGTTGAGCATTACATTAAGCCTAGCATGTCCATGTGGAAATCACCAGTATTGAGAGTAGCTTCCACAAACTCGAAAATTGAGTAATACGGAATATGGGATGAATCTACAAAGGCACGCCATTGTGGAATCTAGCAGCAGCCAATTCTGAGATAGCTGATATATAAAAATGAAGATGAACTTCTCATCTATGGAATACTTATTAAGTTTTCAATCTTCTACTGAGATTGAAGGACTAAAAGAAAAGTTCAGTAACTTCCAGTTTTATCCTTTGGAAGATATTTTTCATGAATGAGCAGATATCACATGGTGTAACATTTCCCAGTTTGAGGATTGCAAAACACAATTTTGCAGGATTGAACAAACTGATAATGAGAAGTCTGTTGATCCCACAAAGTAATTCGGTCACTGAAAGAGTTCTTAGTATTGTGTGTAAACACAAAACAGAATTTCGACAACTCTTAGCACTTCAACATTGAATTCATTACTAGTGGAAAAAAAATTTAAATGATTTATTCAATAGAATGTATGCCATCAGTTAACATTTATCGAAAAGCAATTGAGTGATGCCAAGAAAGTGACTAGGTTGTACTATTCAAGTACACTGTCACTTCAGGATCTCTCTCTCTTTCCCAGTGCTGGAACTATCACAAATGTTAAAAAGGGAGAATGATTTAATTATGCCCAATAACATGATGGACGAAGAGGATGTGGATGGAGACACTCTTAAGTTATAATTTTACATTCTTGTGTTTGTGTGCAATTTTTAATGAGTAGATTCTTTTAGATATAAATCTATAGCTTACATAAATAAATATTAATCTGGAAATCACAAAATCTAAAATGCTCAGTTCTGAGAAAGAAAAGCTTTAGCTGTTAAGGTTTCTTCCCCCCCCCCCCCTTCCACCCACCCACATTCCTCTGAACACATCAGAATGACGTAGTAATATACTGTCCCTATTTCATCTGCAAACTTACAGAAAGTGTTCTCACAATTTTGATGCTTCCTTATTCACTTATTCCCCTTGCACTCCTACATTCCCCTCCTCCACACATTACTATTTGCCATACTCAAAAGTTGGAACCTTTGTACAAGGCCCTGAGTCCCATAAAAAATTTGAGTGTCTGCATCCTGTGAATACGGTATCCACTTTTGCCTTTGTCACATCCTTTACCCTTAACCCTCTCCTCATCCCGCTCCTATCCCCCTCTTCTCTCTGCCTCTCCTGCAGCATTCTTGTCACTCCCTTTGTGTCTCCCTCCTCCTTTCCAGCCAGAGAAGTTCTCCCCCTCTCTGGCACTTGACGGTGAAGGTGCCCTCTCTGAGCCCCTCCTCCCGGTATTCCCCAGGTTGTAGGACTCACTGACAAACAGTCTGTGAGAACCGAGGTCACCTGCTCATTAGTAGTTCCAGACCTCACTGAAGCCAATTCTCTCTCTGGGACCTGCCCTCCCCATACTGTGAGAGAGAAAGAGAAAAAGGAGAAGAAACAAAAGTCACAGGTGCTGCCTGAGGTGCCAATCTCGTCCTTGTAATCAACCCATCCCACTCAGGTTGTGTCTGACCTGCTATTTATGGATGTCATTTCTTCTTCATCAGTGTTGGATGCTGACCCCTTGGTGAGGCCGGCTTCAACTCATTTGCATCCATTCTGGATCCCTGTGCTGTACTCACCGAAAGGAATTATAATGGCTATTATTGTCACCTTGTGGAGTCAAATCAGCTTATTTCCCTTTACCCCACAGCTTCCGACATAAGAAAGACTCACATTTTGTTGATGCAAATTCACTGACCCTTTGTGGGTTCTGTGCTTAGTCGAAACTGAGTTGGCCTCCTACAGGCATCTAGTGGAGTTTACACGTTAGTCCTTATGGGCATTGTTAGTATGTGGATTCCTCTCCGTACTACATCGGAAGCAGTTGCGTCTGTGCTCACTTGGAAAATCTACTCTCCAAATTTGTAATCTCTACCTCCATCCTGATAGGACATTTATGTCTGCTGCCCTAACTGCCCTCATTCAACATCTCCTCCCTCCCTCATTCTTGAGGACTTCAATGCCCATCATCCTTCTAGGGTCAGTGCTCTTGCATCTAGCCAGGTCCACATCGTAGATAAGTTCTTTGCAGACCACGACCTGTGCTTTCTCAGTGATGGTTCTCCAACCCATTTTAGTACTGCTCACAGCACTTTTTTGCCATAGATCTTTTTCACTCACTCCTCCTCTCTTCCCTTCATTTGACTGGTCATCGCATGATGACCTCTGCTATTGTGAGGGACAGGTTACCCCTTTGGGTTTTTAGTTGTGTTAATTGGTCTCTATATACATCCCAGGT
Organism: Locusta migratoria; assembly: GCA_026315105.1. NCBI lineage: Eukaryota > Metazoa > Arthropoda > Insecta > Orthoptera > Acrididae > Locusta > Locusta migratoria. The sequence continues at coordinate 434,489,661 of CM048745.1, forward strand.
TGTTTTCACGCTCTCACAGTCAGACTGAACTGATGATATCATCTGTAATATGTCTAATGCAGTTACTAGAGCTGCTAGCATTGCTATACCCTCGTCGCCAGGCTTTTCTAATTGCCATCCAGTTCTGTGGTGGAACAAATCTGTTGCTGTAGCCATTTGTGAGTGCCGTTAAGCCTTGCGACATCTTTAGTGCAAGTTGTCCCTTGCTAGTCTTACTAACTTTAAACAGCTTCATGCTAAAGCCCTTCACATAATCCAAAAGAGCAAGTATGTGTGCTGGGAGCATTTTGTCTATTCCTTGGACTCTTCTGTTTCCTTGTAATTTCCTTTTCCCTCTCCTTCCCTTCTGCCTGATGAAGCAGCTAGGCCGCGAAAGCTTGTGTGTGTGTGTGTGTGTGTGTGTGTGTGTGTGTGTGTGTGTGTGTGTGTGTGTCGGTGTCTGTGTCTGTGTTTATTTGTTGCTATCACTGCCTGTGCTCCTTCGCCTGGTAAGTGGACTTATCTATTTTTTACGTATATTTTTCCTGTTAGGAATTTTTCCTCTATAATATATATAAAGATTTTTGACTTACCTATAGTACAGGCTCGTTGATAGAAACATAAAACACACATAAAAACACACAAACATTCAAGCTTTCGCCACCACTGGCAGCTTCTTCAGGAAAAAGAAGAGAAAGGGAAGGATACGTGTTTTAAGGAAGTGGAGAAGGAGTCATTCCAATCCCAGGAGTGGGACTTACCTTAGGGGACAAAAAGGAAGGTAAACAAATACACACACACACTCACACATATCCACATCCAAACACAAAATAGGCAGACATTTGTAGAAACCAAAGAAGTTGGACAGATACCACTTGAGGCAGAGGCTCTGTCCATAGAACCAAGACAAAGATGTTAAAGATTGTGGGCAGGAATTTGAATTTAGCAGAGGTTGAGACCAGGTGGGCAACGGGAAGAGAAAATGTGTTGAAGGGCAAGTTCCCATCTCCGGAGTTCTGAAAGATTGGTGTTGGTGGGAAGTGTCCAGATAACCCGGACGGTGTAACACTGTGCCAAGATGTGCTGGCCATGCACAAAGGCATGTTTAGCCACATTTCGGGGCAGGATTTAAGGAAGTCGTATCCTTGCTGGAGAGCCACATTCAGAGTCCGCTCCAGTCCCGGAAAGTATCCGGTGACAAGAGGGGCACTTTTGGGGTTCTTCTGTGGAAGGTTCTGAATTTGGGGGGATGAGGAAGTGGCTCTGGAAATTTGCTTTTGTACCAGATCAGGAGGATAGCCGCAGGATGTGAAAGCTGTTATTAGGTTATATTATATATATAAGGTAAGTACTGGCCAGCCAATCTATCTCTTTTGAAAAATAAATTAAACATATTTTTTCTAACCTTTATTTCATCCCAAAGTCACAGCCATCCAAGGTAGGGTATTAATTTGAATTGTTTTGTGATTCTATCTATGTTTGCAAGAATCTTTCATTAGTTACTTGTCAGAATGAGCCACAGCAAAATGTGGCCAGGTTTAGCCAATAAATCTTAATCTATGTCAATAACAGAGGACCAGAAGGCACCCGTGGCCAAGTAGACACCACATTGGTGAACTGGGTCTATCAGTTTCAGGGCAACAGAGGTTCATAATCCAATTGGAACAAAATCAGAGCCTGATTGATATGAAGGAGAGTAGCATGATCTACACCCCAAGATGAATGGGCACGGAAACTAAGAGAATTAAGCTTCCTCATGCAGCTAGTCTTCAGGTGGAGAATATGGGGCAGCCAAGTCAGTTTTTATCAAAAAGGAAGCCCAAGAAACAGTGCTGTGCCACAACTTCTAGGCGCCGAGTACCCACGAAGAAATCTGGATTAGGGTAAACAGTAGTATGATGACAAACACGCACACACACACACACACACACACACACACACACACACACAGAGAGAGAGAGAGAGAGAGAGAGAGAGAGAGAGAGAGAGAGAGAGAGAGAGAGAGAGATTTTGGGGGAGGGGGGTAAGGAAGGGATAATGGATAGGTGAGTTGAGGATGGAGGAGGGGAAGGGGTTAGTTTAGCGTAGGCCAGGTGGGTGGTGGGAGGAGAAGATATGTTGGAGGGCAAGTTCCCATCTCCGAGGGATTGGTGGTAGGTGGCAGTATCCAAATGGCACGTGTGGTGTAACATGTTCCAATGTTCCTGGACTCATGCTGGAGGGCATGCTCTGCCACAGAATATTGGGTGTCCCCCAGGTGAACAATCCATATGTGACCATTCATCCGCTCAGCCAATTTGTTGGTAGTCATACCAACATAAAAGGCTGCACAGAGGATATACGTCAGTTGATATATGACACATGTTGTCTCGCATTTGGCCCTGCCTTGAATAGGGTAGGTTTTTCCTGTGGTGGGGCTTGGGGCTGAAGTATGTGGTAGTGGGAGGATGCATTGGACAGGTTTTGCAGTGGGGTCGGTTGCAGGGATAGGAACCATTAGTTAGGGAGGATGGTTTTGGGATGTTGTAAGGTTGGACTAGGATGTTGCAGAGGTGGGAGGACGGCAGAAGGCTACTCTGGGTGGTGTGGGAAGAACAGTTTGGAGTGGTGATCTCATCTCAGGGATGAAAAAAGTCATAGCCCTGTTTGAGCAGTTTGTTGAGACATTACAGGCCAGGATGGTACTGGGTGACTAAGGGGATGCTTCTGGGTGGTCTGGGCTTAGGAACATTGTTGTTGGAAGGGGAGGAATGGACACCTTGGGAGATCTACTTGTGGACGAGGTCTGTAGGGTAGTTGTGGAAGAGGAAAGCATTGGATAGATTGTTATTGTAGGTGGTGAGGGATTCATTACTGGAGCAGATATGTTTTCCATGGATGCCTATGCTGTAGGGAAGGGATTGTTTAATATGGTAGAGATGGCAGCTGTCAAAGTGGAGGACTCAGCAATGTGAAGGTCAACCTCAAGGAAGGTGGCATGAATTTTAGAGAAGGACCAGGTGAATTTGAGGTTGGAGAAGGAGTTAAGAAAGATCAGAAGGGTTTCTTTACCATGAGTGCAGGCCACAAAGATATCATCTATGAACCTATACCAAACCAGGGAGTGCAACTTCTGTGTTTTAAGGAATTCCTCTTCCAGCCCATGAAGGGGTTGGCATAGGAAGGGGCCTTCATGTTACCCATAGCTGTCCCCCTGATTTGTTTGTAGGTGTGGCCCTCAAAGGCAAAGTAATTATGGATGAGGATGAAATTAGCAAGTATGACAAGGAATGATGTTTTTGGGAGGCTATCAGGTGGGTGTTGGGAAAGAGAGTGTTCCAGGGCTGATAGACTATGGGTGTGGGGAATGTTGGTGTAGAGGGATGTAGCATCTATGGTAACAAGGAAGCTATCAGGTGGGAGAGACGTAGGGATGGATTTGAGGTGTTCCAGAAAGTGGTTTGTGTCTGTGATATAGGATGGGAGCTTGCAGTTTGTATGTTGGAGGTGTTAGTCTACCAGAGCTGAGACACGTTCTGTTGGAGCTTTGAAGCCTGCTACGATGGTACAGCCAGGATTATTCTCCTTATGGATTTTAGGGAGTAGGTAGAAGGTCGGAGTACGAGGTTCAGGTGGAGAGAGAAGTTCTATGGAGGCAGCGGTGAGACCTTGTGAGGTACCTACTGTTTTAAGGATTTTCTGTTGTTCAGCCTGGACTGAGGGAATGGGGCCATGAAGAACATGTTTGTAGGTAGAGGTGTCGGAGAGTTGACGCACCCCTTCTACCACATACTCCCCTTGATCAAGTACCACAGTTGTGTAACCCTTGCTTGCTGGGAGAATTACAATGGAGCTTTCAGCTCTTTGGTGTTGTTGGATTCGGCTGGGCTGATGTTAGGATTGGTTGGTATGTTGTTCAGGAAAGATTGGGAAGCAATGTTGGATGTAAGGAATTCCTGGAATGCCTGCAAGGGATGGTTTTGTGGAAGAGCATTAGGATATTTTTGGGAGGGAGGTCGGACTTGTTAAAGACAGGGTTCGACAGTGGCTCTGTTGCCTGGGGGTTGTGACTGGGTGCTGAAGTGGTATTCCACTTGAGGTTACGGGTGAATGAGAGGAGATCCTTGACCAGGGCAGTGTGATGAAATTTAGGTGTAGGACAGAAGGTTAAGCCTTTAGACAGGACAGATATTTCCGGGATGGAGAGGGATTTGGATGAGAGGTTAAGGAATGAACTGGTATTGGGTGGTGTCTGCATGTCCCCTGTAGTGAAACAGAATGTTTAAAGGGTCTGTTGATGGATTCTTTCCGAGTTTTTGCTTCAACTTATTATGAAATTTTTCAGAAGAAATAATACTTTCGATTTTCTTTATAATATGATTAATGAATGTGTATATGTCTATTTAATGTAGGTTACAGAAAATTATATTGAATGGAGCAAAAATGGAGATGAAAGAAAGAGCGATTGATTTTTCGGATTGAAGATCGAAACAAATATGAAGGAAAAAAGATGTGAGCGGAATAACAAATACAGAAAACGCCGAAGAAATACTGAGGAATCAGAGAGAACATTTATATATATTCTTTGTACGGTAAAAAGAAAATATCTCTGTTATTCCTTTGTTGGTTTGTTGTTACCGATCGGAGGAATGATTTGTCAAACTTTAATTACGAAAGACGTAATTTCTGTACAACAAAAATCCGTCATGAATATTAAGAATGCACTAAAGAAAAGTATATTTGGTTCGTAAGTATAGGAGTAAGAGCTTCAGTTGATTTTGGATCCATGGAACTGAGGTATGTGGTGAAGAAATGTAATTTTTTCCGGTATGGTGAAAGTCTGCGTAATAATACGTGTAATTAATTCTTACGAATAATTATCGTGCTAATTTGTAATGAAAATTCAATCCTGAGGGGATTTGAATGTGCATTGTGGGACAGAGCAGTCGTCATTTTTGTTTAAAATTTACGAGAATCCTGCTGGGAGTTTTCTAAATTAATTTGGTGGTGTGTTATTGGATGGTTTAGATTGGCTCTGGTCAAAATATGCAAGAATAAAAATTTATCTTACCACATATCAACGTAAGAATTACCCATTTTAATGATGCTTAATCAACGTTATTGTGATGGATTTTTATTATATAAGTATATTCATTGAACTGTAGGATGATTTTTTTAGTTTGACATGAACCAATAAGGGTATGTGGAGATATTTTCAAGTAAACCAATAAAAGAAAAAGTGAAGAGTGACTTAGGTTCTGGTGGGAAGTAATAAGTTTACCTGGGACAGATGTAGGTAAGATGTCCACGCCTGAAGAGAACCTTTATTTCTTTGTTATTTCTTCATGGTTCATAAGTGGCAGAGGTGCTGTAGTTTTTCATTTATGTTTTATGTAACCTAAACGACTAGTACATCAAGAAGTTGGATATTGGTAGGAGTCATTCTCTTACACTGTAATTGTATATGATAAAAAAAGACATATATATCTTTACGTGTTCTAAAATAAATATTTGAAAAAATGCTTGCAGGCATAAAACATAAAATTTGTGTTTTGTGTTTTATTTATTAGTCATTTGATATAAAAAATAATTGGTCCACAAATTTTACAAAATAACTAATAATCAGTGATATTTATTTGATAACTATTATGCAAGTTATGTTGGTGATAGAGATGATTTGATAAATGGTGTTCAGATAATTGTGAAATATTCATTAAAAAATTAATAGTCAGATCCATCTCTCTTATTGAAACAGCTGTTGATTTATTTTTATAGAAAAAATAAATATATAATCAGTTTTGATAATAACAAATAGACGTCAAGTTGAAGTGTTTTATCCATTTCAGCAACTGTTCAGATTATAAATTAATGAAATGCAGCAACCAGCTTGTGGTTTTTATTTTTAATTTTAATCAACAGTTTCGGGTGCTTGAGTGCCCTTCTTCTGGTCTCTATACCGACAAACAAGTGCATTGGTATACAATAAGGCTATAGAATGTATAAAAGTCAATTACAGAAATATGAAGCAGTTTCGAACCAAATAGATTGTAATAAAGATAAGTTCATATAATGGGCTAAAATTAACCCATTATATGAACACATTATATGAACTTATCTTTATTACAATCTATTTGATTCCAAACTGCTTCAAATTTCTGTAATCGACTTTTATACATTCTATAGCCTTATTGTATACCAATGCACTTGTTTGTCTGTATAGAGATCAGAAGAAGGGCCCTCAAGCATCCGAAACCGGTCGTTAAAATTAAAATTAAAATCCACAAGCAACTGGTTGCTGCATTTCATTAATTTATATTATAGACGTCAAGTTATTATATCTATAAACACAAATGTACTGTCGCGAGATATTAATAATTTTTACGTCAAAACAAATTGGTAATTATTACTTGACATTATAAAGAAATGACAACTTATTGCCAAACATAACAGGGCTAGTTGGACTTTAATAAGGATTTGCGAACCAAAAAAAAAAAAAAAAATAAATAAATAATAATAATAATTTAATTTTTTTAACAGCGACAGGAATTGCTTGTATTCTTTTAATATACATAGATAAAATGTTTTATTATATCCTCAAATATTCTGTGGTGTTCAAATAACTGTATATCAGAAGATTCCAATAGGATCCTGGCAGGGTCGCCAATTATCAAATCATCTCTATCATCAACATAACTTGCATAATAGTTATTAAATAAATATCACTGATTATTAGTTATTTTGTAAAATTTATGGACCAATTATTTTTTATATCAAATGACTAATAAATAAAACACAAAACACGAATTTTATGTTTCATGCCTGTAGGCTTTTTTCAAATATTTATTTTAGAACTCATAAAGATATATATATCTTTTTTTTTTTTTTTAATTGTATACAATTACAGTGTAAGAGAGTGACTCCTATCAATATCCAACTTCTTGATGTACTAGTCGTTTAGGTTACATAAAACATAAATGAAAAACTACAGCACCTCTGCCACTTATGAACCATGAAGAAATAACAAAGAAATAAAGGTTCTCTTCAGGCGTGGACATCTTACCTACATCTGTCCCAGGTAAACTTATTACTTCCCACCAGAACCTAAGTCACTCTTCACTTTTTGTTTTATTGGTTTACTTGAAAAGATCTCTACATACCCTTATTGGTTCATGTCAAACTAAAAAAATCATCCTACAGTTCAATGAACATACTTATTTAATAAAAATCCATCACAATAACCTTGATTAAGCATCATTAAAATGGGTAATTCTTAAGTTGATATATGGTAAGATAAATTTTTATTCGTGCATATTTTGACCAAAGCAGTCTAAACCATCCAATAACACACCACCAGATTAATTTAGAGAACTCCCAACAGGATTCTCGTAAATTTTAAACAAAAATGACGACTGCTCTGTCCCACAATGCACATTCAAATCTCCTCAGGATTGAATTTTCATTACAAATTACCATGATAATTATTCGTAAGAATTAATTACACGTATTATTACGCAGACTTTCACCATACCGGAAAAAATTACATTTCTTCACCACATACCTCAGTTCCGTGGACCCAAAATCAACTGAAGTTCGTAATCCTATACTTACGAACCAAATATACTATTCTTTAGTGCATTCTTAATATTCATGATGGATTTTTGTTGTAAAGAAATTACGTCTTTCGTAATTAAAGTTTGACAAATCATTCCTCTGATCGGTAACTACAACAAACCAACAAAGGAATAACAGAGATATTTTCTTTTTACCGTACAAAGAATATATATAAATGTTCTCTCTGATTCCTCAGTATTTCTTCGGCGTTTTCTGTATTTGGCATTCCGCTCACACCTTTTTTCCTTCATATTTGTTTCGATCTTCAATCCGAAAAATCAATCACTCTTTCTCTCATCTCCATTTTGCTTCATTCAACATAATTTTCTGTAACATACATTAAATAGACATATACACATTCATTAATCATATTATAAAGAAAGTCGAAAGTATTATTTCTTCTGAAAAATTTCATAATAAGTTGAAGCGAAAACTCGGAAAGAATCCATCAACAGACCCTTTAAACGTTCTGTTCTGCTACACCCCCTAGTCACCCTGTACCATCCCAGCCTGGAATGTCTCCAGGAATTGTTCCGTCAGGGCTATGACTTTCTCAAGTCATGCTCCGTCAAGGCTATGACTTTCTCAAGTCATGCCCTGAGACGAGATCATCTCTCCAAAGTGTTCTTCCCACACCACCCAGAGTAGCCCGATGGCATGTTAAACTCCAAACTTCCTTTCCTTCCAGAGTAGCCTTCTGCCATCTTCCCAACCTCCACAACATCTTCGTCCAATCCAAGAACATCCCAAAACCACCCTCCCTATCTAATGGTTTCTACCCCTTGTAACTGATTCCGCTGCAAAACCTATCCAATGCAGCCTCCTACAACAACATACTCCAGCCTCACCACAGGAAAAACCTACCCTATTCAAGGCAGGGCCACATGCGAAACAACACACGTCATATATCAACTGACATTTGTCTACTGTGCGGCGTTTTATGTTGCTGTGACAACCAACAAATTGGCTGAGCAGATGAATGGTCACAAACAGACTTTGCCTGAGGGACACCCAGTATCCTGTGGCAGAGCATGCCCTTTAGCATGAGTCCAGGGACCTTGGCACATGTTACACCACATGTGCCATTTGGATACTGCCACCTAACACCAATCCCTCAGAGCTACGGAGATAAAAACTGTGTGCAACCCCTCCACTGCTCAGCATCATTTGGTTCACTCATCTTTTCTTCTTTCTACTGATGGATCACCCTCTTTGGTTGGCTTGGCTCAGTACTAATATACAGTATCTCTGACGTCCACGCTCCTTAAACACCATCCTCATGACCTAGGTCCTGAATTACCTTCCCTTTCCGTTCCCATCCTTTTCTTTTTTTTCCCACCCTTGCCTTTTCTCTCACCTGAAGAAGGAACTGTGTTCCGAAAGCTTGTCTTTTTTCGTTGTTTTTCTTTTTTCTTCATTTGTGTCACTATCGGTGGTACAGCACAAAGGTAAGTAATGGCCAGCCATCTATCTGTTTTGAAGAAAAAAAATATATATCATCTCTAAGGAGAATTTCGTCATTAATTAAGTATAAAATAGTGTGTTGGTCCATTTTTCTTTGTTATTAGCTAAGGTGACCAAACGTCCTAGATTCTGCAGTACAGTCTCGCATTTGGACTTGTTGCCTGTCTTGGGACAATTACTGAAAATGTCCCAGAAAATGGGAAAAGTATCCCACATTACAGTACTTTAAAAAATTGTTGCTGTAAGAGCACAAGCCGAAACTATTATTGTGCATGCCACACTATGTCATACTGCTTGCAAGTCAACTTCACAATGCACCATCTACGTATAAATGACTGTCCTCTTACATTAAAAGGAAAGAAAATGATACACATCATCTGACTATTTAAAGATGAGAAATTCACTAGTAGTGAAAGTTGTTTTTGTATTAATCATTTGGTGATGGGATAATGTACTATAAAATTCCATTTTTAGCATATTTTCTGTGTTTTCTTATGTATGTTGCAATAAGTGCAATGGAATATTTTTCGGTGCTCAAGGTGGCAAACATGATGCAAATACAATATCATCTTACTTCATTCAGGAATAAAAAGGTGGTGAAATATTGAAAAGACAACAAAAGCGAGTGAGCATTGCTTGTAGTAAGGCACAGTTAAACTCTGCAATTCATTGAAAGGACTTCTATAATAGGGTAGTTCAGATGGTTTTAAAAAGTAGTTTTTATCAAATTTAATTTGAGGTTATTGCAAAACATAATTTTTTGGGTGGAAGAAGCTACTTATCAAAATGAGTGGAGCACGTGCTCTAAGAGCTGAAACAAATAAGTGGTACAGACAACAAAAGTGATCAGAAAAATATAATGGAGAAAGAATATGTAAAAATTATCAGACTCTAAAATCCAGAATAGAAGCACGAGAAAATATTTATGAACCATAAATAAAGATTGAAAATTAAGAATAAAATGTCACTCATGTTAGATACGTTACTTTAAAAATAAATAATTGAGCTTACTCTGCTCGACTAAATTTCTTTCCTAGTTTCAGAATAACTGGTACAATGAGTCATGTGATGTTAGGCCTACTCCATACCCTCGAAATGTCCTGCATTCAGTTCTGAAAAAGCTGGCCGCCATATTATCTACCTTGGTGTATATGTGTGTGTGTGTATGTGTGTGGGTGTGTGTGCGCTTGTTTACCTATTCTTTTTCCCCCTAAGGTAAGTCCTTCCACTCCCGGGATTGGAATGACTCCTCTTCCACTCCCTTAAGACCCACATCCTTCCCTTTTTCCCCTGCTTCCTTCTTCTTTTCCTGAAGAAGCGGCTATCAGTTGCGAAAGTTTGTATCTTGTGTTTGTGTGTGTTTTTATTTGATTAATGATGAAAATTCTCCTCAGAGATAATAAATATTGTTGAAATGAGATAGAATGGCTGGCCAGTAGTTACCATTGTGCTGTACCGCCGATAGTAACACAAAATGAAAAAACAGAAAAAAAGGGGAGAAAGGGACAAGCTTTCGGAACAGAGTTCCTTCGTCAGGTGGGAGAGAAGGGAAGAATAAAGGATGGGAACAGAAGGGACAGGTGGTTCACGACCTAGGTCATGAAGGTGGTGTTTCGGGAGTGTGGACGTCAGAGATACTGCATGTATGTACTGAGCCAAGCCAGAGAGGATAAATATAACTAAAGAGGAAAGATCAAGTAGTAAAGAGAAGAGAAGAGAGTGAAATTAATGATGCTGAGGGGTGTAGGAGGGGCGGGGGGTGTGTGTCTAAAACGTTTTTCATAAACAGGGAAATATGGATGGACACACACACACACACACACACACACACACACACACACACACACACACACACACACACGGAGAGAGATAGAGAGAATGACAGAGAGAGAGAGAGAGAGAGAGAGAGAGAGAGAGAGAGAGAGAGAGAGAGAGAGAGAGAGAGGTAAGGAACGGATAATGAATAGGTGAGCTGAGGATGGAGGAAGGGGAGGGGTTAGCGTAGATTTAGGCCAGGGGGGGTGGCGGGAGGAGAGGATATGTTGGAGGGCAAGTTCCCACCTCCGTAGCTCTGAGGGACTGGTGTTTGTTGGTACTATCCAAATGGCACGTGTGGTGTAACACGTGCCCAGGTCCCTGGAGTTATGCTGGAGGGCATGTTCTGCCACAGGATATTGGGTGTCCCCCAGGCGAACAGTCCGTCTATGCCCATTCATCCGCTCAGCCAATTTGTTGGTAGTCATACCAACATAAAAGGCTGAACAGTGGACACATGTCAGCTGGTATATGACATGTGTTGTCTCACATGTGGCCCTGCCCTGAATTGGGTAGGTTTTTCCTGTGGTGGGGCTGGAGTATGTGGTAGTGGGAGGATGCATTGGACAGGTTTTGCAGCGGGATCGGTTGCAGGGGTAGGAACCATTAGGTAGGGAGGGTGGTTTTGGGATGTTGTAAGGTTGGACAAGGATGTTGCGGAGGTTGGGAGGACGGCGGAAGGCTACTCTGGGTGGTGTGGGAAGAACAGTTTGGAGTGATGGTCTCATTTCAGGGCATGACTTGAGAAAGTCATAGCCCTGTTTGAGGAATTTGTGAGGTATTCCAGGCCAGGATGGTACTGGGTGACTAAGGGAGTGCTTCTGGGTGGTCTGGGGTTAGGAACATTGTTTTTGGAGGGAGAGGAATGGACATTTTTTATTTGTGTTTTTGTTTTTTTTTGTGTCTATCTACGAGCTCATTTGATTTCTATTTTTATTTATATATAATGGGATCTCTCTCTCTCTCTCTCTCTCTCTCTCTCTCTCTCTCTCTCTCTTGTGTGTGTCAATTGACACTGTTTTTCACATGTTTTATACTGTACACAATCTATTCAACATTTTTTTAAAAAGAAATTTTATATTTCAGCAATTCCTACTTTTCATGTAATGAAATTGAAAATGCTAGATTGGTACCTTAAACAGGAGATGGTGACTTGCACACAGGCACAATGAAAAGCTACAGAGTATTTAAGCTTTTAGCGAAAGTACCTATATCTGCATGTTAATGTCTCACACATGACCACTGTCTTCATGCATCGTGATGTTGGCCTGGACTTATCATGTTTGAGTCGTGTCAGTATTTTTTTATCTATTTATTTAAGTGCAGAACACGAAATCAAACTAATAGTTGGCTTTTTTTAAACAGGTACAGATTATTTCTGACATCCATGGTTGAGGCAAATCTGGCACAAGCCCGAAGAGGAGCAATTCCAGGAACATATCCACTTGTCACAAGCTTTTTAAGAGTGCATATGAATATTAATACATATGCTGAAGAAACTGAAATTGTTGATGGCTTTCCTGTTTGGGCTGTTGTCTACAATTGCATTCGCTGTGGTGATCTTCCTGCAGCTTTGCATTGTGTGAAGAAATGGTAAGTTGTATGATGTCTTGGTTAAAGTAATTGCTTTAATGACGTTACTGCTTTTGTTATATAAACGTTTACGAGATTAATAAAAAAGGTCACTAGTGAAGTAATTAGGAACAGCGGAGACCATGGTTGAGCAACCTGTGGACTGTGGGTCTGATACTACCCTTGATAGGTTTCAATCTGACCTGCAGAAGGCATTTATGGAAGAGTGAGGGGGCTTATGTAAATTTCATAAGTAAAGAAACAAGGTGTGTAAATATACATAAACTCGTGAAATGAATGTGCTTTCAAAAACATGTATTATGAGGTATCATTTGTAGCATGGCTTGTTGGGCAAAGGGTAGCAATTCATATTAGTGCAATACCCTATAACTAAGGAGGCCTGCTAGTATATGACATTGGCCCATAGTTTGGAAAAGGTTGCCCATACTCGATTTAGACCATGCATGGGCAGCATGTTGTAACCCAGGGTCCGGATACTTATAAGCTCGCGGGACACATCGTCTTACAGAGTAATACACAAATATGAAATAGGCAAGGTTCCTCCCATACAGCAAGAAGTTATGCCTCAAAACATGTTTTTGATCCTACATTCATTTTATGTTCACCCCATTTCTATTAGTAGTCAGTTCTTGAATTTTGGTATTTTTTTCTTCATAAAAAGCTTAAGTCTAGTGTTACATATTGTTCTGTAGACATTAGTCTCTTGGTTTGAACCACGGAGGATTGTTTGTCACAGCTCAATCAGCTACCAACTGCGCCATTAGTGAAGCACTAGTGTAGTAGCAAATTGAATTATTTCGTTACTTGTTTTCACTGTTAGGTATTTCAGTGGCAGTGGTAGCACGGACAGGGTGTGCACGTGCTGTGTGCAGGCACAGGAGTAGTTGTGCACTGTTCACGAACAGCCGAATGTACTTTTGGCCACGGTCAGCCATTACAGGCTGTCGCCTCGGAGTGTGGTGGCGGCAGCAGTGGTGACGGAGATGTTTTGGCATGTCGCACGGGGCCCCTCTGGTGTCACACGGGCCGTCCAGTATCTGTTACCCTGGCACCTTCATGTGTACTGGACGTAGTTGATGGCCCTCGCTGCAGGGTGAGGGGCAGGTAGCGTGTTTGCATTGTTCGAGGCAGAGGGTAAATGTGGAGGCTGGCATCGCCTGTTCAGACTGCATTGGATGTGTGGGTGGTCTCAGCAGGGTCCGGCAAGCAGTTAGTGATTGGAAGCGCCAATGTTAAGGCGGACAGCGTCCGGGGCCAGAAAGATTCCCACGTGCACTCGGTAGGTCTGCCAGGGGGGCCTCATCCGAGATGTGGATGCAGCCTTGACGGTGGCTGTTGTGTGCGGGGTGCAGTTGCCTGCAAGTTGTGGCTCTTTTCGGCACTAATGACTCCTGTTTCTTGGGTTCTGAGGGCAGTCTCACATTGTACAGGGCTGTCAGAATTGGTGAAGACTGTTGGCCTCACACACAGGATGCAAACAGAGTTTTCAGTTTGCAGCATTGTTCCCAGTGTGGATCGGGGTCCTTTGTTTTGCAGGTGAGTAGAGGGCCTCAATCAGCTCTGTGATGGTCATGGCTGCAGATTTCTGGATCTGCATTATCAGGTGGAGAATTGTAGGGACCCTCGTGACAGATCAGGGGTGCACTACACGAGGTAAGCAGCTACTGGGCTAGCAGAGGACTTGTGGAGCGCACACGGGTGATTTTTTTCAGCTTGGCAATAGTTCTGATTTACACTCTTCAGGCGATATGCAGTCAGTGAAATCAGGCTGCAGTGAGGACTCTTTGTCAAAATATTAGTAGTAAATTTTCAGAGTACTAGAAACAGTTTCCAAATTTACTGCATTGCAGGAAATTTGTTGTGCCCGAATACTCTTCAGGTCTGTGAGTCGGCTGAATCCTGATGTAAGAAGCTTCAAAATATTTAGCTAAGATTGGCATGTATATCACAAAGATAGATCAGGTACAATTGAAGGGATTGTGTTCATTGCAGTTGACAAAAATGGGTTCCTACTGATGTGGAAGTTGATAGTGACTGTGAGTTTATCTTGTAAATGAAATTCGCAGGTTGGAATTAAACAATATAATGAGGACAAAATAAATTTGCTTTTTACTTATGGTCTACCTTGAGCAAACACAATTGTTTTTAGTTTTCAATCCTCAAGATGAATAATGAGGACAGTTTACAACTCATCGCAAAGACATAACAACGAGCTGCGACTGGCACATAAAAAAAAGGACACATACATACAACACTTCAGCAACTGGCCATGGCCTTCTTCAGAATAAACAACATTCATACAATCTCTCACACACACACACACACACACACACACACACACTTAATAGTCAAACAACTGTCATCTCCAGCTGCTGTGTGAGTTGGAGTGCAACAGCTGGAGATGACAGTTACGAGAATGTGAAATGTGCCTGTGTGAATGTGTGAATGTTGTATAACCTGAAGAAGGCCTTGGTCAATAACTAAAATGTTGTATATGTTTTTCTTTTTTATGTGCCTGTCGCAGCTTGTTAAGTCTTTGTGGCGAGTTGTAACCTGTGGTTATTACATCGTGAGGTTATCTGGTGGACGCATATAACAGGTATAGGCGAAACCAGGTTATGGGTTGTATGTTTTTTCTGGCCTTCCAGTTCCACCATAACAGTGCCGTTTAGTGAAAGAAAGTTTCTGCTAAATAGCGCAAAGGTACCCAGACCGTGTGTTATTAGTTGGGGGCTACTTTAACCTGCCGTGTATAGGCTGGGACATCTATGGTTTCACTACAGGTGTTACAGACAAGTAGTATTGAGGAGCTACTGTTAAACACATTTTCCAAACACTGCTTTGGTCAGCTAAATCATCAGCCTACACACAATGGAAATATTTTAGACAATATAGCTATAAACAAGCCAAACCTTGTCATTGATGTCAATGTAAAAACAGGGTTAGTGATCATGATGTCATAGCGATGATGGTCACAAAGCTAATAAATTGGTTAAGAAGGTTAAGAAATGAATGTGGTAGAAAGAGCAGATAAACAATTGTTAGCGTCCCACTTCAGGAATGATTGGACATCATTTAGTTCCAGTATGGTGGATGTAGAAGAATTATGGTCAAAATTTAAATGCATTGTAAATAAAGAGCTGGAGAAATGTGCTGACACGGTGGATTAAGGATGGGAAAGACCACTGCAGTTCAATAATAATAATCGAAAAATGCTGTGAAAAAAAAGGCAGTTGCACTCTTGGTTAAAAAGAAAGAAAGAAAAAGAAATATTGAAGCAAATCAAATCAGGCAAAAGTTAGTAGAGATACACTCGTCTATAGAAAGATCGATGCACAAAGCAATCATTAACTACCACCGTCATACCTTACCAAAAGATATTGCCGAGAACCTGAAAAAATTATTATCCTAGGTAAAATTGGTAAGCAGATTAAAGCCTCTATCTAGTCACTCGTTGATCATTCTGGGGTGGTGACTGAAGACAGCAAAATGAAAGCTGAAGTTTTAAATTTGAAATTTAAGGATGACCATGCAAACATACCTTCATTCTGTGTTCATCATGACTCCTTAATGGAGGTCATAGTAAGAGGCATAGCCGGTGTAGAGAAACGGCTGAGAGAGTTGAAAACAAACATTTTGCCAGGTCCAGATGGGATACCAGTTTGGTTACAAGGACACTCTGCAGCATTGGCCCCTTAGTTTGCATTTGTCACAAATCTATGATCCAGTGCAAAGTCCCAGGTTACTGGAAAAAGGTGCAGATGAATCCTGTGTACAAGGAAGGCAAAAGAACAAACCCACATAATTACAGATCAAGATCACAAATATCAGTTTGCTGTAGAATTCTTGAACACATTCTCAGTTCTAACATAGTAAATTTCCTTGAGACAGAAAAGCTTCTGTCCATGGCTTAGGAATCATTGATCATGCAAAACTCGGCTTATCCTTTTCTCTCATTAAAACTTGCGAGCTATGGACGAAGGGCAACAGGCATACTACATATTTCTTGATTTTCAAAAGGAGTTTCAACAGGGTGCCACACTACAGACTGATAATGAAGGTATGAGAGTATGGAATAGGTACCAAATATGTGAGTTGCTCGAAGACTATTAATAGAACACAGTTAGTTGTTTTCAGTCGCGAGTATTCGTCAGAGATGAGGGTTTCATCAGGAATGCCCAGGGAAGTGTGATGGGACCATCATTATTTAATGACCTAAACAATATAATGAGGACAGACGTAACAACGAGCTGTGACAGGCACATAAAAAAAAGTCAACACCTACCACTTAGGCTGTTGGCCATGGCCTTCTTCCGCATATAGAACATTCGTGCAATCACACAGGCGCACAACAGTCACACAACCATCTTCGGCTGCTGCACACACTCTGTGGTGTGGAAATGGGAAATAGGAGAGGGGAGGGGGGATAAGGAGGTTGCATCACACAGGTGGGGAAAAAAGAAAGAGAAATTAAATGTTGAAAAATGAATCACTAGTCTATGACAAACACTTTCAGTCATAAGGCAATATTGTTCGGACAGCCAGTGACGGCACTGGGTGACTGCTACCACTGGAGGTTTGACTCCTTCCTCAGGCAAAGATGTGTGTGTTGTCCTTAGTGTGAGTTGGTTAAAGTAGGTTATAAATCTGTGGACTGATGACTATGGCAGTGTGGTCCAGTAGGTTACAAACATTGGAACATTTTGAACAGCCAACAAGAGAAATACAGCATATGGCAGACTGATTGCCCGCTCGCCACCTCCCCTTTTTGCCTACCTGTCCTGTTGTCCGTGGTAGAGATGGCCAATCCGCTCATGAACTGATTCCAAGCTCCTGATCCTTGTAGGGAGTGAGTGATGGGTGAATCCGAAAAAAAGTGTGGTTGCTCATCTGATCCAAAAACTGTCTCTGCTGACAGCAATGAGCTGCATCAGCACCCCCATGCCATATGCCTAAGAAGTTTCCCAAGCTACAAAATAAATATGTTATAGACCATGTGCAAGTATAAAAATGCAAAAAATGAGTGCCTAAATACGTGCAGCACCACCACGCTGCGAAACGAGAAACGGTGAGTCAAGAATTGGTGAGTCGCACAAGCGGCAGGATTGGAGGAAGCGTGGCTTCCGAATCCTGCTGGCTCGCTGCTCCACATGACTCCGGCGATCGCCTGCCAACTGAGTCGTCTACATCTACATAGGATACTCTGCAAATCACATTTAAGTGCCTGGCAGAGGGTTCATCGAACCACAATTATACTATTTATCTCCCATTCCATTCTCGAATAGTGCGTGGGAAGAAAGAACACCTGAATCTCTCTGTTCGAGCTCTGATTTCTCTTATTTTATTGTGATGATCATTTCTATCTATGTAAATGGGAGTCAACAATATATTTTCGCATTCGGAGGAGAATGTTGGCGATAGGAGTTTCGCAAGTAACCCACGCCTCAGCGATAAGTGCCGTTGTTGTAATGATTCCCATCCCAGATCCTGTATCATTTCCGTAACGCTGTCTCCCCTGTATCGTGACAATACGAAACGAGCTGCCCTTCTTTGGACTCTTTCGATGTCCTCCGTCAAACCCCCCTGATAAGGATCCCACACTGGGCTGCAATACTCCAAAAATGGACGGACAAGCGCAGTGTATGCAGTTTCTTTAGTAGTTCTGTTGCATCTTTTAAGGATTCTGCCAATAAAACGCAGTCTCTGGTTCGCCTTTCCCACAATATTATCTACGTGTTCTTTCCAGTTTAAGTCTGAAGTAATAGTGATTCGTAGGTATTTTGTGGAGTTTACGGCCTTCACATTTGATTGATTTATGTTGTAAACAAAGTTTAAAGGATTTCTTTTCGTACTCATGTGGACGACTTCAAACTTCTCATTATTTAGAGTCAATTGCCAATTTTTACACCATACTGATATCTTATTCAGATCGTTCTGCAGTTGGTTTTGATCTTCACATCATTTTACTAGACGGTAAATGACGGCGTCATCTGCAAACAACCTAAGAGAGCTACTTAGATTTTCCCCTAAATCGTTTATGTAAATAAGGAATAGCAGAGGACCAATAACACTACCCTGTGGAACGCCCGATATCACCTCTGTTTTAGTTGATGCCTTACCATCGATTACTACGAACTGTGTCCTCTCTGACAAGAAATCCCCTATCCAATTGCAAATTTGGGGCGATATACCATAACCACGCAATTTGATTAAAATCCGTTTATGCGGTACGGTGTCAAAAGCTTTCTGGAAATCAAGAAATACGGAATCGATTTGCGAACCTTTGTCGATAGCACCCATCACTTCGTGTGAATATAGAGCTAGTTGTGTTTCGCATGAACGATATTTTCTAAATCCGTGTTGTCCTTGGGTCAATAGATCGTTCTGTTCGAGATAATTCATAATATTTGAATATAGGATATGTTCCAAAACCCTGCAGCAAATTGACGTCAATGAAATAGGCCTGTAGTTTAGTGGGTTACTCCTACTGCCTTTCTTGAATATAGGTGTGACCTGTGCAACTTTCCAATCTTTTGGTACAGATCCTTCTATGAGAGAGCGGTTGTATATGACTGTAAGGAGCTATCACTTCAGCATAATCAGATAGAAATCTAATAGGTATACAATCCGGACCAGAAGACTTGTTCTTATTAAGTGATTTTAGTTGCTGCACTACTCCGATGATATCTACTTCTATGTTACTCATTACGGCATCTGTTCGTAATTCGAAATCTGGAATATTGGTTTCGTCTTCTTTGGTGACTGGTTCACCTCTCCCGACCACTTTCCCGACTCGGCTCGCCTCCTGAGCCGCCTGTGTGGCTCGCTGCTCACTGTTCCCCACACTCCTCTGAGGAACCGCATGGCGTGGAACAAAGTGACTCCACGCATCACTGTTCTCTCAACTCCTGACATTCTGATAAAGCTTGCAGCTCACTTTCTCGTCTTAGCTCTTGTTCGTCCGAGTTTAGCAGATATTGTTCTTCATGACAAAAACGGTGTGTATGTCTTGTAATTATTTGTGAAGGTGTGATATAACATGATACAAGTTATCCCAGGAGAAATTTTTAATATTCAGGGACCTTACTTAAACGATCATCTGAAGCAACAGAAGCTGTCATATATACAAATGTCCTATTTCGAATAGTTTTCAAGATGAAATATATTTATTTAACATTACTTTTATACATTTTTTCTTAATGAACTCGAAATCTGCAGTCTCTAGCAAAAATGTTTACTGTACAAAGTAAAACTATATAAAATTTCTGTGAACAAGATCCTACTCATTTTTTCTTATGACTTGTAGTTTGCACGAAGACAGTAAGAGAGACAAATTCTTGTGCGGTGTGCATGCTCTGTTGTTTAGATGGGTTTTTAAAGCCCATATAAAGCAGTTTCCTGACTTGATTCACAAGTGTCCTGTATCAAATTATGTGTCTTCTTTTCATCTACACTATTTTGGTACATTGGAAACTATGACTATATACTCACTAACAAAGAAAACAACAATCTGAAGTGGTTTTTATCTCGGAAACCATTCAGTTTAGGGAATATGTCGAATTACATTTATGCTACTCACATCAAATCTCTGACAGTAACAGCAAACTTACTCCCCGAGAGGGGTGGGGGGGGGGGGAGAGAGAGAGAGAGAGAGAGAGAGAGAGAGAGAGAGAGAGAGAGAGAGAACACGAGGATGTCAAATGAGATGTGTGTATAATTACCGTTCTGAGTAAAATATATATATTTAATGCTTTGTTAGGAATTTAATGTTTTTGGTGCAGTGGGAATCCAACAGCCTGGCAAAACCTGCCTCCACATAATCCAAATGGCATTAATTTGAATTCATAGAGGCCATTGACCCAGGTTTCATTGTGCCACACAATGTCAGCAAAGTTAACTTTCATCATCTTTCTCAGTAATCTACATCGCCATGCAATAGTATGTACTTTCCATTAATAGTTTTCTTCCATTGATAACGGAATTATTGAAGCCTATTTCTTTCAGCACTGTACTCAATGAAAATTTATGTCCTTCAAAGGACTGTCTTTATGAAGAGTCAAGAGTAATTTTGGAAGAATTGGATGTTCCTTTCTCTGATAATATTATATATATGATGATGAATTGTATCCATGTGGAAGTCATCCATGCCTGTCAATTACTTTTTTTGGACTAGTCTTTTCCTTGGCGTCTCCGATTTAGTTGTGCCTGTTTCATCACAGTCTACTTTATACTGTCATTTTCCTATTTTCACCACAGTGTTTTTGCTTATTCTGAAGGCTTTTGCAGCTCTGTTAACAATCTGCGAAACAGGAAGTAATGGCCCACCATTGTCCTCCTCCTTGAAATTCTCCCTAAGGGAGCACAGAAATTCACGGGCCTGACTGTGAAGCACACTTTTTTTCTTCGCTTAGCTTCACATGCTGCTCGACATACTGGTTATAACTGAAGGCGAAATAAATAGAATAAACTGCAACAACAGCAAACCAAGAACTAGAACATGAATTGAGGAAAATGAAATGATTGCCCCAGTCAGAGGCAACAAACATACTGTTGTGTCAACACGTGTCAGGTTTTGTAGGTTTTGTTTGGCAGCGCGGCACCTGGACCATAATTACTTGTGCTCCTGCTCATTTCGGTCTGGTGCATGGCACCTACTTGGCCATTAATCTATCCATTTGCAATCCTGGCTTTCTACCATCTCTTCACTGAAGAGCGCATGACGAGTTGTGCAGTAGTGACCACTTCCCAATATGTTACTGCCTCAGGTCACCATCCTGGCCATTTGCCCCCATTGGGCCCTTAGCAAAGCTGACTGGGATGCGTTCCAATCTGCTGCCGCTGTTGGATTTCCATCAGATGGTAGCATCGATGTGGTAGTAGAAAACTTTACACAAGTCATTGTTCTTGCAGCTCAGTCTGCAATTCCCTGAGCTTCAGGTTCCTCCCAGTGGAGGACTGTGTCCTGGTGGTTGCCAGAAATCGCTGAAGCAATTAGGGAATGTAGGCCAGTTCTTCAGTCATATACAGCACTCGTCTCTGGTGAACCTCATTGCTTTCAAGCAACTTCGTGTCAAGTCTCAACATTTAATAACTGACGTAAAAGGGGATGTTGGGAGAGATACGTCTCTACTTTAGGTTCTTGTGTCTACATCTTAGGTGTGGACCAAGATAAGACGTCTTTATGGCCACCATACTCCAGTTGGAGTAACTGGTTTTTCCTTAAATGGAGCTGTCTGTACGGACCCAAGTGTAATCACTAACATCTTGCTGATCACTTTGCTTGGTACTCTGCATCCACAAACTACTTCGCAGCCTGTAACTCTCCTTTGCAATGTGTCGTAATGAGTCTTACAACAATCCATTTACTGATAGGGAGCTCCTTAGTGCGTTGGGCTATTGCCCTGGTACGGCTCCGGGCTCTAACTGTATCCATGCACAGATGCTGAAACATCTTTTGAAAGATTCTCAGTACCTTGTCCTTGCCATCTTCAACTGCATTTGGGGTGGAGGCGAGTTCCCGTTCCAGTGGCAGGAAGGCATCATCATCCTGGTGCTCAAGCCTGGTATGGACCCACTGGTGGTAGACAGTTACCACCCCAGAATGAAACTTTCACTCTACACCGGAGTGTGTGCTGATATGAAACTTCCTGGCATATTAAAATTGTGTACCAGAACCGGGACTCAAACCTGGGATCTTTGCAAGTTGTAAAGTTGGAGGCGAAGTACTGGCAGAATTGAAGTTGCAGGGCGTGACCGTGAGTCGTGTCGGGATAGCTCAGTGGTAGGGTGCTTGCCCGCAAAAGGCAAAGATCCCAGGTTCGAGTCCCGGTTCTGGCACACAATTTTAATATGCCAGGAAGTTTCAGTTACCAGCCCATTTGCCTTACCAACCTTATGTGCACGTTGCTCTAACTTACAGTGGTGTGGCATTTGAATTGGGTGCTTAGTGACAGGACCTTTTGGCATTGTCTCAGGTTGGGTTTAATCGGCCGTTCTACCACTGAGAATATGGTGTGCCTGGAGTTGGCAGTCCGTTCAGCCTTTGCCAGTCGGCAGCACCTCATTGCTGTTTTCTTTGACCTAAAGTAGGCCTATGATACCATGTGGCAGCATCACATCCTTACCACATTGCATGAGTGGGGCCTTTTGGGGTAACTCACCATTTTTATTCAAAACTTTCTCACATTCCACTCATTTTGGGTCCGAGTCGGTGTTGCCCATAGTGCCCCCCACATTCAGGAAAATGGGGTCCCCTAGGACTCTGTTCTGAGCGTCTCCCTGCTTTTGGTGGCCATTACTTGCCTGGCTGCAGCTATGGTGTCGTCGCTATCTCTTTCCCTATATGATAATGACTGCTCCACTACAAAGATTGTTGCTGAACGGCAACTCCAGGTGCTGCCAAAACCTGTGTGATGCATTTCTGCTGGTGTTGGACAGTCCACAGTCCAGAATATATTTTGATGGCCAACTGTTTCCTGTAGTGGAAACCCACTGGTTTTGGGACTGCTCTTTGATGCCCAGCTGACATGGCTCCCTCATATTCATCAGCTGAAACGAGAGTGCTGGCACCATCTTGACACTCTTCGCTGCCTGGGTCATACTACCTGGGGTGCTGACCACTCCATTCTGTTGCGGCTGTATACAGCTTTGGTGCAGCCCTGTTTAGATTTTGTGTGCCTTGCTTATGGCTCTGTGTCACCTTCAGCATTGTGCTTGCTTGACCCCATCCACCACTGTTGGGTTCACATCATGTCAGGAGCTTTCCGTACCAGTACCGTGAACAGTTTATTTGTGGAGGCCGGGTCCCACCTTTATGGGTCCACTGCCTACAACTGTTAACAGCCTATGCAGCCCACGTGTAAAGCTCACCAGTCCACCCGAACTACTGACCATTTTTTTCAACGTGGCTATCCGTCTCCAACAACAGCGACCCATGTCAGGATATGATAGCTGTCCTTGTCCGGTCCCTTGTATGGGAACTTGAGTCCTATCCTCTTCCACCTCCATTTTGGGCCTGTGCACATACACCTCCGTGGTGCCTGCTGTGACCATGTCTTCGTGTAGACTTGGTATATGGGCCCAAGAACTCAGTCCTCCCCCCCCCCCCACCCCCCACCCAGTCGTTGCTGAGCTCTCCGGCTAAGACCTGTTTATATGGATGGTTCATTGATTGATGGTCGCATTGTCTTTGTCTGTGTTCATGGCGACTACGTTGAGCAGCAATCTCTGCTGGATGGCTGCTGTGTTTATACTGCGGACCTGGCGGCCATTTTCCTTATTCCTGAGCATATGTGTTCCTGCTCAGATGAGTGTTTCCTTCTATGCAACGACTTCCTGAGCAGCCTTTGCACTCTGGACCATTGTTACCGCTTTCTCCTTTGGTGACGGCTATCCAAGAGACTCTTTTTGCCCTTGATCGCTCTGCTCGATCAGTAGTATTTCTTTGGTCTCCGGGTCGTGTCAGTATTCTGGGCAGTGGATGTGACAATAGGCTTGCCAAACAGGCTGTCAGTGTGTCCATTTTAGAGTTTGGCCTCCCGGCTTCTGATCTCCAGTTGGTGCTGTGACTTTGAGTTCGTGATCTTTGGGCTACTTAGTGGCGTTACCTGACCTTGCCCAACAAACTCAGGGCTATAAAGGAGACTGCGGCTGTGTGGCATTCCTCTATGCAGTTTTCCCACCGGGACTCTGTTGTCCTGTGCCAGCTCCACATTGGCCACACTTGGCTAACCCATGGCCATTTCCTCAGTGGTGAGGACTCCCCCCCCCCCCCCCCCCCCCAGCATCGCCCCGCTTGACATTATCCTACATCTTGCTCGACTGCACTATTTTAGCCACCTTAAAACGGGGTTTTAATGTTTCTGCAGTGTTATCAGATGTTTTACATGACGATGCCACAGTGGCTAATTCAGTTTTAAGTTTTATTCGGGTCAGGAGTT
This sequence comes from Locusta migratoria, assembly GCA_026315105.1. Classification (NCBI taxonomy): domain Eukaryota; kingdom Metazoa; phylum Arthropoda; class Insecta; order Orthoptera; family Acrididae; genus Locusta; species Locusta migratoria. The sequence continues at coordinate 434,514,041 of CM048745.1, forward strand.
TTATCGTTCTCTGCGAAGCTTTGCTTCAGGCCACCATCTGTGTTTCCCTTGTCTTGTGTCCTCTGATTGGGGGCTTCCTTGTGTTGCCGTGTGATTGACACTTCCTCTTAGTAATCTCATGGTTGGTCAAGCACAGCCATCGGCCTTGTTTTTCTGCCTTTCATTGTTGCATGTTTCTGTGTCATCATTGTCTCATTTTGTTTCTCTTTTGTTGACATTTTATTGATATTTTAATACTGGGCATAATTTTATTTATTTATTTTTTATGCATTGCTACTTTTCTTGTGCCACCCTGTGATGGAATGGAGAACTGATGACCTTCACAGTTTTGTCCCCCCTAAAACACAAAAACCAACCAAGGATCCCGGTGGCTCAGGTTGTGAAGCAGCTTTTGAATGCAAGCATATGCTCTGCTGCAGGTTGTGCCACAGGGTGGTCTATTTTGTTTTTGCCCACAATTTGGCACTAGCCTTTCATCCTAATGGACAGCTGGTTAGTGGTCCTGCCAATATAGAAAACTGTGCAGGGATTGCAACACAGTTGGTAAATTATCTGGCTGCTTTCACAGGTGGCCCTGTCTCTAATTGGGTAGGATAGTTCTATGAGGGACTCGAATAGGTGGTGCTGGGTGGGTGGATTGGACAAGTCATGCAGTGGGGTCTTCCACAGTGCGCGTGTTAGAAGGGTAGAGGCATATTTTTGAAAGTTTGTCTTTAAAAAATAAAATGGAACCTTATATTTGAACCTCTAAACAACCGAGTCAAATAGGTGTTAGGCGGGAGGAAATTTTAATATATTTTTGTTTCCTTTTAACTTTAGTGTAAGGAATTTTATTGTATATTTTCTGTTCATTTTTTCTTGTACATTTTCTTTCTCTGGGGTGTTCCTTTGAGCTTCATGCGGCCGTGCAGTTATGTGACGTCACACTGTGGCAAGGAAACTGCAATGCCGTACGGAGTTCTAGCAGCCCTGAGGATTAGAAAGAAAAGAATAAATAGGGGAAAAGGAACAGAAAAGGAATGTGATTTAGTTTTATTAGTTGATAGGAGGTCACAGAACCGAAACTCGAATCCTTCGCTTTCTCCTCTCCTTTCTTCCTCTTTTCCTGACGAAGCGACCAACGGTTGCGAAAGCTTGTATGTGTGTTTGTGTGTGATTTTATTTGTGTCTGTTGACCAGCCTGTCCTTTGGGTAAGTCATCCGTTTTCTATTTTTTATATTTGTTTATCCCACCAGGAAACAGATAGTAAAATAAACTATAATAATTACAGTTTCAAAGATTTAAATTGGCATTTAAAATCAGTGTGCCTATTTAGATGGAATTTGGAAAAAGTTGTTAAATTTCCATCTGTTGCGAGGCTGTGCGACAAGCACAGGTCCTACAAGAATAAGTTTATAAAATATTGGTTGTGCGGATACCTCGCAGCGTGCATATGTATGTACGTAGGTGTGTGTGCAGGGAGGGGGGGGGGCGGGCACAACTCCTAAGCTGCAATCTCATTCTACCCATCTAATATGTACATGATACGTAAGGCCATGCTGTATCCATTCCCGCCAGTGTGATGCAACATTCCTATCCCCCCCCTACCCTTCTATTTCCACACCGCAGAGCGTGATGCGAAGTGCAGCAGCTAGAGATGACTTGTTTGTACGACTATGTTGTGTGCCTCTGTGATTGCGTGAATGTTCTATATTCTGAGGTAGGCCATGGCTGATAGCTTAAATGTTGTATGTGTGTATCTTTTCTTTGTGCCTGTTGCAGCTCATTGTTGCTTCTTTCAGTGAGTTGTAAACTGTTCTTATTATATTGTTTAATTCCAGGCTGGAATTTCCATTAGTATATAATTGATCTGACTGACAGAGTGAATTGCAATCTGCGGCTGTTTGCCGATGATGTGTCGTCATTGAATGACAGTAGTAGGGTAAGGGATGCCTTGGACCAAATTTCTAGGTGGTGTGAGAATTGGCGACTAGTGCTAAATGTAGAAAAATGTAAGGTGATGCAGATCAGTAAGAGAAACAATCTCGCATTGTTTTAGTATGGCATTAATAATTTGCTGCTTGACAGTCGTGTCAATTAAATATCTAGACGTAGCACTGCACAGTGATTTGGAATGGAACGAGGATGTAAGGACAGTCGTGGGGAAGGTGGGTGGTAGACTTCGGTGTATTGGGAGGATTTTGGGAAAATGTGATTCATCTGTAAAGGAGACAGCATGTAAAATGCTGTGCGATCCCATACATGTAGATATGTTTGGATATATTTACCGCATTCTGAGCATTATTTCTTCAATTACAACATTTTACAATATATCACTCTTCCTTCCATGGGCTGGATTGAAACCAATAGCGGGCAGAATCCATTGTGCGAGCTGCCAGTTACTCACTCAGGCTTTAGAGAATGGAAAAAGAGACAGAGAAACATAAGGTAAATGATGTTAAAAACACAAATTATATTTCACAATAAGACAGTGAATAAAAATTCCATTCTAATGTCTCATTTGGAGTTATTTAACAAATTAGTTTTAAATTTCCAGAATTTTACTTATGAATTATTTTACTAACAAGAAGATGCTATAGTTTTCAGATTATAGATCTACTAAGGAGATTGAACTTGATTATCAGTCCATTATAGGACAACATAATGGACAAGTAGTAGGGTGCATTACTTAGGCAATTTTGAGAAAATTCCAAGAGAAGATTTGCATGTTGCAGGTTGCAGTACTTAACACAAGAAGTCATTATTCAAAGTGTTAAAGCACTATGATCAGTGGAACAAATCTTATTCATCTTTCGTTTTATTTTTCAAATGTATGTTGCTTGTCTTATTTTCTATATTATATTTTAAATGTATTTGAAAGATTTAAAAAAAGTGTATTTGTATGTAATGTTCTTGAATTGCTAGTGTTACTTGACCCTTTCCTAATATTTAAAATTCCAGTGAGTATTACATTTATAATTATTGAAAAGTAATTACCAAACACATGATGTTTTAATGAAAATGTATGCACAATTTGTGGAATCCTTTGTACTTTACATCTTACACATTTAGTAATTTACCTGTCTATACCTGTATTAGGACCTTCTTGCCATAATAACACTGGAAAAACAGTATGTTCATGCAGTTAAGTGTATTTTACCTTGTTTTATTTCCTTTCAAATGTGAAATAATAAAACCAGTGTTGCAAATATAACTATAATAATTTAAAATAGATTAGTGATATCACAAAGCACCGGTACCTAATAAATGCATAAAACTTTTCAAGTGATTTTCTTGACGCTACTATTTGCACTAACATGCATTAACAGACAACTAAAAGTGTACAAATTTGAAGTAAATCACATCCATGATTGGAATTTTGTGGCCTCCACTTGTAAGTGAAAATGATATATAACATGCACATTATCTTTTGTGAAATAATTGTACTTCTTTAATACACATAATACAACTATCTGAAACACTTTAATTAAGCAAAAGGCACTGCATGCTGAAACAGGTGACATACCCAGAAGATACGGTCACACGTCACTGCTACTTTCTACACACACATGTATTGCCAGAGTATAAGTCAGTCATTAGAGCTTCAATTATCTGTTACAAAAATTAATGGTGGTCTGATGTTCGACGCATACATACATGAAGACGGGCATACTTGTTTAGTTTTCAGTTGACAGTGTCAGATCACTGTGGACTCCTTTGACATTATATGCCATCCCATGCTACGAGTCAGACACTAACAGCGGTCATACTAGAGAATTACCACCTCACGTGTAGGGTGCCCACAACACCGTAACGCCAACAGCTGTGTTGACCACGGAAAGGCTACTGGTAAATGGAATTGTCTTGTGTTCAGTGATGAATTGCTGCTCTGCACAACCTTCACATTCAGCATTGACGAGTTTTTCATTCTTCCAATGTTTTGGAGAGGCACACAGGTATTGCTCCTAGTGTTTGTGTGAGGAGTGTTGAGGTAATTGTGATCACACATTGGGCCTAGTGGGCTATCTCTGATACAGTAATATTGATATGCCACTTTTCATGAAGGCAATGCTTTCCACACATGGAATGTGTGTATATGAGCAATTGGTGTGATGTTGAGGTACTCCCCTGTGTTGTGAGACCCCCAGACCTGTTTCAGATAGGATGTGTGAACCAATGTGGATGTCATCTGTGTCACGATGGCAGTATCCAAGATATTGAGATCCAGCTTGGGCCATCACGAATCAGGAGACATTATTAAGTGGCTTCAAGACACCTTGTACAACCAAACTAATGCATGCACTCTGGGCAGAGGTAGTGCAATGAGATACTGATAATTGGATTCATACTAACAAGCTCTTTGTAGATTTGATTCTATTTTGTGGTCACTACCATAACATCAAATATCCTCTCGAGCCATGCACATACTTGCTAAACTGGTGTTTCATATGTTGTCTGGGATTGAATTTGCACTGCATATTTGACATCAAACTAATGTAGACAGGTATATTAAACTACTTAAAAGTATTGCATTTTCTAGATGTCATATTTCATAGTTACATATTAAACTTACTTTGAAGCCATGTGATTTGTCATTTTAGTGAAGCAACTGAGAAACAATATATATTTCAGCTCAACACTTGAGGAATTCAGCTCTATTCTGGAAGAAGTGATTCGAACACCTGAAGGAAGACGCAGCAGCAGAGTTGACTCATACTTCAGGTTCAATTATCAGCGACAAATTAAAAAGAGCCCAGACTTTTATAAAAAGTAAGTTTTTGAAAAGTAAAAGTATTAAGGCCATGGCCAAAAATGGAAGTTTTGTGAATGTGAATATCTATTCTCATGCGTCTTAGCAGCTCAGCAAGCCTCTTTACAGTGAATTGTTGTCTATCTTCCATTATTTACATTCCACTCAGATTTTCCATGATTAAAATTTGCACCGTTCTCTAATTTATTAGTTTCTGAGGTTTTGAAATACCTATTTATAATCATATAACAACTCATTGTCGTGTGTGCAACAGAAATATCACATTTGCAGTGTTAGCCAGAGGAATGATACCCCCAACAAGCCCCGCCCATTTACACTCCTCCCATTAACAAAATGCACCACTCCCCCACCATCGAAAAATGCAACCGAAAACAGTCATCTCTGTGCCGCATAACGTCTTCAGAAGCGCTCATGGATTCGGCATGCACGCATTGTGTAAATTGTGCATTTATTATAGTAGTTTACTACTCTACGATTTTCGTATTTCTTTTATGCTGCTATATGTGTTCTGCAATAAAGTCGTTAAAATGATTGTGTATTTGTGTAGTTTATCAGAACTAGTGTATTTTTTGTGGAACTCCGAAGTGCACGTTTCTAAAGCTTACTCATAGTAGCTGAATAAAATCCCATGTCCGGTCACAAATAAATCATCATTGCATGTAAAACACTTTCAAAATTAAAATATTGGATACTATACCAGTAACAGTTGTTTTGGATGGTGATGATTTGTTTATGAGGTGACTAACTCATTGAATGTGTATGTGTGCAAATAATGTAGCAGATTCATAGTTCTTGTTACAGAATCAAACTGAAATCGGAATTAAGAAAATTTGTATTACCAAATAATGAATGCCACAACTGCCAGTTGGAAATAAAAAGCAAATCATCTTTGGGTGTACAGGCGTATTTTGCTATAGGCCTACTTCGAGCTAGTTTTCTGTCGACATTGCACTTTTGATTTGGTAATGTACTCATACTGGTTACAGTTGATATTATACTCTCACAACACAGAAAGAAATCTGACGGTGCACATTCTTAAGTTACACAAGGTTTTTGCTACATTCTCATTAAAAAGACCTCTACCATGCAGGTGATTAAATCTGTAGTAAAGTAATGCTTTGTGATTTTCTTCTGCGTAGAAAAAATAATTTTTGGTAACTGTTCTTTAGATTAGTTGCTGAATTTGGACAACAGTTTGTTTCACACCCATTTCTTTATATCAGTCAAATGTAAATGTACTTTACTGTTGTGAAAGCATTTGTTCATAATGTACACACCTATAAATGAGTGTATTTATATAGAAGCAGCTTGGGGGACACACATTGATAAGTACCACTACTATTTTACATTATGGGGCAATCAATGCAGTCTGTGAGATTCAGCTTACAATACATCCAGGAAAAGTTATCTGTTGAGGAAAATTCGAACCTTTTTCTTGAATTTTATATTCTGCAATTTATAGACTGCATTGACTGCTCTGTTATGCAAAATACTAGACAGTGTCACTTAAAATTGTGTTCCTCCCCCCCCCCCCTTTTCCAAGCCACTCATATTTGAGCTGTTATGCACCTGCAGTATAGCTACGGTAATAAATTAAAAATTACAATACTGTGTATGCCCTACCCAATAAAGTGATTTGTTTCTTACTTAGAATCATGTTGTTCTACTAAGAAGCAAAGGTAGTATCTGATAAAGGTTTGAAGAACTGCCTGAACTTAATATCCATAGCCATGTTTGGCCATAATTGAAGACTCGGTTACCACCTGTTAGATTTGACTCAGTTATGTCATCGGTGGCAACATGATAGTGAGGGGTGGGGACATGGAAAGCGACATTCCTAAACAAAACAATACTGACAAAGTATAACTTTCATTACACACAAATAAAACTTTCTTGACAATTTTTTGGGATAACACTATTGTAATTATGAATGAGCAACATTTCAAGTGATGAATGTTTTTAAATGAAAAGATGCCTCATTAACTAATGAGAAATGCACATAATAGTAGAAATAAAAGCTGGTAGTAGGCACCTAAATTATATACTGATGGTTGTGCATTAGTTGAAATATCATTTGAAATTCCTGTCTCCAGATTCATCACAAACTAACAGGAAAGCAATCTATTGACAGATGGTTTGTGAAGCTCCATTCCAATTGCTTTCCACTAAAGTATTTTGTGATGCATAAGTTTTGAAAGTAGAATGAAACAGGTATCGTAACAAAAGTTGCAATATATGAACCTGTTGCAGAAACGGGTTCCTACAAATTACAGGGTTATCATTTATTATATCACAACAAACTTTAAGTGCACATAAAATATATCAACTGACACAAATTAGAAAGCATGCTTTTTGGCTTTGTGTTGTCAACCTGTAAAATACCATCTAAACTGCCAGTAGCAAAGTTTTGTGTCACAGAAAGAGTAAATTATTTTTGAAATGTACGTGCTTGTCCAGTCATAAGTGTGGCAGTAAAGTCACCATACAATGCAATGGCATCTGGAAAAGCTGTATCTAAATTGGTGGTTTCTATGGATTGTTAATTAGTTACTGCTACATAAAAAATATCAAGTTACAATGGAACAAAACTAGGAGGAAGGGGCGGGGGCTGCCCTTTCACTCAATTTCTGTGTTGTCATAGAAGTTACAGAACATTATTTTACACCAGATGGTTAAAGGAAGTAAGGAAGGGGGTAACTACCCAATTCTGTGATGTTATGTATATGATAATTAAATGGAAAATTACTGGTTTATAGGCCTAACATTTTAAAACTATGTGAAATTTATACACATATAAAGATAAATTAATATATTTATGGTTGTAATCTAGGTACTGTTATAGAACATGTATCACTGGAAAATGAGTTATAAGGGCACAGACAACACAAGATGTTTTCAAGCATATTATATGGTCTATGTCGAAAAAGTATGATGGGAAAAGCTTATAGAAACCAGTACCAAATGGTAAGTATCAGATCAGAATCCAATATTAGTATGACGAAAACGTGTTTTCACAGTACTTTCAATGTGAAAAAATGTCAGTTTATTTTTGCCATTGGTACTCCAGCAAGAGCGCAAAAAGAACTGGCAAAGTACCAGCCCACATTACTACCACACCATTCTGCCCTTTCTTTATTCACATGGTGTATATGAAAGGGTGATAAAACTATTTAGTTGTTTTATATGTATAAAAAATAGAGATTGTTTAACTTACTCAAAGCACAGGCTCGTTGACAGACAAAAACAAAAATAAACACAAAACACTGCTTTAGTTATTTTACTTACAGCAGTGGGGTAGTGTGCCAATGTTGGCAACAAAATATTCGTTTTTTGAGAATAATTAATTTACTGTCCGGACAAGGGTATCAGTAGACTACAAACAAGAACCTATCTTGAATAGGGCACTAGCAGCATTAATTATTTGTTTTATGGCCAACACAAAAGATTAATAACCTCATTCTACATGGTTGAGTTTACGAAGAGCATTCATAAGTCGCTGCCAACACTACAATGCCACTTTGCGAACGTTTTGCTTAATGGCAGATAGAGCAATCTTACGAATAAAAAATTAATTACTTGATGTCGCTGATGTTCTTGCACATTGTTATCAACAGCTACTACACCTCTAGTCAATGAGCAGTAACTATCACATTAAGTCGAAGTAAATTAAAACTTCGTCTCTAAAATACGGCCACTTGACAATCTATAACAGATGAAAATAAAAATTCTAAATCGCATATACGATAGTATTCTTACTGCCTTCCTAAGTTATCATTGCTTGCTGTCAAAATATTTAGTCAATAAATATAAAAAGAAAAGGATAAAAATTGAGTATATTGATTGTATCCTTGGTTTTGCCAACAACAAAAAAGTTCTAACAGGAGCATTTCAGTTTCATTTATGAAGTTGCTGTTTCCTCGCAGGAATATTTTGTACGTTATTACATTATAGAAAATGGCTCACATTATGTGATCGTTTGTTTAAAGTCAGCTGTAGCCATAGCTTTGATTTCATGACTGACATATCTACGACTCTAAGCTCATTAACAAAACCCTTTTGGTGCGGCTTGGGGTTGGTGAAGGGCGGGACTTAGCGCGTAAGAGGCGGGGCTGGTTAAGGGTTCATTTCTCTGGCTAACGTTAAGTTATTCGTACTATGTATAACAGTAATGATTGGAAAGAATGACTGCTTAGGGATACCTACATTATACATAATTTGCCAAATCTTAAGAGTATCTTAAGGTGCATATTGGGTTTGATATTCCTTGTACTCTTTTAAAATGTTATATTGTAAAGGTAATAGGCTTCTTTTGAATGATCTGAATACAAAATTTAAAGGTATGGTTACTGACTCTCGTCATGTTCAGTGAACTTCTGACATCTTCATTCTCTAAAATAGTAATAAGGAGAGTTTACAACTCGCCCCAAAGACGTGGCGACGAGCTGCGATAGGCACATACAAAAGACAAACACATACAACACTTTCAGCTATTGGCCAAGTGCGGCAGCCAGAGATGACGGTTGTTTGACTGTGTTGTGTGCCTGTGTGATTGCGTGAATGTTCTATTTTCTGAAGAAGGCTGAAAGTGTTGTATATTTGTGTATTTTGTATGTGCCTGTTACAGCTCGTCACGATATCTTTGTGGTGAGTTGTAAACTGTCTTTATTACTATATTATTAATTCCAACCTGGACTGTCCATTATTAGAGCATCTCCATTCTCTTGTATATTTGCTCCATGCCTCCTGAACGTGTTGTTTTGATATGACATGCTCCAGGCCTATTTAACATTGTTGTGCAGCAAAAATGCAATTAAGAAAACTTAAAATGGCAGGGAAATAAGAAAGCTGCAGAAAGGTAGGAAAATAAAGAGATGGGACCCTGATAAATAGAAGGAACCTGAGGTTTTGAAAGTTTGAGGCAGCTTTAGGCAACAATTATCTGAAACAGGGGGAAGTAACATAATAGATGGAAAAATGGATAGCTTTGAGAGATGAAATACCGATGGCAGCAGAGAACTGAATAGGTAGAAAGACAGGACTTACAAAGTTCCTTAGATATCAAAGGAAATTTTGAATTTTAATAATAATATGTAGATATCACTCACCGTAAAGACGAACGTTGAGCCGCCAACAGGCACGAATAAAAGACACACCAACACACACACAGTTCTAAATTTTCGGCTATTTGTGTCTGTCGGGGGCTCAACGTTTGCCTTTATGGTGTTCCCTATCTACATGTTATTATTAACATTCCTTACTGGACCTTCCATTGTTGAAATACTGAATTTAATAAATGAAAGGAGAAACTATAGAATGCAGTAAATGAAACAGGGAAAATGGAGAAGAGACAATTAAAAATGAGATTGACAATAATGGAAAAATGCCCAAGCCAAGTGGCTACAAGGCAAATGCAAGTCTGTAGAAGAATGTATAATAAAGGGAAAGATGGATACTGCTTACAGGAAAATATGAGGCATTTGGAGACAAGAAAAGCAGCGGTATGAATATCAAGGACTCAGGTGGAAAACCAGTTCTGACAAAAGAAGCTTAATAAACATTTGAACATTTTTTTAAATTTTCCTTTTGAGTATTGGCAGTTGGACCCCATAGCTAACTTATGTTACAGCCATTGAGTTATTACTAGTTTCTCTTCTTAGAGTTTTATATAAATTTCTGTTCATTTTTATGCATTACTGTAAAGGTGACTCCTAATTCTGGGACCTTAATTTAGCTTAACTTCTTGCACTTCTAAAAATGTGCTGACTGAAATTGACTGTTTCCGCCTCCAGCTGATTTAGGGTCCTTTTTTGTGGTTTTCCTAAATCACTTCAGGCAAATGGCGGAATGGTTCCTTAGATAGGGCACAACCAATTTTCTTCCACATCCTTACCCAAACATTCAGAGCCATGAGCTCCACCTGTAATGACCAAGCTGTCAATGGGGCATTAAACCCTAATCTTCCTTCCTTGAATGTTTCATTTGTGTTTTACATAAATTATAGCTTTTTCATAAGTTATCTGTGGTGATAATGTGCTCAAAATATGGTGTAAATTTTTACAGAGCTGTTTTTGGAATACTTGGAGCATGTGATATTTCAGAGGAACACTCTGAAGTTATAAAAACGGCGGACGACTATTTATGGATGAAATTATCACAGATATGTAATAGTGCAGATGGCGCAAAATTTTCTTATCCCGATCTACAGTCTTTGATATTAGAAGAGCAAGGTATGTTACTGTGTTCATTAATACTAAATCATATTCGTTTATTTACTGGACATGATTATCATTTACTTTAAGTTTGTTATCAACACTAAAAGTTGTACACTATCCCTTAAATTCAGATGATGTGAAATGACATAAATTAGGCCCTATTCATATATAAACATAAACATTTATATTAGTCACTATTTCTGTGTGTTAATGTTAGATCAGAAGTGATTGTCTTGTTTCAGACTTTATGTAATTCCAACAAATAAGTTCATCAATTCCCTTTTCTCTTTACATCAGATCAGTTACCTACCCCTCTTTCTTTACCCTCCTCACCTCCTTCTCCTTGTAACACTTTTACAACATTAAAAATAGACATCTTCAGTGTGCCCTGCCTTCTGAATTCATACATAACTATCTGACATTTCATTATAAGTATACATATTTTGGTCATACTGATTGTGGCGTAGTGTTACAGCTTTCTTTTGTGGTTGGGGGGGGGGGGGGGGAGATGGGTGGAGTAACTGAGAAAATGGTAGCACAGCTGACTGTCTCATACTCTGGCGTGCTGGAAATCATAATTGTCTGACCCTTTTCAACAAATTCTGCAGTGTGCTATATATGCAAAAAATGTAATAAATGGCTGTTAAGTTAAAAACATCATTTGTACATAATTATGAAACTAGAAATAGCTATAATTTGCATCTATACAGGTAAAATATTATGCTGCAACTGGAATTCTATTGAACTATGCCATAAATTTATATAATAAATTGCCACAATATATAAAATATGTAGATGTAATCCACTTTTTCAAAAGAAAGCTATGCCATTCCACCTCAAATGGACCAGAAAAATGCAACCCACCAACTCAGATTTTCATGAAAGTTGCTACACGTAATGTGTTATATATACAATGACTGGTTTAAAATATTCAGTCAAAAAAAAAAAAAAAAAAAAAAAAAAAAAAAAAATCATCTGTGGGTCTTCTGAGTTCAGGAAGTACTTTTATTTAATTTCTCCTAATGTTGAAGTAGAAAATATTTGAAATTTTTCATACCTATGAACAACATTCTGCAGAATGCAAGTATCATATCAGATCTGTTGTAAACACATAATGAAGGGACATTTGAGCCTTAAAATTAGAAATATTGCTTTTTTGAAACGTTCAGAACTTAAATCACAAATTCCTGAATACAGATATAGTTACACTATCACAATATTCTGGCTGGTACCATTGGAAAGAAAAGAAAACTTTTTTAGAGACTTGTAAAATCTTTGGGGAATTGACAATTACACTAATAATAATAGAAACAATATTTAGGTCATATTAACAAATGAATCCACTTTTAAACCCAGAAACAAATATTCATTCAAAGTATTACCTACACTTACATATACAGAAATAGAAATTCATTCAATCAATCAATCATGTGCAAATGTAATTTAGACTTCAAAATTTTCTGAAAAACAAATCGGCACTGTACAGAGATTTGATATTGCCTGCCAGTCTTGTTGTTGGTTGTTCTTGTATACATAATGTATTTTGAAATGGAATCCAACAAATATCAACTATGTCTGGCAAGTAAAAAGATACTGTTGGTCCTGATGGATGCATAAACCTAATTATGGCATCTCCCTGATCAGAATCTATAATTTCAATAAGAGCAATATACTATTTAGAATCGTATTTACAGCATATGGATGAATTTACTTTCAAGGAATCTGCAATATATATTTGCACATCAGAAAAGTTTAATTGTAAACCATAGCTACTGTCACTGCTAAGTCATTTGGCAGCCAGAGTGGTGGTTGGTAATGGTATGAATTGATGGAAACTTTTCAATTGAAGGGAACTTTTCAGTTTTGTAAATTGCTGTTGCAGATTAGTTCTTGTAGAACTTACTTCTTTTTCTTCTAAAAGAAAAAAAAAAGTATTTTTGAAAATTTTTCTTTGCAAAACTGGAACTTTTTTTTTAGATGTTTGTATGGTCTCCGTAAATTGGTCTTCATCACCATCCTTTTCATGCTGCCCGCAATACTACCACAATGTGATATTCCATGACTTGTTACAAAGAAAGACCATGCGACAGTGTTTTCAAAATCAACCTTATGATGACACAAATTAAAAAAAACTTTTACAATTTTTGTATTGAGCACTGCAACTATCTGTAAAATATTCTATTTTATTAACACCAGGACAGTGATATTTGACTCTTCAATTTTTGACAATGTTGTACACAAAACCAATATCATGATTTAAATCATCAAATATATAACACCATGATAATTGACATAGATCTGCACTATCAGGATTTTTGTAGTATATAACAGCAGGATGTATGGTGAATGACACAAGAGTCCAGTGGTAGCTTTGTGCTGGTTCCTGGAGCACAAATCCAACATTTTCAGCAAAATCCATTAATACTAATGCCTTATTTTCATTTATAGTATTTTTTCTCTTTTTCAAACAAGCACTTGATTTTTGCTATATAACTATGTGCAACTAAAGTTCTATTCTAGTTACTAACAAATCATTAAATTCATTAAATGGTAGGGTCATATCCATGAGCTGAGTTCTGTCAACTGATACCCACTACTGGAAACTTATTTCATCATCCTTCTCAAGTTCAAATTTAGTTGCAATGAAATTTGTTGGAGGGCATTTATCACAAATTCTTAACATACTATCCCTATTTCCTTTAGTACAAACAATTTTATCTATGAAAGAGTGTACATCATCTTTCATACTTAAATTTAGGCCAGGTAAAAGCAAATAAACATTCTGGTGAATGGTGCACACACAAACAGCATGTGTTCTTGATGCGCCAGTGAGCATAGACCATTTAGGACGTAGCTGACAAAATTTTGAAAAACCTAATTTAATATTAAACAAAAATTATAGAAGGAAACTTTCCTGGTGGGATAAACAAATATAAAAAATAGAAAACGGATGACTTACCCAAAGGACAGCCTCGTCGACAGACACAAATAAAATCACACATATACAAGCTTTCGCAACCTTGACTCTGTTTGTTTACCTTCCTTTTTTCCCCCTAAGATAAATCCTTCCACTCCTGGGATTGGAATGACTCATTTTTCACTTCCTTAAAACCCATATCCTTCCCTTTCTCCTCTCCTTTCTTACTCTCTTCCTGAAGAAGCAACCAATGGTTGTGAAAGCTTGTATGTGTGCTTGTGTGTGATTTTATTTGTCTGTCGATGAGCCTGTCCTTTGGGTAAGTCATCCGTTTTCTATTTTTTATATTAATTTAACATTAAGATGAATTTGTTTAAGTGTTGCATGTATTTCCTTTAAATTACAAAGTATTAAACGTTTCTGTTCATGAACATAATTTTTAATGCTAACATAAACCTTTGCTTCAGGCATTAGTAGACTGAACTCATCATTTTCATAAAAATTTTTTCCAAGTAATAAAGTTTGATCAGGTAACCTTCTTCCTTGCATTTGGTCTGGCAGTGAACAGATTGCTCTTCTTTTTCAAATGTCCCTAGCTTTACATTCCATTCTTTGTAATATACAAAAAGTTCTTTAAATTTTTTCTCTTGTCCCTGATCGAGGAGCAAATATAAGAATATGAATCTTTCATTGCCTGCTTACAGTTGGTAATTTTTCTTTCATTAAATTTACCAGTCTAAGTCATTAGCCTTTTGTTTTTTCTCATGTTTAGTTGCTATACTTTCAGAATTTGAACTACTGTCTTTGCGTAATTCTTCTTCTTTCTGTAGATCAGTGAGTGTGGTAGCTGTAATGATATATTTAATGCAGAAATATTCCATATCCAAATGTAGTGGCTATTTTTTAAAATTTTGTAATGCATTCTGTAAAAAGGGTTAAACTGCAGTTTATGCGACTCGCGCTTGCTAGGTTAAGGAACGGCAGAGCAGCCAATGAGGAGTCCAGTTATGCCGGCCAATAAGATTGCGTGTTTCATGATGAGTAAATGTGGCGTCAATTTCGAAGTTTATTCGAGGGTTTCAGTGCGGCGTTTCTGTGATTGCAATTGATTTTTCATTTATAAGAGATTTTTAGATAATTTTATTATGGTCATAAGTGATCTATTACTAATACACCAAAGCAGTCAACCACAGAGCAGGTATCAACAGTTTTATTTATTTTATGATATGTACGAAACACTGATCATTTTAAGTAATGATGAAAATTGGAGATGATAAATATTGTTGAAACGAGATAGAATGGCTGGCCAGTACTTACCTTTGTGCTGTACCGCCGATAGTAACACAAATGAAGGAACAGAAAAAAGGGTACAAAAAGGACAAGCTTTCGGAACACAGTTATACTCTCCTCCCACCACTGCCCTGGCCTAAATCTACGCTAACCCCTCCCCTTCCTCCATCCTCAGCTCACCTATTCATTATCCCTTCCTTACCCCCCCCCCTCTCTCTCTGTGTCATTCTCTCTCTCTCTCTCTCTCTCTCTCTCTCTCTCTCTCTCTCTCTCTCTCTCTCTCTCTCTCTCTCTCTCTCTCTCTCTCTGTGTGTGTGTGTGTGTGTGTGTGTGTGTGTGTGTGTGTGTCCATCCATCTTTCCCTGTTAATGAAAAACGTTTTAGACAACCTCCCGCCCCTCCTACACCCCTCAACATCATTCATTTCACTCATCTTCTCTTCTCTTTACTACTTGATCTTTCCTCTTTGGTTATATTTATCCTCTCTGGCTTGGCTCAGTACATACATGCAGTATCTCTGACGTCCACACTCCCGAAACACCACCTTCATGACCTAGGTCGTGAACTACCTTTCCCTTCTGTTCCCATCCTTTCTTCTTCCCTTCTCTCCCACCTGATGAAGGAACTGTGTTCCGAAAGCTTGTCCTTTTTGTTCCCTTTTTTTCTGTTCCTTCATTTGTGTTACTATCGGCGGTACAGCACAAAGGTAAGTACTGGCCAGCCATTCTATCTCGTTTCAACAATATTGATCATTTTAAGCGAAAGTTAGGTAGGTGAGAGTGCATAGTGTCCGCATCTCATGTTCAGAAACACTCAATCATCAAACTTTTGCATACACTGCTTCCATTTGTTTACATAGTACAATTGAACGCTCTTTCTTGTTGGCCGTGGCATCTAGAATCCTGATTGGCTGCTCTGCCATTCCTTAACCCAGCGAGCGTGAGCTGCATAAACTGCAGTTTTACTTGCAATAAGACAGCGCCACACATTGTTACATGTGTATATTAACAGTACTAAGATTTCCGATTGATAACTGACGGCAAGCTTATTTCTCTGTGTGTTAAGTTATTAAGATATTATGGTAATTAATATTGAGATGGTTGTTTTCACATTTCGATGGATTTCTTCGTCGAAATATTTCTAGCATTTTGAAACCATTTGGGATTATTTTCCACCGGCTGCAGTGGCCGAGTGGTCTGCGGCGCGCCAGTCACGGTCTGCACGGCCACTACGGTCGGGGGTTTGTATCCCCCCTTGGGCATGGATATTTGTGTCATCCTTAGTATTAGCTAGTTCATAAGTAGTTTGTAAGTTTAGGGACTGATGACCCCTTAGTTAAGTCCCGTAAGCTCTACAAACATTTGAACATTTGATTATTTTCCGTGATCGAATGCTGACATGGTAGTTTGTAAATTCGGTGTATTGCACATGCGCAGCTTTGGTTAGCGGATCTGCGACTTAACGAGGCCTTTGAACAGTGTCAAAGTTAAGCAGTTTTGTCGTTATATTCTTTGACTGCTCTGTTATTTGAGCCTTGAGTGTTATCATTACTGTTTCGTTGCGACATGGATTACTATTTTCGGACTTGCTACGAACTTGCTCTATGAAGGCACTGTTTGCTGTAAATTATTGTACTGAAAACCTAAAAATGTACTGTAAAGTTAACCTAGATAAAGAACATAAGTGTAGCATTTAAGGAGGTACTGTATTACATTTTGTTTGACATTCAAAACCTTTCAAAAATGTGTACTATTATTACAATGCAAAAAACTGTTATGCATATTAGACGTTCATGGCTTATCGGAAAAAATTGGTATCCGAAATTCACGTATTTTTGTTTTATTTTATTTTCCTCCCCTTACCCACCTCCTCAACCCATTCCTAAGGTGCATCTCGTTCCTCCCATTTAGTATGTACTTGCTCTGCAAGGCTATGCAGTATCCAACTCCACCACTTCCTATTTTCACACCGCTGAGTGTTATTGAGTGCGGCCGAGGAAGATGACAGTTGTGTGACTGTATTGTGTGCCTGTGTGATTGCATGAACATTCTATTTTCTGAAGAAGTCTATGGCTGATAGCAAAAAGGTGTTGTATATGCCTGTCGCAGCTCATCAAAATACTTCTCGTTTCTGAAGAAAGTGGAATTAATTAAATTTTTTGATATTGTAAGGAATTTGAGTAATGTTAATTGTAAAAACATTAACATTTCCAATACCAATTTATTTATGAAGCATAGCGTGCAAAGACACTTCTTATTGGCTATGTCAATGTGACTCCTGATTGCCTCATTTCATCTTGCATCATTCATAGCAGCTCTACCAACATAACACATCATGTGGTAGATCAATGCATGTAAAATACATTTCAGCCTAAAACAAATGACTAAATGTAAGAATTTTGGTATTATAAAATTAATTACATGAAGTTAAAACAAATGTAATTATAGATTAAAATAAAATTCATTGTAAATTTTGTGTAAAATTAATTCTAAGCCGTTATCTTCACTTTTTTTCTAATCATGAAATCCATTCCAAATAAATTCTTTCAGAGATTAGTAAAGAAATAATAAATATTGTTATCATAGTTCAGCAGTAGTTCTCTCTTGCGGCAGATTGTTACTACAACTGAAAGATAGTAGATAAAAATAAGAATCACAGTGGTATTTTATATATATACTTCATCTATTTTTTACGTATATATATATATATATATATATATATATATATATATATATATATATATATATATAATAGAGGAAAAATTCCTAACAGGAAAAAAATATACGTAAAAAATAGATGAAGAACACTTACCAGGCGAAGGGGCACAGGCAGTAATAGCAACAAATAAACACACAGACACACACACACTCAAAAATGCTAGCTTTCGCAGCCTAGCTGCTTCATCAGGCAGAAGGGAAGGAGAGGGAAAAGGAAATGATGAGGGATTTAAGGAAGGGGGTAAGGAGCCATTCCAATCCCGGAACAGGAAAGACTTACCTTGGGGGAAAAAATGGAAGGTAAATAAATGCACACTGCATAAAAAGAATGTGGGACCGTAATCTGGCTAGGGAAAAAGCATGTTTACCTTCCATTTTTTCCCCCAAGGTAAGTCTTTCCTGTTCCGGGATTGGAATGGCTCCTTACCCCCTTCCTTAAATCCCTCATCATTTCCTTTTCCCTCTCCTTCCCTTCTGCCTGATGAAGCAGCTAGGCTGCGAAAGCTAGCATTTTTGAGTGTGTGTGTGTCTGTGTGTTTATTTGTTGCTATTACTGCCTGTGCCCCTTCGCCTGGTAAGTGTTCTTCATCTATTTTTTACGTATATATATATATATATATATATATATATATATATATAGTGTAAATGTGTGGGTGTATGTGCATTTATTTACCTTCCATTTTTTCCCCCAAGGTAAGTCTTTCCTGTCCCGGGATTGGAATGGCTCCTTACCCCCTTCCTTAAATCCCTCATCATTTCCTTTTCCCTCTCCTTCCCTTCTGCCTGATGAAGCAGCTAGGCTGCGAAAGCTAGCATTTTTGAGTGTGTGTGTGTCTGTGTGTTTATTTGTTGCTATTACTGCCTGTGCCCCTTCGCCTGGTAAGTGTTCATCTATTTTTTACGTATATTTTTTTCCTGTTAGGAATTTTTCCTCTATAATATATATATATATATATATATATATATATATATATATATATATATATATATATATAAATAAAGATTTTTGACTTACCTAAAGTACAGGCTGGTCGATAGGAACACTAAACACACACAAAAACACACAACCATTCTAGCTTTCACCACCAGTGGTGGCTTCTTCGGGAAAAAGAGGGAGGAAGGAGAGGAGAAAGGGAAGGATACGGGTTTTAAGGAAGTGGAAAAGGAGCCATTCCAATCCCAGGAGTGGAAGGACTTACCTTAGGGGACAAAAAGGAAGGTAAACAAATACACACACACTCACACATATCCACATCCAAACACACTTAGGCAGACATTTGTAGAAACCAAAGAAGTTGGTCCAACTTCATCCTGAGACATCCTGCCCAAGATCCTTCCCACCCCTCCTAAAGTGGTGTTCCGTCGCCCTCCCAACCTTCACAACATCCTAGTTCATCCTTATGCCACCCCGAAACCCAGCTCACTGCCACAGGGATCATATCCTTGTGGAAGACCCCGCTGCAAGACCTGTCCAATCCACCCACCCAACACTTCCTATTCCAGTCCTGTCACAGGCTTATCCTACCCTATCAGAGGCCAGGCCACTTGTGAAAGCAGCCACGTAATTTACCAACTGAGCTGCAAGCACTGTACAGCTTTCTATATTGGCATGACCACCAACCAGCTGTCCATTAGGATGAATGGCCACCGCCAAACTGTGGCCAAAAACAAGGTGGACCACCCTGTGGCACAGCATGCAGCGGAGCACATGCTTGATTTCAATGGCTGCTTCACAACCCGGGCCATCTGGATTCTCCCAACCACCACCAGCTTTTCTGAACTGCACAGATGGGAGTTATCCCTACAATACATTCTCCGATCCCGAAATCAACCAGGCCTCAACCTAAGATAACTTCCCTATATATATATTTTTCCATACCTTACAGTTCCTACCTCTCTATCCCAAACCTCGCCTATTTTGAGTGGTGTGTGAATGTGTGATCGTGTGTTTGTATATATATATATATGTGTGTGTGTGTGTGTGTGTGTGTGTGTGTGTGTGTGTGTGTGTGCGGTCTTGTGTACTTGCAGTGTGCATGCATATATCGGAGAGTGTTCTCTCCATTGATACAAAAGAGTAAGACTTTTTTGTTTGTAGATGTATTTTAGGAGGCATGGAACTGAGAAATAGTTTCATTTTGAGTTTTAAGTAATAGTAAGTCTTCAGTTGTTATTTGTTCTAAATGTACCTAATTATTGCACTGAAAATGAATGCTGAATACTGATAGAAATTTTTGAGACTATTATTGAATCTGTACCTGAAGAATTTTATCATTTCAGGTGAAAGTCACTATAATGCCTCTGAACAACCAATGCTGTACTTCAGTATGTTGTTTCTCACTGGACAGTTTGAAGCAGCTATTGAATTCCTTACTCGAACAGATAAGTTGAAAGTTCATGCAGTTCACATCGCTCTTGTTCTTAACGAACAAAGTATACTTGCTGTCCCACCAAGTATACAAACGCCATTACGTGAGTATCTTATATTTTTAATTTTTTGTTAGTCATTTAGGTAGGCAGTGACAGAAAGTAATGTATTGTATGTCTTTAATAGTGAAGAGTTTACTAGTACACACACACACACACACACACACACACACACACACACACACAAAATCATGTAATAGCTTTTTATTGGTGTATAGCTCAATCGTAATAACATTAGAGGAGACTTACAAACAGATGAAATATTACAAGAGAGGGGCAGAACTATTAATATAGAAGCAAAGTGCTTAACAAATATGACAGTCAAATGGGGATGGTTTGATGGTTTAAGGCACTTTGCCACGGATTGTGTGGTCGCTCTCCGTCAGATATGAGTCCTCCCTCGGGCATGGGTGTGTGTGTTAGTTTAAGTAAGCCTAGGGACTGATAATTGCTGCAGTTAAGTTCCTTAGATTTACAAGCATTTGGATGTTTGAACTACTATTCAGTTTATTGAGGGTCGATAATGATATTTTTTAAATATTGATATATTGGATTCCTGATATTCTTAAAAATATCAGCAGCACTATTTCACACTAGCACTTTTTTAGTCACATATTAGGGGGCAGTGGTGACCAGCTTCATATTCATGTAAATACAGGGAAGATGAAGAATTTCAAGGAACAGTGGTGAAGTGAAATTATTTCGGTTTAGCTCCGAAGTTATATAGTAAATGCATAACAAATGAATAAGAAAATTGTGATTAGCATATTTTAAAGTGCTAGAAACTATAGGTTAAAGGTATTAAATATGTGTGGTGTTGTGCGTTAAATTAATTTACCTAAGTGTGTCAGTGGCTTTTTTTCCCTTCTTTTTTAAATGATTACTATTTTAATTTCAAGAAAAGATGCAAATTGTTTTCAGCTCTACATTCATTCGGATTAATTTTACAGTGTCAGTAGAGCCAGACGATGATCCACCTGCAAGAAGATTGAATCTAGCTCGACTTATAATGCTTTATGTCCGGAAGTTTGAAGCTACAAATCCATTGGAGGCCCTTCACTACTACTACTTTTTGAGGTAAATATTACTGAACACACAAAGTGTTTCTAATACCGAAGCCCAGGTCATCATTCTTTACTTTCAATCTGACAAATTCTGTGCAGAAACATGAAGAATGCAGATGGCAAGAATCTCTTCATGTTGTGTGTAAGTGATCTGGTCATGGAAGCAAGAAATTTTGATGAGGTATTGGGCTACCTGGAGTCCGACGGTTGCCGGAAACCTGGTTACATAGATTCCTTCCACGGAGTTCAGGTAATGTAGATTGTCAATCAATTATATTTTCGCATTTAATCTATATTATAAACAGTGAGCACACTATTTAAACTTTAATGACCACACTGCAGGTGGGACGTTAAACTCCACTATTTAAACAAACAGTTATGACACTGTTACAAAAGTTGATTCAGTCTTTTCCCATCATATATAAGAATAAGGTGATGTTCATTTTTCATGCTGACACCATATAATATGCATTTTTCCCAGCTCAATATCTGGAGACTTGAATGATCTCAAAATAAGCTTCACCATAACTATAATGTTTAAACTGAAATGATCCTTGATTAGACGAGATATGTCACTTGTTGTTCATCCAGAAAGATGTGGGAAATGTCAGACTATAATTGCAGATAACACAGCATAAACTTTGGGAAGGGAAGAGATGAGTGTGTGCCAGAATGGAAGATGTACATGAGGCTAGGTTGTGGCAAGGGAGCCGGCCGCGGTGGCCGAGGGGACTGAGGTGCTCCAGTCACGGTCTGCACGGTCACTACGGTCGGGGGTTCGAATCTCCCCTCGGGCATGGATATTTGTGTCGTCCTTAGTCTTAGCTAGTTCATAAGTAGTTTGTAAGCTTAGGGACTGATGACCCTGTAGTTAAGTCCCATAAGTTCTACAAACATTTGAACCTTTTTTTTTTTTTTTTTTTTTTTTTTTTTTTTTTTTTTTTTTTTTTTTTTTTTTGTGGCAAGGGAAAGGGGGTTAGGGGAGGGTGGTGGGGGTAGAAATTAGCGAAGGTTTAGCCCTGAGAGAGTGCGGGGGTGTATATTGTAGGGAGAGTTTCCATCTGTGCATTTCAGAAAAGCTGGTGTTTGTGGGGAGGACCCATATGGCACAGATGGTGTAGCACTCATTAAAGTGAGCCATATGAAACTGGACTGTATGCTGTGCAACAGGATCTTCTAGATGTCTCCTGGCCACAGTTTGATGATGGCCAATCATGCGGACAGACAGCTAGTTACTAATCGTGCCCATGTAGAAAGCTGCATAGTGGTAGCAGCTCAGTTTGTGACCACATGACTGCTTTTATAGGTTGCCCTGCATCTTATGGGATAGGAAGTGCCTATGATGGGACTAAAGTAGGTGGTGGTGGTGGTGGTGGTGGTGGTGGTGGTGGTGGCCAGGACAGGTTTTGTATCTAGGTTTTTTGCAGGGTTATGAGTCATGGTGCAAGGGGTCGGGAGCAGAGACGGAGTAGGGATGGACAAGGATATTACATAGGTTTGGTGGGTGGCAGAATACCTCTATAGGAGGGTGGGGACGATAGTGGGTAGGGTATTTCTCATTTCGGGGCAGGCTAAAAGGTAGTCGAAACCCTGGTGGAGAATGTGGTTTAATTTCTCCAGTCCTTAGTGGTACTGGGTCACAAGAGGAGTGTGATGGAGGTAATGGGTGACTGTACTGGCTGGGCATGAGAGGTCTGTTTCTGGACAAGGTTGGGTGGGTAATTTCAGTCAGTGAAGGCCTTCATGGGGCATTTGGCATATTTTAAGAGGGACTTTTCATCGGTGCAGATATGATAATCATGAGTGGCTAGGCTGTATAGAAGGGATATTTAGGTGTGGACTGGGTGGTAGCTGTCGAATTGGTGGTTTTATTGATGGTTGTTGGGTTTGATGTGGATGGAAGGTAATGATTTCATCATTGAAGTGGAGGTCAATGTTGAGGAAGGTGGCTCATTGGATTGAGTTTTGACCTCAGAGCATAGAAACTCCCACGCCCGACATGACTGATAGAGAAATGATATTTATTTATTTATTTAATCTTATTACTCGTATTTGAAACTTGCGCTTTTAAATGTTCACCAAATAAGGCATTGTAATTTTTTCAGACAAGTAACACTTTCATCTCTCAAGTGCACTAAACAAAATTACAGGTACTGGTCTGAAAACAACCCACAGGAACTCGATCGACAACTACTCCATAGTGCTGAAGTAACAGTGTAGTAGGCTGTTTTTAATTTTGGGTTGATTTGTCTATATTTTATTCAAGTTAATGGTGAGTGGGTTATCGGTAACAGCAATCTGTACCAGAGCCATGCTCCATGACTTCCTACAGAGAAAACTACTGGACTGCTTAATCACCTGGGGAATGTGTGGTTCTAACTATATTGTGCTACAGCCCAAACATAACATAAGTCACTGACATTGTTGAGGGAAATGTTTCCTTCCATTTCTTTGCTTAGTGATTTGGGTGTCCACCATGTTTGCCAGACATGACACAGTTTGACTTTTTTCTGTGGGACTATTAAAGTCCAAGTTGTACTAAAATCGCTCTCAAAGCATATAACCTCCCACAATGAAATGTCACACAAGAAGTTGAAACATTCACACCTGACATGACTCGTAGAACACCCGACATGACTCGTAGAACAATGAATGACTTCAGAGAACACCTCAGCAAATGCATCAATAATAGAGGCAGCCATTTGAGTGACATTGTGTTTAAAACACATTAATATTGTATACTCATAAATGCCATTACATGTGTTCTTCAATAATAACAGTAAAAATAAAAAAAATGTCCTGTCTTACTCGGTTTCATATTATTTCTCTGGTAGGTGAGTCCTTTCTGCTGCACCCTGTCTAAAAATTCAGGCTTTGTGTTCATGTGTTTTGTATTTGCTACACATTTTGAATACAGTACTTACACATACCACTGAATGTGCCTGCAAAATTATCATTGTCTGACATGTGGTTCAGTATATTTCAACACTAAGATGCTTGAAAAATGGCTGCATCATGAAATGGGCTATAGTTCATTTCTTCTTTACATTACACATTTCCCAGACAGTATACATGAATTACGGCATATACTTGCTATATCATTGTGTGACAACATATAGTTTAGGAGATATGATGTTGCAAACATTGAGTAGTATGTGTGACTTATGCCTATGTTAACTTCTCTTTGTAAGCCTCTGAAACATTTCCTTCCAAACTTGGTACACATACTGTATTATTAAAGAGAGGAAGGTGAAGGTTGGAGGTAGGATAGTGGTAGGGGTAAGGAGGTGGGGAGGAGGAGGAGATTGAAGAAAGTTGCTTTCCTCATTTCTCTAATGGGTATTTAGATGCCACTGATATTTTAGGCAGACTACTGCCTCTACAACAAAAGATAATAAATTTTTATTTATTTTTTTATTTTTTATTTTATTTTTTTATTTTTTTTTATTTTTTATTTTTTTTATTTTTTGTGAAAACATTTGTTTTCTCCCTTTCCTTTCCTTTCATTCCACATAGCCACAGCCACACAGCATTGAGTATTGATTTGTTGTCTTGTTAAATTAATGTTTGCAAGAATTCTTCCATTTACTTCCCCATTAATTTCATATTAGATTGAACCACAGTGAAATTTGACTGGGTTTAGCTAGTCTGATATGAATGACTTAAAACATGGATCCATAAATATATGCTCCATTATTACAAATGTCAATTGTGATTCATTTGAAAACAGACTCTCGATCAGACTTAGTTTCATAAACAATCCAGTTACTCTCTCAGGTATTGGTACTTTCATTTATTACTCTTAGAACATTTTTACAGATGGATGTGAAGGATGTCATAGAAATGGTTGCAGCAGAGGCTGAAAGGAAAGGCTTATTTGAAGAAGCCATAAAATTATACGATTTAGCAACTGTAAGTAAAATATACATTCATAAATTTATGTTTTTAATTCTTTGTTTCATGGTATTATCCTAATTGACCATATTTATTTTGTTTTAGAATCAAGAGAAAGTATTAAGCCTCATGTCTTCACTTTTAAGTCAAGTAGTCCACAAAGTTAAGAAACCAAATTCACTGAGAAGTAGGTTACAAGAATATGCATACAGTATAACAAACCGTTACACAGGTCAACCATTTGCCTGTGCTTCTGAAACTATATCAACATTTATAGTATTAAGGGATCTTTTGACGTTTTTTGATCAATATCATGCACAAGAACATCAACAAGCCTTAGAGGTAAGAGTTACCTGCTGTTCACACTTAGAATTAAATTTTTTTATGTATATTTTGGTTGTTTTCTCGGGCAGTCCTAGTAGATGTAGTATGCACTTGCCTTTCTCCACCTTTGGGCAATTTAACACATTAGCTGCCGTGTGGCTGGCGGCGGCCACAGCAGGCGGCTCTGGCGTGCCTCTGATGTCATTGCTGCAGTCCACATGTTAACTAGCTAATTATTGGGGCTCGTGACTGTGAAACGGCATACTTTGATTTAATTAGTGGCATCTTGTCAGTCAAAATACTTTTTATGTAATGTTTCTACTGTTATTTTGTATTATTGTCATTAAATAAAATCACAGATACTTTGGAATACACGACATACCAAATGAATGATGGGGTTTTAAAGCTTTGTAGAATTTATTATTGTGAACTTACCATTAAAAAATTATATATCAAATGAACTAAAAACTCAAGTATTATGTCCTAAAAATGTTCAGTGTGAGTACCCACACATCACTCATTCAGCCGATAGCCAAGTTCATCCCACCTTGCTCATCTGAAGTAATTGATAAACCACTGCTTCAGTCCTATGTCACAAGTCATTTAGGTCAGCCAGTAGTGGAAGCACATACAGCTGATCCTCTACAAATCCCCGAAAGTAAAAATCACAAGTTGTCAGATCTGGTAAAATGGAACCCTTGCGAAACAAGCTCTGTCATTTGGCTCATTGCAGCCAATCCAGCGAATAGGAACACCAATCACATTTGAGGGCATGCTGATGAGGTGCCCCATCATCTTGCTGCCAGATAAAGTTATATGGGCTAGCTTTGTGTAATTGAGGAAAGAGCCATTGTTGTAGCACAAAATAAGAAACTCCGGTTACAGTTGTTTCAGCTTAAAAGAAAGTTCCATATTCTTTCTACCAGGATATAGCATGACACACACACACACACACACACACACACACACACACACACACACACACACACACACACACACACATTTAATTTAGGGGAAGAATCATAGCGTGTGCACGCGTACAGACACTGGTAGGAAAAACTGTTAAGACTTGTTTATTCATTTGATGTATAATTCGTAAATGGTAAGGTAACCATAATAAATTCTGCAAAGCTTTAATAAGAAACCAATATTCATTTTGGTACATCTTTTGTGGGCTATTTTTAAAGTTAGTACATTGTGACAGTGGACCCTGTCAGGTGACGTTCGTTCCTAGTTAGCCATCTGTGGACAGTCTCTCACGTCTTCACTATTATGTTTCATGTTTCTGCCTGTGTTTGTTATATGGTGTGGTGCTTCATTTGTCACCATGGCAGTCAGTAATTCTATTTGTTGTGCAGTTTTCTTGGTTATTTTGTTCCTAAAAGCAAAAACAAGTTCGTTTTGCTGAAATCTACTGTCAGCTATTTGCAGGTGTAATGAATTATGGAAATTTATGAAAATGGTGTAAGCTCTGTGAGATGAGGACAAATGTTCATGATGATGAAAGATATGGACAGCCTACTGTCATCAATGAAGACTTGACACAAGGAATTGATGAAGCAGTTTCCCAGAACAGGTGTTTCACTATTGACAAATTGCATCAGAAATTTCCACAACTTTCAAGATGAGTAGTTAATCACTTTGTTACTTAAAAACTTCAGTACCAAAGAAAAAGTGTTAGTGGGGTACCAAAAATGTTGACAGAAGAGCACAAAGCAAGTGAATGGTGCATTCTTTGTCTGTTTTGTAGCACTGTGAAAAGGATGATGTTGATGTTGTTGTTGTTGTTGTTGTTGTTGTTGTCTTCAGTCTGGAGACTGGTTTGATGCAGCTCTCCACAATACCCTATCCTGAGCAAGCCTCTTCATCTCGACATAAGAACGACAACCTACATCTGTCTGAATCTGCTTACTGTATCCATCTCTTGGTCTTCGTCTGCGGTTTTTACTCCACACACTTTCCTCCAACACTAAATTCACAATTAATTGATGTCTAAGAATGAGTCCTACCAATCGATCCCTTCTTTTAGTCAAGGTATGCCAGAAATTCCTTTTCTCCCCAATTCTGTTCAGTACCTCCTCGTTAGTTAGGCGATCCACCCACCTAATTTTCAGAATTCTTCTGTAGCACCATATTTCAAAAGCCCCAATCCTCTTCCTGTCGACACTGTTTATTGTCCATGTCTCACTCCCATACAAGGCAACACTCCACACAAATCCTCTTCCTGTCGACACTGTTTATTGTCCATGTCTCACTCCCATACAAGGCAACACTCCACACAAATGCTTTCAGAAAGGACTTCATTAGGCTTAAATCAATATTCATAGTTAACAAATTCTCTTTTTCAAAAACGCTTTTCTACCCAGTGCCATTCTGCATTTTATATCCTCTGTACTGCGACCATCATTTGTTATTTTACTGCCCAAGTAACAAAACTCATATACCTCCTTCATTGTTTCATTACCTAATCTAATTCCTTGAGCATCACCTAATTTTCCTAGACTGCACTCCATTACCCTATACAAGTTATTAAATAGCCATATTCTGTCCATTGGTGATATTTGGGTCCTACTGAAGGACGACGACATACAATTTAATGTAGAATTGGCACCATGTGCCATTCTGGGCTAGTTTTCACTTCTAAGAGATGTGAAGGTGCACGGGGTCAGCCCCTCTTATGGATATATTCTTGCTGTAGTTGCATTACACAGGCATTATATCGATAGGTGGTGTAGTGTGCGAGGTGAGTCGATTGTTGGTGGTGTGGCAGTGGTACAGCTCAAGTGTGGAATGTCAGCGAGTGTGCAAGCTGCATTAAGTGAGTGATGGTGAAAAACTGCTCATTGTGCGTATTTCGGATTGAGTTTATCCCTAGCGCCATGGATGGATTTTCTCACCATTTGTACCGATCGTAACTGTGTAAGTAGATTTCCGCGCACCGGCTTAAAACCACATGGAATGCAGTGAGGGGTTGTTGTGCAATACTTAGATAAAAGTAATAAATGGCATGTGAAGACTAATACTGGCCACCTGTGTAAATTACCGTTATTAGAACGTGTGGTGAAGGCCGTGATTGCCTCGCATATTTGTGATTATTCAGCAATATAAAAAAATAAAAAATTAGTTACAGTTCGGAGTTGGGTCTATTGCTATTATTGACAAATAATGACCCCTTAAGACAATCGTTTATTAGCAGCAAATTAATTACTGGTGAGAGCTATTCCCAAAACAGACTTAACAATAGCCCTTATCCTATACAAGTGGTCATACTTGTCATTAATCGGATTGATATTCGACGTCAGACTGACAACAAAATATTTGGTAATGTTTCAAAGGACATGTCTGAAAATACGGATACCATATATTGTATATATGCCTCAATAGGCAAATTGTAATTTCTTGTTGTATGCATAATAGAAGAGGAAACATGGGGACACTAAATCAGTAGCATGCAGTATGTGGGGAATCACTCATATGAAACAGGAAACCCGAGTTCATCCCGATCTGGTACAAATTTTCAGTTGTAGCAATTGAATTGAATCAAGGCCCAAGAGCACATAATGCGTGATATTTCACTTCTGTCATTAATATATGCCTGCTGATTCAGTGAATACATATAACTGTACAAATAGGTCAGGGTGGAAGAACAGACAGGGTGATAAGAGAGTGGTAAAAGGAAAGAGTGACTGTTCAATAAATAAAAGATAGGATTGAAATAAAATTTTATATATTCTGAAAATACAGAATTCAGAGATTCACCCTGAGGTCGGATGCAATGAAATGAATGCAAGTCTTAAGTGTCAATGGAAAAGGCATCAGTTCACATAGCATGTGGCTGTATTGGACACGAGTCGGATGAAGTAAATGGTTTGAGGCCGTCTGCTCTTCACAGAGACTTGATTACAAGAGTGTATCTGATCTGCACAATAGGTTTACTGGAAGAGAGCAAAGCAACTGCTTTATGCATCTCAGAACCATTCAGAAGTAGAACATGTGACTGACTATACCTGTTTGCTATAGACTCACATAGTGGCGTTGCCTCACCAGCAAATTCTGCACAGTCGCCAAAAGGTTGGCACGATCTTGGAATCGGCAATTCATACTGGTTCTAGGTTGCAAGGCAGGCAGTCATGTTTTTGAGTTGCACAAAAGGTTTCATGAAGACAGTATTAGTACAAGTCAATCCCAGAGTTGGTTGCCCATCTACAGCACATATTGATGCATGGAGTATGTATGGCAGAATTGCAAGAAGATCAGCATATAACTCTGCATGTAATAATGAAAGTACTAAACTTGAAGCATGATTTGTGTGGGATCATTTATGCAAAAAGTTAGGGAAACAAAAAGTACCCAAACTTATATATATATATATATATATATATATATATATATATATATATATATATATATAAAAATTATAGAGGGAAACTTTCCCGGTGGGATAAACAAAAATAAAAATAGAAAACAGATGACTTACCAAAAGGACCGGCTCGTCGATAGAAACAAATAAAATAAATAAAATCACACACATACAAGCTTTCGCCACCACTGGCAGCTTCTTCAGGAAAAAGAGGAAAAAAGGGGAGGAAAAGGGAAGGATATGGGTTTTAAGGAAGTGGAAAAGGAGTCATTCCAATCCCAGGAGTGGAAGGACTTACCTTAGGGGAAAAAAAGGAAGGTAAACAAAAACACACACACCCACACATTTACACAGACGCAAGTACACTTAGGCAGACACACTGTAGAACTGTAGAAAGCCAGTTCTACAGTGTGTCTGCCTAAGTGTACTTGCGTCTGTGTAAATGTGTGGGTGTGTGTGTTTTTGTTTACCTTCCTTTTTTTCCCCTAAGGTAAGTCCTTCCACTCCTGGGATTGGAATGACTCCTTTTCCACTTCCTTAAAACCCATATCCTTCCCATTTCCTCCCCTTTTTTCCTCTTTTTCCTGAAGAAGCTGCCAGTGGTGGCGAAAGCTTGTATGTGTGTTTGTGTGTGATTTTATTTGTTTCTATCGACGAGCCGGTCCTTTTGGTAAGTCATCTGTTTTCTATTTTTATTTTTGTTTATATATATATATATATATATATATATATATATATATATATATATATATATAAAAATGGTATAAAATAAAGATTTTTGACTTACCTAAAGTACAGGCTGGTCGATAGGAACACTAAACACACACAAAAACACACAACCATTCGAGCTTTCGCCACCAGTGGTGGCTTCTTCGGGAAAAAGAGGGAAGAAGGAGAGGAGAAAGGGAAGGATACGGGTTTTAAGGAAGTGGAAAAGGAGCCATTCCAATCCCAGGAGTGGAAGGACTTACCTTAGGGGACAAAAAGGAAGGTAAACAAATACACACACACTCACACATATCCACATCCAAACACACTTAGGCAGACACTTCTGCCTAAGTGTGTTTGGATGTGGATATGTGTGAGTGTGTGTGTATTTGTTTACCTTCCTTTTTGTCCCCTAAGGTAAGTCCTTCCACTCCTGGGATTGGAATGGCTCCTTTTCCACTTCCTTAAAACCCGTATCCTTCCCTTTCTCCTCTCCTTCCTCCCTCTTTTTCCCGAAGAAGCCACCACTGGTGGCGAAAGCTCGAATGGTTGTGTGTTTTTGTGTGTGTTTAGTGTTCCTATCGACCAGCCTGTACTTTAGGTAAGTCAAAAATCTTTATTTTATACCATTTTCCTACCTGGAAGGTCTCCTTCTATAATATATATATATATATATATATATATATATATATATATATAGAGAGAGAGAGAGAGAGAGAGAGAGAGAGAGAGAGAGAGAGAGAGAGAGAGAGAATTGATGAAATGCTGTTGATCGGATAGAGCCGATGTGATCCAACATTTCTGTCAAAGATTATTGCTGGTGATGAATGTTTGTGTTACCGTCAAAGTTCTGGAGAAAAAAATTAATGACAATCTTCCAGAACAAAGACAATGTTGATTGCATTCTTTGATAGTAAAGCATTAGTTCATTATGCAGATGTTCCTCCAGGTCAAATAAAGACCAAAGTCTTCACAAGTTTGTGGCAAGAAATTTGACATTTTTGCCCTGATTTGTGGCATTCTGAGGACTGGTCCTTGCTACATGGCAATGCAAGGCCCCATACTGCTTTATCCATTACCAAGTACCTGCCCATACAATAATTGCCATCCTATATTTGCCTGACTTGTTGCCTTGCATTTTTTCTTGTTTCTGCGAGTGAAAAGGCAACCGAAAGGAAATATTGGTCAAGATATCACAGACATCCAATGAGCTGTGACAATTAAGCCTACCTGGATCAGAATTGAAAATTTCCCTGCTTGCCTCCATGACCTCCAGAAACATTGTAAATTCTTTATAGATAGTCAAGGGGGGACAACTTCGGCGGGAGCTAGACTCATTACTTAGTAAGTGCAAATTTCTTTTAAAAATTATCTGTCCTGGAACTTTTCTAACAGTGAGCATATCTACGTCTGCAATGTGTTCTATACTGTTGTGACACAAAGTAATAATTTGACTAAAAAGTCATTCAGGCTGAATTTCATTCACGTCTCTCAATAGCTTTGTATGCTCAAAGTTCTCCTCCTCAACTAACTGATTGATTCTCTGCATGAACCTTGATAGATTCTGTGCATGAACCTTGGGGCCCCTTTCAGCCATTAAGGGCGAGGGGGGGCTGGCGATCTCTTTCAATTTATAAAGATCATTGAAGCAGTTATATGTGCTGTGATATCAAGGTCTTTCTTTTAGGTTCTGACAATTTACCTGTTACTGTGTTGGAAGTTTTGATTTTTGCAAACAAATCTTCACTTTCCACACACACATAGTGTGTCACTTTGATTTATACATCCACCCATTGTAAAAGAAAAATATTTGTAATGGTTTGGTAGTAAGTTTACCTCCATACAAGAATGCCTATGCAGATACATATTTTCGTTAAATGAACTGAAAACATACCAATTGTATTTAAGATGACTACAAGCTTTCCTTGAAGTGGAAGTTTAGTGAGTATGTCCACAGTGTGTCATAAACAATTACTGTTATCTGCTTT
This sequence comes from Locusta migratoria, assembly GCA_026315105.1. Lineage (NCBI taxonomy): Eukaryota > Metazoa > Arthropoda > Insecta > Orthoptera > Acrididae > Locusta > Locusta migratoria. The sequence continues at coordinate 434,546,693 of CM048745.1, forward strand.
TCAGTGAGCCTGGTCTGGCCTTCATGCACCTGGCTTATGGTCAGTGGTCTGTCACATCTTCCTGTGAGAAAGCATTCAGATAAGGAAATCAGAGTAAACAACCCACCAACATTAATTAATGAATGAACTTATTTACAGAAGTACTGCAATTTATATTTTTACTGGAAATTTATCTTGCTTCTATATTTAATGCACAGGTAGATTAAAGAAGAAAAAAAGGATTGAATGATTGCCCCCCCCCCCCCCCCCCCCCCCAAAAAAAAAGTGAGTGAGAGAGAGTGAGTGAGAGAGAGAGAGAGAGAGAAAAAGTGAGAGAGAGAGAGAGAAAAAGTGAGAGAGAGGGAGAGAAAAAGTGAGAGAGAGAGAGAGAGAGATGATCATTAGTTAACTAGTTCTTGGTGATGAACAAATTTGCTCTTCTCCAATCCAGAATTGTTGGCATGAAGGGTGGTCATTTCATTAAAGATGGCATAACATTTGTGTCCTGAATATGTTTCAAGATTTTACAACAAATGGATGGCTGTAATATTGAACAGTGGCTTTGTGGATCATTTCTGTTACTTGTAGATAGGTCTGACCTAAAGGGCACAGTAGATTAAGTCTTAAAAGAGCATGAAGTATATTTAAGTACCTGACTTCTTATGTATGGAAAGATTTCAGTTAAGTTCCTAGAATATTATTTTATTAGAAAAGAGATAGCTGTGTTGATGGGATGTAATTGTGTAATACTTCATATTAAACAAAAAATGTATATAGAAACAATAATCTATTATTAAAGAAGTGTCTAAATGAATGCTGTATGACACTTGTTCCAGACTATATCTCGCTCAAAATTAATCCCATTGAGCATTGAAGAGGTGGAAGAACGAGTCACTGCCTTCAGGCGACTAGGAGATGAGATCAGCCGAACTATACCAAATGTGCTCTTGGCAACAATGAATATCTTATACAGCTTGTACATAAAAGCAAAGTACGTACAGAATTTAATTTATTTCCTTATAACTTACATTTTTATTGAATTAGTGCAATATACTCATTTGATTATTCCATGACATAATTTATTATGTGATTTTTCTTCCTTGCTGTAACAATGTTATGGATTTACACATTCATAGTTATCCCGAAAAATCTAATAATATGATCTTTTCAGGTAAGTACTGTGTTTTGCAGACTGAAATTTTATAAGGGGCGGGCACAACATGTGCAAAATCTTAAGCAAAAGCATTATTGCAATCATTCGTCAGCCATTAAAACAATATGATGAGCAAGTATTGTAAGTAGTTGAGGATAGGTATCGACTCGCCATAAGACGATTTCTGAGCCACAGGCAGGCATGTAGAAATGATAGTCACATTCACACCACTTAAATTTACGACCACAGCCTTCACCAGAAAAAGATTCACACTGCCAGACAGTGGTAAGTCTAGAACAGAATTCAACAATTCACAGTTTACAACTCACTGCAAATATGTATATCAAGCTGCAACAGAAAGACACCATTCAAACAGGCACACTTCACAGGCCACAACCATCTTCTCTGGCTGCCTCATTCCAAATCACACTCTCAAAATCATTCTTGTCCGAATCAAAGTATTTTCTTCTTGGACTACCTTGACTCCTCCTAACCTCTAGTATTGAACCCAGGAGTCTCTTGGGTAACCTTGCTTCTCCTTTGCATGTATCATGATGCATATCTGCACCTGCTTACTCTCAACTGCTTCACTTACGGTGTTCATTACCAGTTTTTACTCTTTATTTCCTCATCATGGACATCCTGGTGCCATTGTTTGCACCTAATAGTGCCTGCAATCATTCTTGTTACTTTCTAATCTGTAACCTCAATCTTATTAATAAGGTAACCTGTATCCGCCCTGCTTTCACTCCCATACAACAAACTTAGTCGAAATATATAATGGTGCACTGTTACCTTAATCTTGGTACTGACTTCCTTCTTTCGAAGAGAGTAGATCATAGCTGAGTGCTCACTGCAATAGCTTCTTACACCTTAATTTCAGTTCTTTTATTACATTACCATACTTCTAGAAAATACATCCTAAGTACTTGTAACTGTCCCTCTTCTACTTTTGTTCTTCCTTTTTGGCACCCATCCTGTTTTAAATCTCTTTCCCTCAGGCATTATTTTAGTTTTGGAGATGCTGGTCTTCATACTGCAACCCTTACATCTCTGATCTAGTTATAACATATTACAATAAAGAAAACAGCAACCAACCACATTTGATTATTGTAAGAATTTTCTGAATTCCGTACACAACCACGGACCCAAAACGTCAGTTTTTGACCAAAAAGTATAAAATACTAGTTTGCTACGTTTTAAAAGAATCTACCACCACAACTAAGTTGTGCGCATATGTGAAAGTGCTTATTTTGTATTTACCTTTCTTAATCACACCCTTCTGGTCTGTTGTTCTAAACACATAATCCATAAATAGTATGAACAACAGTGGAGACAAGTTACAGCCTTGTCTTACCACTGAAACGACCATGAACTGTGAACTCAATTTACCATCAACTCTAACTGCTGCTTGGCAATCTACATAAAGACCT